>CM074724.1:53797306-54269806 GCA_037306005.1 Rhinophrynus dorsalis
GCCCTGCCTTTCTCGGAACTGCTGTGTGCTCCCCTTTTCTCCCCTTCTCGGTTGGCCAAGGTAGCACGTACTCTGCCGCCAGCGTTGTCAGATGGAAAATTTTGGAGCAATTTTTCAACAAGAACCTTCTGGTATTGCACCATTTTGCTTGTCCTCTCCACCGGAGGAATGAGAGATGAGAAATTCTCTTTGTAGCGGGGGTCCAGAAGGGTGAACACCCAGTAATCCGTGTTGTCTAAAATGCGTGTAACGCGTGGGTCACGGGAAAGGCAGCCTAACATAAAGTCAGCCATGTGTGCCAGAGTACCAACAGGCAAGATTTCGCTGTCCTCACCAGGAGGATGACTCTCAATCTCCTCATCCTCTTCCTCCTCTTCTGCCCACCCACGCTGAAGAGATGGAACTAAAGTTCCATGGCTACCCTCTGTAGCGGAGACAACCGTGTCTTCCTCCTCCTCCTCCTCCTCCTCCTCCTCCTCCGCCTCCTCCAATTGTCGCTGAGAAGACGAAGTGAGGGTGCTCTGGCTATCACCTTGTGTAAGCTCTTCCTCCCCCATTTCCACCTCTTCCACATGCAAAGCGTCGGTTTTAATTGTGAGCAGCGAGCGTTTCAGTAGACACAGAAGTGGGATGGTTACACTGATAATAGCGTTATCGCCGCTCACCATCTGTGTCGATTCCTCAAAATTGCGTAAAACCTCACAGAGGTCTGACATCCATTCCCACTCCTCACTTCTGATTACAGGAAGTTGAACGGAGAGGCGACGACCGTGTAACAGCTGGTACTCCACTACTGCCCTCTGCTGCTCACAAAGCCGGGCCAACATGTGGAAGGTGGAGTTCCAGCGCGTGCTCACGTCACACAGCAGCCGGTGAGCTGGCAATTGTAAGCGCTGCTGCAGCTTCAACAGGCCGGCTGAAGCTGTTGATGACTTACGGAAATGTGCACACACGCGGCGCACCTTGGTCAAGAGATCATGCACATTGGGGTAGGTTTTTAGAAATCGCTGCACCACTAAATTAAATACATGCGCTAGGCATGGTACGTGTGTGAGCTTGCCGAGCTCCAAAGCCGCCACCAAGTTACGCCCATTATCACACACAACCATGCCTGGTTGCAGGTTGAGTGGCGAGAGCCACTGCTCGGTCTGGTGACTAATCCCCTGCAACAGCTCTGAGGCCGTGTGCTGTTTGTCCCCAAGGCAGATCAGCTTCAGCACGGCCTGTTGACGCTTCCCCACTGCAGTGCTACACTGCTTCCAGCTACTGGCTGATGGGGGAGTGGCGGTGTGTGTAGAGAATTCGGAGGTGGAAACGGAGGAGGAGGAGCCAATAACTTAGGTGCTGGTGGAAACCCTGATGGAGGTAGGGCCCGCAATCCTCGGCGTGGGTAGCACCCGTGCCATCCCAGGGTCCGAGTCGCTCCCAGCCTCCACGACATTCACCCAGTGTGCCGTCAGGGAAATGTAGCGTCCCTGGCCACAAGCACTTGTCCATGTGTCAGTCGTTAAGTGGACCTTCCCAGTAACTGCGTTGGTCAGGGCACGGGTGATGTTACGGGACACATGGTGGTGTAATGCAGGGATGGCACACCGGGAAAAGTAGTGGCGGCTGGGGACCGCGTACCGAGGGACAGCTGCTGCCATCAGGCTGCGGAAGGACTCAGTGTCCACAAGCCTAAATGGCAGCATTTCGATGGCCAGTAATTTGGAAAGGTGTGAGGTTAGTGCTATGGCCTGTGGGTGGGTGGCTGGGTACTTTCTCTTGCGCTCAAATGCCTGGGGTAACGACATTTGGACGCTGTGCTGGGACAGGGAAGTGATGGTGCTTCAGATGCTACAGGTGCAGGGCGGGAGGTATGCGGGCCTGCGCCTTCGACAGGCGATTGGCCGGCACCGAAAACAGGGGAAGAGGAGGCAGTGGTGTGGCCTGCAGACACAGATGGGCGATCCAGGCGTTCCTCCCACTTACTACGGTGCTTGGATGCCATGTGTCGGATCATGCTGGTGGTGGTGAGGTTTCTAGTGTTCATGCCTCGGCTCATTCTGGTGTGGCACAGGTTGCAAACTACAATTCTTTTGTCGTCCGCACTTTCCTTAAAAAAACGCCATACCGCGGAACACCTACCCCTTGGCAAGGTAGATTTACGCAAGGGGGTGCTCCGTGGAACATTTGCGGGCCGGTTTGGTGCGGTCCGCCTTCTTTCTGTAGCCACACCACTGCCTCTTCCAGCCTGTTGCGGTGCTGCAGATGGCTCACCCTCAGGACTGCTGTCATCGCTCGGCTCTACACCTTCCCAGGTGGGGTCAGTCACCTCATCGTCCACCAAGTCCTCCTCCACTTCCTCACTCTGATCATCCTCCTCAAGTCTTGATCCCACCACATACTCAGTCATTGACAACTGTATAACATTCTCCTCAACAAGGTCTTGAGACGGAAATAGTGGTTGATTTAATGGCAACTGTGTCTCATCATCATCATCATCATCCACTACTTCCTTTGACCTTAAATGCCGTTCACATCTGTCATCTTCTTGAGATTGGGTAGCCTCTAGAGGTTGTGAATCAGGGCACAAGATGTCATGTTCCTCTGCAAGCGTGCTTGGAGAGAGGGTCAAATGAAGGATTGGTGATGAGACGAGCTCCTCACTATATCCCAGTGTGGGATCACTTCTTTGACCAGACCGTGTATGGTGGGAGGAAGGATGATCAGAGTGAGGATTATGTTGACCAGACTCTTGGCTACTGAGAGTGGACTTGGTGGAAGACAGGGTGGTGCTTAACCGACTGGAAGCAGTATCAGCTGTCATCCAACCGACCACCTGTTCGCAGTGGTCGGACCTCGAGAGTGATGTCCTGCGACGCCCTGTAAAATTACACATGAAGCTAGGTATGGTGGATGTCTTTCTTTCTTGTGCTCTGGCACCAGGCACAGTTTCTCCGCGTCCTGACCCGCGCCCTGAACTTTCAGGATCACGTCCACTTCCCCGTCCCTTTTTACCCGCCTTCTTCATCTTACACAGAATATGTGACTTTAATATTTGAGTTTGAAAACTTAACAGTATTTCTTATTATTCTGCAACTCTGCAGAGTACACAGAATAGGCTGCTAAACTGCGGTGAAACACACTGAATGGAATATGTGAGTTTAATATTTGAGTTTGAAAACTTAACAGTATTTCTTATTATTCTGCAACTGTACAGAGTACACAGAATAGGCTGTTAAACGGCGGTGAAACACACTGAATGGAATATGTGACTTTAATATTTGAGTTTGAAAACTTAACAGTATTTCTTATTATTCTGCAACTGTACAGAGTACACAGAATAGGCTGTTAAACGGCGGTGAAACACACTGAATGGAATATGTGAGTTTAATATTTGAGTTTGAAAACTTAACAGTATTTCTTATTATTCTGCAACTGTACAGAGTACACAGAATAGGCTGCTAAACTGCGGTGAAACACACTGAATGGAATATGTGACTTTAATATTTGAGTTTGAAAACTTAACAGTATTTCTTATTATTCTGCAACTGTACAGAGTACACAGAATAGGCTGTTAAACGGCGGTGAAACACACTGAATGGAATATGTGACTTTAATATTTGAGTTTGAAAACTTAACAGTATTTCTTATTATTCTGCAACTGTACAGAGTACACAGAATAGGCTGTTAAACGGCGGTGAAACACACTGAATGGAATATGTGACTTTAATATTTGAGTTTGAAAACTTAACAGTATTTCTTATTATTCTGCAACTGTACAGAGTACACAGAATAGGCTGCTAAACTGCGGTGAAACACACTGAATGGAATATGTGACTTTAATATTTGAGTTTGAAAACTTAACAGTATTTCTTATTATTCTGCAACTGTACAGAGTACACAGAATAGGCTGTTAAACGGCGGTGAAACACACTGAATGGAATATGTGACTTTAATATTTGAGTTTGAAAACTTAACAGTATTTCTTATTATTCTGCAACTGTACAGAGTACACAGAATAGGCTGTTAAACGGCGGTGAAACACACTGAATGGAATATGTGACTTTAATATTTGAGTTTGAAAACTTAACAGTATTTCTTATTATTCTGCAACTGTACAGAGTACACAGAATAGGCTGCTAAACTGCGGTGAAACACACTGAATGGAATATGTGACTTTAATATTTGAGTTTGAAAACTTAACAGTATTTCTTATTATTCTGCAACTGTACAGAGTACACAGAATAGGCTGTTAAACGGCGGTGAAACACACTGAATGGAATATGTGAGTTTAATATTTGAGTCTGAAAACTTAACAGTATTTCTTATTATTCTGCAACTGTACAGAGTACACAGAATAGGCTGCTAAACTGCGGTGAAACACACTGAATGGAATATGTGACTTTAATATTTGAGTTTGAAAACTTAACAGTATTTCTTATTATTCTGCAACTCTGCAGAGTACACAGAAAAGGCTGCTAAACTGCGGTGAAACACACTGAATGGAATATGTGACTTTAATATTTGAGTTTGAAAACTTAACAGTATTTCTTATTATTCTGCAACTCTGCACAGTACACAGAATAGGCTGCTAAACGGCGGTGAAACACACTGAATGGAATATGTGACTTTGATATTTTAGTTTGAAGACTTAACAGTATTTCTTCCTATTCTGCAACTCTGCACAGTACACAGAATAGGCTGCTAAACTGCGGCGAAGCACACTGAATGGAATATGTGACTTTGATATTTTAGTTTGAAGACTTAACAGTATTTCTTCCTATTCTGCAACTCTGCACAGTACACAGAATAGGCTGCTAAACTGCGGCGAAGCACACTGAATGGAATATGTGACTTTGATATTTTAGTTTGAAGACTTAACAGTATTTCTTCCTATTCTGCAACTCTGCACAGTACACAGAATGTGCTGCTAAACTGCGGCGAAGCACACTGAATGGAATATGTGACTTTGATATTTTAGTTTGAAGACTTAACAGTATTTCTTCCTATTCTGCAACTCTGCACAGTACTCAGAATGTGCTGCTAAACTGCGGCGACGCACACTGAATGGAATACGTGACTTTGATATTTTAGTTTGAAGACTTAACAGAATGTGCTCTAATCTGCAACTTTGCACACTAAACAGAATGTGCTCTAATCTGCAACTTTGCACACTAAACAGAATGTGCTCTAATCTGCAACTTTGCACACTAAACAGAATGTGCTCTAATCTGCAACTGTGCACACTAAACAGAATGTGCTCTAATCTGCAACTTTTCACACTAAACAGAATATTTTTTTTTTTTTTTTTTTTGTTTTTTTCCCCCCACACACAATATAACCTGCTGCCCCCACACACAGTAGTCCTAAAAAGGACTTTTGGTTCTTTTTTGTCACAATTTTTGTTTTTTCCTCCCTACACTGCCTTTCCCTTCCTATCCTCAGCTCTCCCTGGCTCAGACTGAGCCGAACTCGATGGTCAGGTGCTATACAGCACCTGACCACGGGTTCTGGCCAGCCAATCAGTGTAATGCCAGCAGCCAACATGGCTGCTGGCATTACACCGATGTCAGAGCCTCCCTGCACGTTTATTGGCTGCGCAGCAGCCGCAAAACGTGCGGGGAGGAGACCCGAACATGGCGGGCGAGCACATGCGGTACTCGTACGAGTACCGCCATGTGCCGAGCAGAGCGATGCTCGAGCCGATCCGAGCATCGGCCGAGCATGCTCGCTCAACACTAATTAGGAACAATAGCGAATGGTCTAACTGTGTTGCACAATTAGATGATTTGGTCCAGCGATTTAGGGCCGGGGATATCCCAGTGAAGTGTTAGATAAACAATTACAAAGGGCCTTGCAATTTCAACAAAAAGATTTGATTAGCAATTCACAATCAGAGAGGGACAAAATTGATAGGTAAATTTTTCCTACAACCTACTCTACTGGCAGCACTGTAATCCGAAAGAAAGTACATCAATATTGGAACATTCTTTCCTGTGATGAATCCCTACCAGAGTGTTTTCGGAATAAACCTCTACAAAGTTACAGACGAGGTAAGAATTTAAAAGATTTATTAGTACAGACTGATCCTGAGCACTGCTATAAAAAAACATCTGGAACTTGGCTAACTACCAAAAAAATGGGGTGCTTTAAATGCCCAAATTGTACTACTTGTAGAAGTCTTCTCTCGTGAGACAGTTTTGTGAACCCACTCACAGGTGAAGAATTTTCAATCTGACATAGATTAATATGCACCAGTGTATACGTTATCTACTTTACCATTTGCAATGTAAAAAACTATACGTGGGACTCACTACATGCTCATTCAGAGAAAGAATGGCCAATCAAAGAGCCAGCATAGCAAAAGCCATTGTGGATAAGAAAAGTGACAAACCGGTTGCTAGACACTGGGTTGAGCAAAAACATGTTCCATCTGATGTAAAGTGTATGCTGATTGACCATATTCCTCCTTTGAGATGTGGGGGTAACAGAGAAAAAATGTTACACCAATTGGAGAGCAGATGGATATATAAGCTCCAGACGATTGCACCCAAAGGATTGAATGAAAAATTGTATCTATACAGTTTCCTCTAAAGATTGATTGCCAACCAATCTCTGACTTAGGATGAACCAGACCATTGCATTGGTCTTTTTGCGGTCCCTAGTCATGTATAACTTTGGGTAGAGTGATCAGATCAGAGGAAAGGACGTTATGGTCTGCTATTAGTGATGAGCGAGCGTGCTCGGCCGATGCTCGGATCGGCTCGAGCATCGCTCTGCTCGGCACATGGCGGTACTCGTCGAGTACCGCCATGTGCTCTCCCGCCATGTTCGGGTGGCGGGGATCTGTGCCGGAAGAGGCACAGATCCGAAGACGCTCCGCTGGACCACCAGGGACTGGAGGTACGGGGGCATTGCGGAGATGAAGGGGGCATTGCGGAGATGAAGGGGGACATTGTGGAAGAGGGGCATAGACTCTATGCCCCTCTTCCACAATGTCCCCCTTCATCTCCGCTATGCCCGTCTTCCACAATGTCCCCCTTCATCTCCGCTATGCCCCTCTTCCACAATGTGCCCCTTCATCTCCGCTATGCCCCTCTTCCACAATGTCCCCCTTCATCTCCTCTATGCCATAGAGGAGATGAAGGGGGACATTGTGGAAGAGGGGCATAGCGGAGATGAAGGGGCACATTGTGGAAGAGGGGCATAGCGGAGATGAAGGGGCACATTGTGGAAGAGGGGCATAGCGGAGATGAAGGGGGACATTGCGGAGCTGAAGGGGGCATTCGGAGATGAAGGGGGCATAGCGGAGATGAAGGGGGCATTGACCAGGCACCCTCCCCTCATCAGAGCAGGGGGTGCCTGGTGTCGCCCCATTCATTTCAATGGGGCTCGGGTGCTCGGCCGAGCACTCGAGCCTCAGGGGGTGCTCGGTCAGAGCACCCGAGCACCCGAGCATCGGGGTGCTCGCTCAACACTATCTGCTATGATACACATCAAGTGTACTTGTTATCGGTTATCGGTGGAATGAACTATCAGAAAAAATCCATATGATTATAACTGGTTTTTTTATATCTCCCCTTGTCTCAACCAATGAAGTTCCGCTCGGAACTAATTTTGTGAACGTTCATAGAGAAGTGATATCTGCAACATTTTCAAAAGTATTGAAGACTGTATGGGCTACACCTGATTTTTTTACTATCTGGACATTTATCGTGCAATGATGGATCAGTCCAATGTTTTGAATTCTGACAGCCAGAGGATTTTGTGGACAATGACTTTATGTACTATTGATTAATCCACACTTATCATTAGATAGTGTTGGTTTTTTGGTTCACAGTCAGATGCACATTTGTATTATTTCCACAATTGCTAATAATGCATCTTTTGGTTAATATAAGTATAAATGTTTCCCTCTCTTTGATGTTTTGGCCTTTTGGGTGCCTGGGGGGCTGGCGGCTCATGGCTTTGCGGTGTGTTGCCCGCCCGTCCGGCACTCGGGGGGTTAATTCATCTTTGGTAGTTAATATCTTTGGGTCCCAGCTCTGATGTGTTGTGGCGCATCTGAGGCATACTTCTTCACCTTTGAGTGCGGTGTGGATGCCTTGGATGTGCAGGTTGCACGCGGATCCAGACATAACTAATGGTTGCTGCACTTGTTGTATATTGTTAATATACCTGTTTAGCATCTAGATAGTATGGTTATACATGTGTATATCTTTTTTCTCAGTACTATCCTTTATTATTAACTTTTGGCTGGCTAGACAAGATGAAGACGATATAGATGTTGTATACTATGCTTATGCTGACCCACGTGATGGGTTTATTTGAGTTTATCTTTTGATAATTTTTTCAGTGGTAGTTTACCCTTACGAGTGTCCACCTTGTCTTAGAGTTGGCCTTTTAAGTTATATTATAGTGCTTTATGGACTAACATCTATAGCCCTGATTTTAGCATTATAGACAGTAAGATACTGATTGAACATGTACCAAGAGTGAGTGTTATGATTTTATGGAGCGCTGTGTTGTAGGAGCAATAGGAGATTGTGACATCACAGTGATTATTCTTTAAATATAGCTCTAATATACACTCTCCGTATGGTCCGAGTTCAAGCGTGTATAGCCCTTTAAATAACCAACATAACGTTGCAGTAATAATGTTTTTATTATGTCCACATATTGACAGGACTTTTCCATACATTTGACCCTTTGGGTGCCGGAGTGGTGCGGAGTGCATTGCTTTGCACTCAGGGGGTTAACATCTGGGAATTGCATTATGTTTATAATCATCTCAATATGCAATATTGCTATACAATTTCTGTCTATACTCTATATATTTTAGCATCATTTGTATACATGGATACTGACTTAATTCATTTATTTAATGTTGAAATGATTTGTGTATGTTTTTCTTTGCTGTTTGTTTATCCACATTGCCCTCTGACCTCTACCCTTTACCTAGGGTTGTTTTTTTAAACACCTGATTTAAAAAAAAAAAAAAAAATCTTAATACATTGGTTTTCCTTTTCCTTCTTTTCTTTCCTTTTTATTTTTTCTGTTCAAACTTTACTCTTTTGTATAAATATTAGCTTGTTTCTTTGTATAATATATGTCACATGATCTATGATGTCATTCAGAGGCCATCTTAGGGTATTTAAGGGTACTTTTCACACTTTTTCTGTAACCTATCTTGACAAAGGTCCAAGGCAGGGCCGAAACGTTGATAATAAACTTTGCACAATTTTGTAGCATTTGGAAGTCCTGTGAGTGCAGTCCTTGAACAACAAAAACTGTATGTATCTTTTGTGGAACCAGGCACCCAGGCCATTGATTTTGATTGGGAGAGTGCTAGGACTTATATGTTTGGTGTATATATATATATATATATATATATATATATATATATATATATATATATATATATAAATAATTCCAATCCAGGTTTTAGTAAGCACACCCAAAGAAAAAAAAAACACATTTAAAATTACTGGAGTGCCACCAATTTTGACCAAAATAACTAAAAGCAAATACACAAAGTATTAGTGCACATCCAAATTTTCATCACCATTAACCCTTCACTCTGCAGCATTGTGCCTGCATATCACTACTATATTAAATATGAGGATTTGGTCACATCATATGGCCATAGAATGCTAAGCTTGCCACCAGCGCCAAGGTACCTCATTTTGGCAAGTACCTAACCTTAATATATATATAAATATATATATATATATATATATATATATATATATATATATATACAGAGAGAGAGAGAGAGAGAGAGAGAGAGAGAAAGATGGTTGCACTCACTGTTCCTTTAAGTCCTTAACCTGAGTGTGTGTCCGGATTGATGAAATTGCATATAATACAGGACGGATTTAGACAGCACCCACAGGATTCTTTGTAAAGATGAAATAAAGTTGTTTTTATTGATTCAACGCTTCGGCCAAAGATTGTGGCCTTTTTCAAGAATTATGCAACTGTTGCAAAACCAGTGACTTAAATACTTTAGTGTAAACCAAAAAGAGAAAAAAATTGGAAAAGTGGCACCAAATTAGCAACCACCATGCACCAATCACAAATCTGTAATTAATGTGATTGACATGAATATGTACCAATGTAAATACATTACTTGGATGTAAATAAAGATACACATCCGGTAAATGATTCACATAGGTAAAAAAAATTAACAATAAACAGTTAAAAACTATGGAATGAATAAGTATCTACATATACCTCAGTATATCCATGAAATGTGTGTAAGCCCCAAAACTAATAAACTTATGCATGAATGATCTACCATAAAATCTCAGGTATAATACGCTCCTGTGTATAATACGCAGGTGTATATTATACCCGAGATTTCGGTGAAAACAAGAGTGCCTATGTATAATACACATCCTTGTTTTCCCCATTGCTTCAAAAAGAATTCAATGCTGGCAATCCCTTCCCTCCCTCCTCCGGTGCTATCCGACTTCATTATAAAGCTTACTGAGGTCTGTAGGCAAACTTCATGTGCTTCTGGGTAAATCTCTGCGGGCGGCATGCTTTCCTTTGCAGGCCGCCCGCCCACTTCCTTCCATGGGTTTCAGAACCTTCCTCCTCCAGCCAATGGTACACAGGGCATTACTATTGGCTGGAGCTGGAAGGTCCTGAAAGCCATGGAAGGAAGCAGGCGAGCAGCCGGCAAAGGCAAGCATGCCGCCCCGCAGAGATTTACCCAGAAGCACATGAAGTTTGCCTACAGACCTCAGTAAGCTTTATAGCTTTATTATGAAAACGGATAGCGCCGAGGGAGGGAAGGGATCGCCAGCATTAAAAAAAAATCTTTAAAAAAATCTCTCGTGTATAATACACCCCCCCCACTTCACACAAGGTGAAGTGGGGTAAAATTGTGCGTATTATACCCGAGATTTTACGGTAAATGGAAACAAAAAAATGCCATGAAAAAATGATACTGTGTTCAATGTTGAACAGAAAAACCAACACACTGTAGATAGCATCGTAGCATTACCAAATATGGCAATGTTAATATAGATGCATACAACAGGACAAATTCAAATGTAATGATTGAATATATGCAATTGCACATCTCATATCGAGAGATATATTGTCTATGCTCATATACACAAATTTATTAGCGTGAGAAAGGATACATCATAAAACCTATTTAAAAAAGAAGCAGGTCTCTCGCATGTCGCAGCGCATGCCTCCACTAGGAATAAATAATGTTACCAACAAATAACTAAGATGATGAGACATACAGTAATATAACAATGAACATCAATATGATATAATTAGCATGATCCTACTGAAACATGGAATCATATATGTGTATTGAAGAATCTCATGATTTAAACATTTATCCATGTTTGTGCTAAATGAGTTTGAGTTACTCCTATGATAGCATGCTATGGTGCGTACAAAATCCTCAATCCAGATCATCAATGCATAGACTGGGCATGACATAGATGTTGAATCAAATGAGCCAAGATGAATGAACATTAAGTAAATATGAATCAAATATATTGAAGCTCATAACATATATTGAGAAAACACAGTACAAGTGAGAGAGATATATGTTAATAAACACAAGATGTATTGAGTTCTAGACACAATGGATGTTATAAAAAGAATATTGTGTGATAATTGTACTTATCATCCTGCGATCCTGTAGATAAATAACAGTCTCCAAGTTAAAAATGGATAGTCACATTTAGTCCGGTTAGGGATGTAGTAAAACTATTTACCCCACAGTCTGCTTAAAGCCCAATCCACACCAATGTAAATGAGATTCAAATACACACCTTGCAAATTCAGCTTACCCATCCATGTACTTGTGTGTTGAAATGATCCACTGGTGTTGATTCCAATGTATACATCAGTATTTATAATCCACAGCATCAGGTATATATCCGTGTTTCTAAAAACTTAGGTGGTATTTGATACCACCCAGCTGTCAAGGTTTTTAGAAACACGGATAAATGTATTATATATGTATATATATGTATATCTATATATATATATCAGTTCATGGAGGACAGACGGCACATTTCAGAAACATTTTTTGCTCACTAGAAGTGTTGTTGATATACAGAAAAAAACACCTCTGGTTTGCAAAAAATGTTCCTGAATATACCGTCTGTCCTCCATGAACTGTATGTATCTTATTTTTTGACGCACACACACGTCTTCTATTTTTCTGGTAGTTAGTGCACATATACATATTATATATATATATATATATATATATATATATATATATATATATATATATATATACTAGCAATATGTGACGGTGTTGCCCATCATTGTAGTAGGGTATGTGTTATGTAGCATTTTTTGTTTGAAATGTTGTAGGTGGCATGTTAAGGTATATTGTTAGATTGTTTGTGTTTGTTTGTATTGTACATTTCATTTAGCTGTATTGACTGATGATGTTTTTTTGTGTACTGTGTGAAGCAGAAAGAATCATATTGCACACATACATAGACACACACAGATACAGTGACATATACAGGCATTGATCATACATACACACGTACATACATGCGTACACACACAAACACACACACATACAGATATTATTACGGTCCTGTAAGTGCCAGAGGGGTAGGCAAGGCATTGCTCATTGTGTTGCTTAATCCTCTGGCATTGAAAGGGTTAACCAGCTGTCCCAGTATGTAGCGAGAGTCATGGAGTCCACAGTCCCTGAAGTGGACTCAGTACATGCACACTCAGAGGCTGCCAGACAACTGCCGGCCTGGCTCCCTGGCCAGGAAGACGCCTCGGCCAAGAGCGTTACTAGGGACGCAGCCCGGGCACCGAGAGTGGGAACTGAGGAGGGATGGTGTGTGTGGTTGGAGCAGGGATGGTGTGTATTGTTGGAGCAGCTATAGTGTGGCATGTATTTTTTTTGTTCCAGGGTACTTACACAATGCAGGTGTGTGACAGCGGGCAGAGAGCGGCGGTGAAGTAGCTTGTGTGTAAGAGTGTGTACTACAGAGTGGCCTCATCATGGTCTGTCTCCAGCCCCTCAGCCACGGGTAATAGCCACATCCAGCTGCTGCGTGTAGAGAGCTCCTTGAAGGGCCGCATGACCGGGCTGTTGCGGGGTGGAGTGTTGTGCTTCATAAAGGGGGATCATGAAGGATTTGGTACTGGGCCTGCCTGCCTCCGAGCTACATGAAGCAGCTGGGCTTCCTGCAGCAGAAGCACATTGTGCACCAGGAGCCGAAAGCATTGTTGTGGTGCGGATACCAGAAATGAAGGTACACTGGAGCCGATCCCACCCTCTCTCTTTGTTGGATCAGCTCATTGCATGCCTCAGGTTGGTGGAGGGAACCCTGGGGACTCTCTGTGTGTGTGTGTGTGTGTGTGTGTGTGTCTATTGTGTGTGTGTGTGTGTGTGTGTGTGTGTGTGTGTGTGTGTGTGTGTGTGTGTGTGTGGCTTTTGTGTGTGTGTGTGAGTCTGTGGTGTAGGAGCGAGTGGCAGCCATTTTGTTTTTTCAGTCACTTGGATAGTGGTGGGCGGGCTGGATAGTGGGGGCAGGCTAACTCCCTCAATGATTTAAATCACTCCTCCATTGAATCACCCAATGGGAACAGTAACTCCTTACTTAAGCTGAGGTAACATAGCAATATAATACACAGTGGCTCTTCAGTTGAGGCAACGTAGCAATATGCTGAGGGATCAAATAGAAAGTGGTGTTTGAGGCTTGCCCTCTGTAACATACAGCAAAGCATCTCTCTCCCTTTAAGGAGAAAGGGCGGGAATCAGGAAGCAGGAAGTGGAGGAGTGACAGTTGAAAACAGACAGTGAGGTGACTGAAGAGATGAAAAGAGCTAACCCTTTGAGTGCCAGAGGGGTACGCAACGCATTGCAAAGCAATGCGTTGCGTACCCCTCTGGCACTGAAAGGGTTAAATAAGAGTTGCTATTAAGTTTATCCCTGAGTTTGTATTTTATGGAAACATTACACCCTTGTACTGAAACATAGTGTGTGGAGGGTTACAGTTATCTGTGGGAGGTGAAACAGAGTGTATGGAGGGTTACAATTATCTGTGGGAGGTGACACAGTGTGTTTGTGGGGTCATGATCCTGAGTGAGATTGTGTGTGTGTGGACCAGGAGAAGTTACTGATATCCCTACTTCAGGAGCGAGTGGCAGCTATATTTTTTTTTGTCAGTTGGATAGTGGTGGGCGGGCTGGAGGGGGCGGGCCAACTCCCTGTATGATAAACACACCCCCATTGAATCACCCAATGGGAGCAGTAACGTCCCCATTGAATCACCCAATGGGAGTTGTGTCTCCTAATGAGACATAAATTATGTAATGAGGCATTCTGTTCAACGTGTGTTTGTTTTCTGAGGAGACATAAATTATGTTCTGTGTGTGAGGTACCATAAATTATGCAGTGAGGCTTATTATTTTATATATATAGATATATATAAAGAGAGAGAGAGATAGATCACAGTGTACTCGGAGCACCGTGCATTTAAAAAAATTATAATTTTAGAGGCTGGCATTTCTACATTGTATCACTTTTTATACATCGTATAATTTTTTTTACACTGCCGAGTCCCATAAAGAAAGCTCTCCGAAAACAAATGTAGACAGGTCTTTGTAAGGGACCTAAAAGTATATAAAAATAGGATGAAAAAATATTAATAAAAAGTGTAGCAATTAGATTTTACATAGCATTAAAAAATTAGGTTGACTGCCCTTTAAGAAATGCAGTGTAGGCACTTCCTGTTTTATCACTACTATACCTCCCACACTCATTGACAACCTTTTCAGTGCTAGGGAGGTTGACAATGAATTGCTGACCTGCTCTGGCACTGAAAGGGTTAAGATTCAATGATTGGTAGAGGTCATACAAAAAAGGCTAATGCAACATTTAGGTGATTTTGAAATCGCACATGGACAAAGTTGCTTTTAACCCTTTGTGTGCCTGAGGGATGTCCAATGCATTGCAATACATTAGGCACCACTCAACAGGGTCCCTTTGCGTCTCTAATGCAAAAATTACAGCCAGTGTATTTAAAATGCTAGTTAGAGACCTTTCTGGCAGCAAAGGTTTCTTCTACTTAAAGGGATAGTAATACTTAAAATGTAAAAAAAAATATGTTGTAGGGTTTATCCCCCTGAGTAAAACAAGAGTACCCCCACTGCTGAAAGGAGTTTTATTCAAAAGTTATTAATTTTCAAAGTTGATTTTTTTAGGCGCAATATCACAGTGGCCTGAAATTGTACAGTGGCGCTGTTGCTACACGATCCTATGGACAGCTCTGGTCCCGGGACCATAAATCTCCATAGGATGGTGTAGCAACAGCGCTACTGTACAATTTCAGGCCACTGTGATATTGCACCTAAAAAAAAATCAACTTTGAAAATTAATAACTTTTGAATGAAACACCTTTCAGCAGTGGGAGTACTCTTGTTTTACTCAGGGGGATAAACCCTACAACATATTTTTTTTTACATTTTAAGTATTTCTATCCCTTTAAAGGGACAGTAATGTCCCATAACATTTTTTTAGAGTTTTGTAGAGATTAAAAAAATAAGCTAAATGTCACAAATCCTTTCTCTTAAACCACTATGGTTTGAGAGATATCATCCGCTAAAGTTCCTCTTCTCCTGATGTCAGCTGTAAAGCTGACAGAAGGAGATCCATGTTGGCCGACACGAGGAGGCTCTACAGCAGAGCAGCAATTGTACGATTTAAAAAAAAAAATACTTCTTTGGAATGGTCAAAAAATTGTGCTTGCAAACCAGGCACACTTTGTAGACCGTTCCAAAGAAGTATTTATTTTTAAATCGCGTTATTGCGGCTGACGTCAGGAGAAGAGGAGGGAGAGGGGAATTTTAAAGGAGGATATCTCCCAAACTGCTATGGCTATAAGATCTGTAGCCTTTAGCTTATTTTTTAATCTGTACAAAACTCTAAACATTTTTTATGGGACACTACTGTCCCTTTAAGAAATCAAACCCAATGGATTTCCAATGCATTGCAAAGCAATATGTTGCACACCCCTTTGTATTTAAAAGGGTTAATTATAGACTCCAATAGCTGAAATAATAATTCAAAGTGCTGTCCTCGAGGTACGTCAGATTTGTTATTCAGAACATTATTGAATTATTCTCAGTTTTACTGCATTATACCTTTAAATGAATTCCAAGTCTTGGCTGTTGAGGGATTTGTCCTGGATCTTCGCCATGTGAAGATAAAGTGACTCTTGCAGAGGTGATATTTCCTCTTCCAATTCACTTCATTGTTTACCATTTCACAGATGCCTCTGTGGTAATTTCCCCCAGCGTGCCACTGGCCATATATATTTCACGTCTCCATTAGCTTTTAATAAACTTTGGCGGTTCTGTTAAACATAGTTCGCCTGCGGCTGTCTAAGGAGGTGCAGACCTTACCTTTCTTCCTTGGGATTTACGGCAGTGGCGAGGCGAGATACAGAATGTATCAGACATCAGAAGCTTTCAGTTTAAATGAAGGTCTCTTTGTATCTCAGTGTATGGTAATGACAAGCAGTTGAAGAATGGACTCTCATTGACTATAAATATGTGCCCGGGCCGCCTCTCTTTGACACTTGCTCAGTGAAAGTAATAACTGTGAAGGCTATTTATTTCTGATCATGTTTGAAAGGTCCAGTTACGTGACTTCAAATAACAATTCTGAACAGGGGAAGGGTGGGATAGCAGGGGCAAGCACAGAATTTTCTGAGAACGCTTTCCAAAAAAATTAACCGTTTGAGTGCCAGAGGGGTACGCAACGCATTGCTTTGCAATGCGTTGCGTACCCCTCTGGCACTCAAAGGGTTAAAAAGCATATAATGAATTGGGTTTTGAGCAGTCCACTGTTCCAAATCCATTGCAGTTGCCTTTAAATTGGACACAAGAGAGTAGTCTGCATCCCTCCAGTTGTTGTTGGACTACAACGTCCATGGTTCTCAGCCAACCAATAGCCAGCTAAGGATGATGCGAATTGTACTCCAACAATAATTGGATGGAAGCAGGTTCCTTCCACATAATGCTCATATGCCCAACAGGAGCGAACATTTCTCATTACTGGGGTGCTAAAGTTAGGCATTTCTCAGAATGCCCATGGATAGACAAGGGCAAACCCAGGATTTTCAAAGAGGGGGTTTTGGAGAAAATAAAATAAAATAAATTAATAAATGTATACAGAGATAATAGTGCACCTAGAACTTGAACTGTGGATTTCTGCATCCTAAGGTTATTGCATTTATAAAAGCCTGCTGTCCTCCTACTCCAGCTGTTGTTGGACTGCAGTTCTCAGTATCTTCTGCTGTCTGTAAATGATAGAATTTGTAGACCAACAACAGCTGGAGGAAGGCCACAGGCTGCCCACCCTGACATTGACATAGGAACAATAGCATCAAAATGCCCATTGTTTAGGTACTAAAAGAATGCAGGGCAATTTCTGGTCAATCAGTCCTTCAGCTTGGATTTGGAAAAGTAGGCATCAAGAGAGAGGAAGAAGCTATTATTTGAAACTAACAACCCATTGGAGACATCTCCAATGCGTTGCTTTACAGCAGGGGTTAATTTAGTATTATCAAATTTATGAAAGCTAGTTGGTCATGGTAACATCACTTGGATAGTGCCTCTGTTGGCAGATCTATTCCCCTGGGAGTAGACCTGATTATAAAGTCACGTGTGCATAACCAGACCCACAAGAAAATGATGGATCAGAACGTGGGCCTGAGAAATGAATCCTGGGGCTCCCTCACTGGTTCCACAAGAGACTGAACTGCAAGACTGAAGTGTCACTATTCTTTTATCCTGTGCAATGCTGTCCCCAGAGACTCCTGTTGGATACAGTGGGTTTATGGGGTGGGGGAGCGCTCAGACTTCATGGCTGCAAGCTACGTCATCTGGAGCTTTGTTTCTGCTAAGGGAGTTAGTTGCCTGTACCCCCCCTCCATGGCTGATTGTGGTTGTTGGGGGCCCTGGGAGCAGACTTAGTAAAACACGATTGCTTTTTCTGAGCTAACATTTTAAGTGCCAGCGCCTTATGCAACGCATTGTAATGCAATTATTATTATTCTTTATTTATATAGTGACAACTAATTCCGCAGCTCTGTACAATAGGGAATAGATATACAGAGATATTAAACAGTACGAATCAAATGTGAAGAACAGAAGGATCAGAGGACCCTGCTCTAATTGCATACCAGTTACCACGTAATTGCTGTTTGACTATTTTATTCTTTAATGGGTCTAGGTCAGTGATTATCAACCAGAATGCCGTAGGCACTTTGGTGTGCCATAGGCACAAGCACTGGGTGCCACTGCTTTCCTTTGAAGCCTTTGAGAAACATGGAACGTTGAGTTGCTATTGTGTATTTATGGAAATTCTCATACACACAGTGCATTCTATTGTCATTCTGATTGTAAGATCTAAAATTAACTACACAGTTATGTATTTATACTGTTTATTTTCCCATGACAAATGACCTATAAAAATGAAGTGTGAACTGAGAATTCCAGATGAATCACTGGACTAGGTTATAATGTGTGTAACCGAGAAACCTTAGAGAAAACAGATCTGCATTGAGTGAGACTTTTCAGTCCACTGCTAAGTAATAAAACCGGGGTTTACTATTGAAATATTGTGGAATTTTGAAAGCGTGTCACAATAGCGCATTAATTATGCTGCCTGATTACTTCCGATCCTGTATTTAAAGTGTGGGCATCATTCAGGTGAAATTTGAAGGTCTCGCTTCATTACAGCTCTACTATTAGAAGCTTGCGTCACTGTTGCACAGTCATAGGTGTGAAGTGCGTTGATAAGGAGATGTTTTAAAGTGTTAGTAATGTCCACAAAAAAGTTGTTTGCATTTAGAAGAGCTTAAAAAGCTGAGCTAGATACAAAAACTGTATCTCTCTGTATCTCTAAAACAAGTGCTTGAAAACCGGCACATGTTTTAGACCATTCCAATGAAGGGATTCTGTGTAAGTAACGAGATTGCGGCACTTCGCAAGCGCCTCTGTGTCGGCCAACACGGATCTCCTGCTGACAGCTTTACAGCTGTCAGTAGGAGAGATCAAACTTTAAACTCCTGTATCTCTTAACCCCTTAGGGACCCTTGACGTACCAGGACCGTCAAGGGTAAATTTGCTCGAAAGACCCTTGACGGTCCTGGTACGTCACGTACTTTTTACTTACAGCGCTCTACCGGGAGCGCTGTAAGTAAAAATGGGGCATGAAATAGACCGCTCCAAGATCGGAGCGATCTGTTTCAAGCCCCATAGTGACGCGCCGATACACGTGACAGGTCACGTGTACCGGCTCGTCAAAGTGCCCCTATGCGGACGTTATGGGACGGAAATGTCCCATAACCTCCGGTCCTTAAGGGGTTAAACCATAGCGGGTTGAGAGATACATTTTGTTTTGCATTTAGCTCAGCTTTTTAAGCTCTTCAAAATGCAAAAAAACTTTTTTGTGGACATTACTAACAATTTAAGGCCTCGCATCATTACAGCTCTACTGTTATAGGCACACGTCATTATTGCTCATTCATAGGTGTGAAGTTTGTGTGCCATTACTGCACCATGTTTGAAGCACGCGTCGATACAGCAGCAGAGGAGTAACACTTCACTTAAAACTAATAGGGAGCAGAATTATTGGTGCACAGAATACACAAACTGACATTTCACTTCAGGGTGCTATACTAAAGATGGCATAATTTGTAGAGGACCTGGCAAATACAATCATGTTCTGGACAAAGTATGACTGGATGAAATAACTTGTGGCTACAATGCTGGAAACACCAGCTGTTGCTCCGCAACTCCCTACAATTAACAAACTAAAGCAGACAATAAGAAGAGTGTGCAAATCTGACCGATTCATGGGATTTGTGTTTCAGTGATGAATCCAAGAAAACTACAAAAGGAGATAATGTTTTTCTCCATGACAGCTGCCCAAGACTGATAAGGTCTGTGATATTTCCACAGGTAGATTTACAAATCTTGCCAAGCTGCAAGTACTGGTATGTGGACCAAACTTTTTAAATCCTATCCTCCATTATTTCAACAGTTATAATCCATACCTCCCAAGTGTCCCTCTTTAGGAGGGACAGTCCCTCTTTGAGACCCAAATCCCCCTGTCCCTCTTTTCTACCCTGGTGTCCCTCTTTTTAGGACATCAGAGTGAGTGTTGTGTGTATTAGTCTATCACATTGCTCTACAGAAATCAAACTCACACAGATGTTTAGTTAATCTTCAGTATGTGTGTTTGTAATTGAATTTGTGTAAATAAAATACTTTGGTCTTGCTCTAAATCCTTTATTCCGTTACAAAAAGAGGTGTCAATAGGTCAAACAGTAACCTAAAAATTCTCAGTAATGCCCCGTGCACAAGCCACAGCCCAAGAAACACCACCTAAAAAAGTGTCCCTCTTTGGCTATTTGAAATGTTGGGAGGTATGATGATCCATGCACTGAAATATAGTACAGTAATACCATTAGTATTTGTTTTAATGTGTGAGAGGACAACGAATATGTATTTGCATGTTCTCAGTGGCCTAAAGAAACTATGCCCTGCACTTAATCCATCTACTGTCACGGCTGACTTTGAAAATGCAACACATTTTTTCAGATTGTTTGCAGTAGTGCTTTCGTTACAGCCAATTCATATGGCACAAAGTTCAACAACTCCCATATATGTGGCAAAGAGCTACATAGATGATGGAGAATGTGCAATAAATCTGTGGTACCTGCTGGCACTTGCTTTTGTGCAAGTAAATAATGTAGTGTCCTTTTGGGACTCTGATGGATGCAAATGTTGTTGTCGAAAATATGGACAAATTAAACTTTTTGCTTATTTTGAGGATAAATGGATATGAAGAGGTGCAAGGAGTAAAGTCGTCTATGATGTGCATAGCTGGAGCTGTTATGATTCAGCATTGCAAGATCTTCCAAAATCCAACAATGCAGTGAAAGGCTGGCACAGAGGATTCCATCAATTACTTTTTATTATATCTATTTTATGCAATGTAGCTCGTTGTATCAGTGTAGGTCTGCGTATTTCCTGTTTCGATTTCACCTACAGTGATGCATTTCCTGTTTGGATTGGAGGAGAATTGATGCAGCTTATAGTTAACAAACAATTTAGACGCAGGCGACATATAAAGGAGCTATTCTGAATGAGACATATAAAATGAACCATTTTGACGTAGGCAAAATTTCCAATGCAATATTATGATGTTCACAGCATAACAGTAGATGATGTGCTTGTAAGGCAACATTATAAACTCACCATTTTGATATAGGCAATATAATGAAGCTGTAATTTTGACCATTGCGATTAGATACCAAAACAGGTCACCTAACAGGAACTGGAACAACTGTGGGGAAAAACCAGTTGTGGACAAATAAAAAATTCCCATTGATTTTAATGGTCAAAACCATTTAGAGGTCAAAACCATGATTTGGAGACCTCTAGAATTCAAAGGGATTTTTTATTTGTTCCCTATGGTGCAATTGGCTTGCCAAAAATGTCTCCAGTTTTTTAGTACATCAGCCTGAGAACCCCATATACACTAAGAAAATGGTGCAATTCTAGGGAAAACAGCTGCACCACTGGGAATGAATACTCATTCATACTGAGTTAATCTTTTGGGTGCCAGAGGGGTGCACAGTGTATTGCTTCATAATGCTTGGCCTACTCCTCTATCATTCAAGGGGTTAAATAGAACTTTCAACACTTTGAGAGCCAGTGGTACCCAATGCATTGCCCTTCAAAGTGTTGGATACCTCTCTGGCACCCAAAGGGTTTACCTCCTGAATGCCAGATGCAATGTGTTGGAGACCTTCTTGTCATTCAAGGGGTTAAAAGTATCATTTAAATCAATGTTAATTTTTGGAGACTTTATTTATGCCCTGTGTTACGTTAGATTTGAACTACATTACACTTTGTCTTAGAGCAACGTCACTGTCTTGTTCTTTTTCCACAATTACTTACATATTTAGCGGAATACTTAGAACTCAGTATGAGAATCACTGACTTATACCGTAGTGTAAATTTATGTTATATGAAACAATAACACCCACAGATATTTATGTTACATTTTTAATACAGTGGCTGGATCCAATCAAGTGTAATCAGGTACAC
The DNA here is from genome assembly GCA_037306005.1 of Rhinophrynus dorsalis. Classification (NCBI taxonomy): domain Eukaryota; kingdom Metazoa; phylum Chordata; class Amphibia; order Anura; family Rhinophrynidae; genus Rhinophrynus; species Rhinophrynus dorsalis. The sequence goes on from CM074724.1 coordinate 53,819,441, forward strand.
ATCATTATTTACTGAGGAAATGTTTCTTTGTTTGATATTCAATTGCAATTGATATAATGGCTATGGCCATTTTCAGCACTTGTAAAATCAATTCTATTTGACTGTTTTGGTCCTTATAGGACACGTAGAATGTTGAATACACAATCTATGTAACTGCAATGTGACATTTTAAATGTGTTCGCTTTTGATAAAACTGGCTTCTGCTATACCAGGGGTTGTCAATTGCTGGACTTTCAGCTGTTGAGGACTACAATGTCCATCAATTTCCAAGCAGCCATTGGCTGGTTGATGATTATGGGAGTTTTTGACACCATCAATTGGAGATCCAACAACTGATTTCCCCACCCCTACATCAACTCACCCAGGAATAGTGGAAAGCCTGCTCTATCAATAACCCACCAACACCTCTAAATAGTTAATAAAATTCCCCGCCCCCTTACCTATTAACCCTACCGTATTTCTTGCCCCTGTATGCTGTGGTCTACTGACATTCCATGGGGTTCCAAGAACCTGCAATGGAGGTGCAAGGCCTTTAAAGGGGATCTCTCACCCCTATACAAGTTAGGCTTATTAGGTAGATTAAATAGCAATAATGTTTAAAACGTTTTTTTTTTTGTTTGTTTGTTTTTTTTAAACGCTATTTGGGCAAAAAGCTATTGCTTACAGAGTGCCCTGCACCCTACTTCTGCATACACTGGAGTTGCCACAGTTTGCCACTCTGCCTTTGGTCCCTTCCCACTACTCAGCCTCCTCCAATGACAGAGGCTTTCTGTCTGTAAGCTGGAGAGATCTCATTGGCTAGATATCGATATCTTACAGACAGAAAGCTGCCGTCATAGGAGGAGGCTGGGTAGTGGGAAGGGAGCAGAGGCAGAGCAGCAAACTACGGCAAGAGCAGTGTATGTGGAAGTAGGGTGCCGGGCACTCTGTAGGCAATAATTTTAGCCCAAATAGCATTTTTTTAAAAAAAATAAATAACATTTTAAACATTATCTCTATATACTCTACCTAATCAGCCTAACTTGTATGGGGTGAGAGATCCCTTTTAAAGTTTTGATTAGTTGATGACTATATGGCACGTTACATAGCAGTCCAGCATTTGACCCTCAAATCCCATAATATTAATCTGCTATGTGGGATTTTGATACACCTCCTCTACGTGTGTTTTATATAAAATTAAATATTTTTAAAGTGAAAGTGTTTTCTTGGAACCAGGGTCCACAACCTAGTCTGCAGCTCATCGACAGGAAACCACAAGAGTCAGAATTTCGGGAGGTGGAGAATCTCAATCTATCCACTCACTCAGCACTGGGATGGATAAAACAATATTGACTCTCAAGACACCATTAACCTTCACTACTTGCCAGAGTACAGTCGGTCCTACCTTGGGCAGAAAAACAGGATCCAGATCATGTGCTAGTTTATATTTTAAGCCCACTGTTCAAAGGAAAGTTAAATTAAATGTCTTGTGCAGAGCCCTGGTATTTTGCACCTTGTGAACCAATGACAATTCTGTGTCTACTTCCTGGTTAGAACACCATACATTACTGTATATATAAGGCACTTTGGGAAGTGAGGACAGCAAAGGAAAATAGCTTTCCCCAGGTTGCTGAAAAACATCCCCAGCAGCTATCCTAAAACTACTAAGGATGTGAATGACTGTCATCTGCAGTCTCGCAGAGAAGGGAATTCCTCAGTCTCTGGTGCTAGTCCCTCACTGGGAAATACCAGCTCATAAATGATATTGTCACATGCAAGCATGACGGTGTCATTTATGTACCAGATCCCACTAGATGCCATTTGAATATAGGGTGAGAGGGGCTCTTAAAAATGTAACTTAGAAATTTGGGGATACACTTGTTTTAAAAAAAAAATGGAGCTCCCACTTTCAAAGAATGGTCAATTTAACATGTACATGTTGGGTGATCACAGATCCCTTAGTTCATCAAGGATATGCTTTAAAGGGATAGTAATACTTCGTTTTAACTTTATTTTATTTTGTAGGCATTAAAAAAACATGAAGAATGATATAAGTCTTATCTCTCAAACCTTTATGGTTTGAGAGATATTCACAAGCAAAGTTTCCCCCTCCCGCCCCTTTTACCTACTGTAAACAATCTCTTCTCAGATGTGGAATGCAGTCCATAGACTGGACAGATAACAGAAGGGGACACTCTTATTCCTGTGAAAACAATGAAATCCCTGCCCCCCTTGACAAGCTTTTCAGGTTTTTCCCTTATCTTAATTGAAGATTGTCCCTCTCTGCAGTCTACCTGGGCAGCTCCCTTCTGCCCTGGCTGAGAAGTGTTACATCAGTAAAAGGGGCGGGAGGGGGACACTTTGCTTGTGAATATCTCTTAAACCATAAAGGCTTGAGAGATAAGACTTATATCATTCTTCATGTTTTTTTAATGCCTACAAAATAAAATGAAGTTAAAATGAAGTATTACTATCCCTTTAACCCTTTAAACAGTAGCGTGGGTGCAATGTATGGCTTACCAAGGAATTGCTTACACCACTGGCAAAAAGATTAATAGTGTGCATGTTGGGTGATATATTGATGAAAGAACATGCTATAATTGTTTAATCAGCAGTTGTTTGTGTGTGTGACGCTGTGTTTAGTGCACATTTTTTAGCTCACTGTCAACTTTATGAAGACAAAGACAAAGTGAGAAATAACCACTGTAAATACCCTAAACACCATAAAAATGAGACAAATGCAAGAGGAAGTAGATTCTGGGACGTCAATGAAACCCAAACCAGAGGGTAACAGTAAATAGAGTAAAATAATATATAATCTACTGTACATAAACATAAAAAAGTATAAATCAAAAGTACTACAATCAAGTATCACAGATAACCCAGTAGAATGCTTTGAAAATGATTTTGCATCCATGATGAGAAAACAAATCAATCAAAACTCGAGCAATGCTTATCAATCATCATGTCAGTTTGACAAGCAAGGCATTGGGCGCCTAAGAGATCAAACCGGTATAAAAACATGAATTTTGAGAGAAAGTGCCAGTAGCATAGTACAAAATGACAAGGGGAAACTGAAAGAAATTAAGATAAGAAGTAATAAACGACAGTTATCATATCTTCAACCACAGAATATATACAGAGATTAAAAAAAAAAAAGCCACGTCAAGGACGCGCTGTGTTGGTATGCAGCCATCCAGCATCAGATTTAATTTCTCCATTGCTCAAGTGGTTGTATGTCAAAATGGTAATAGTGTAAAAAAAACACCATCAGACAATTAAAGGGGAACTACCACCCCACGCAATGTTTACCTTCACTAAGTCCCCATCTGGCGACTAGCTGTTTAGTAGTACTAGTCGCCAGAATAACTACAATATTTAATAGATTTCTGCTCTCTTCCATGGGTGACAGGCAGGACGGAGCGCGGACATCTTGCCATTGTGACGTTCGCGCGCCTGCGCTGTCAGTCCCAGCCGGGTCTAGAAGGCGTTGCTAGGAGCCATTTGGCTCCGGCTGGGACTGACAGCGCAGGCGCTTGGACTTCACAATGGCAAGATGTCCGCGCTCCGTCCTGCCTGTCACCCATGGAAGAGAGCAGAAATCTATTAAATATTGTAGTTATTCTGGGACTAGTACTACTAAGCAGCTAGTCGCCAGATGGGGACTTAGTGAAGGTAAACATTGTGTGGGGTGGTAGTTCCCCTTTAAGGAGTATGTAGCTGGCCATAGAATGTCAGTGGACTGATCAATTAAGGGACCAGCAAGAGGGGGAAAGAACAAATCAATCCCCCCAAAGCTTCTTATCCTCCACCACTCAATCCTAAGCACAAGATGATCATAGACCATAAGAGGATAAAGCGAGTAAAGAGAAATAATGTAAAGTAATAAAAATCAATGGAAACAGTAGCTTAGAGAGGACTAATACTCACCATCACCTCACCATCACACACTTCCACTGGTGCAACAGCAGGGTGAGAGCTGTCTATCTAGACTAGCTGTCTATAGATAGTGATAGATCCAACTAAGAAAAGAAACAAGAAGACAAATAATGTAACAAATTAGTAAATGAAACAGAGAGAAATAGTATTCAGAGTCAGTCTCTCCACTGATGGCATTAACCCTTTGAGTGCCAGAGGGGTACACAACGCATTACAAATAAAATGCATATACCCTCAGGGACAGACCCAGTGCAAGTGACACAAAATAATTTTGCCATCTGCATCACAACAGCCCCCTATTTTTATACATTAAACCCATAGAAAGTAGATGGGTCCACTCATTAACCCTAAAATGAATAAATCAAATGATATACAAGTTAAAGTTAATAACTTAAAGTATGCTAAAAAATGAAAAAAAATCTTGCTATTAACCTAGAAATCATTTTCATAAACACAATGTCCAATCGGATTCATAATATCCAGTGCAGTTAATATAGATCCACAATCAGAAAGGGCACGCTAGGTGCCACGATAATAACTAGACCCAGCAACGGCCCAATACATTATACAGAAATATACAATGTACAAGGTCAGACAATGAATTGTTATGAACTCAGTCAATTAATGTCTAGACATTGACTGATAGTCCATTAGCTAAACAGTAAGTAAGTGATAACTCTAGTGTAGGAAAAATATGTCTTCTTCAGAAGAATGTATAAGGAGCAGTCACTCCATATAAGTCCCAATAACCTCCATACAGTCAAACACCGGTCACCCTGGCATTATTGTGGGTTATCAGATACTTGATTGTGATACTTTTTGATTTATACTTTTAGATCTTATTTGACTGTATTCACTGTTATACTGTGGATTGAGTTTCACTGATGTTACATGGACATCCCAGATGCTGTTTGCTTTTGGTGCCTTTTTAGGGTATTTACAGTGGTTATTTCCAGGGGAGGTCTATCCTGGGGTGCAGAGGGGCAATTTCCTCCCATGCCCATCATAAATCTGGCCCAGGGGACCACTGCCTCACTCCATCTTCTGATTGCTGCTGTAAACAGAACTACACTAGTGATACCACAGAGCTTACCACTGTAATAGTAGAAAACGGCCACTTGATTGTACTCCCTCCCCCCAAGCCAAAAGTTGTCAGTCCTTCCCTGGTTACGTATGACTTTGTATTTGTCTTGATAAAGGTGCTAGTGAGCACTGAAATGGTGGCTTTAAAATATATTCAGCTTCAAGTTTTTTTGCATCATTTTGAAGTCCAGTGAGTGCTGTTTTTGGACTACTGTTTACAGTTATTCTCTTACTTGCACCCTGACATTTGCTTCTTGTTTCTGGGGTGCTGCCACATTGTTTACCTTGGAATATTTATAGTTACATGGTCAATACTTAATGAATAATATTAATTTCATATATGTAATTGGCCATTTTAGTGCATTCAGGTTATTCTACAAAATAAAAATGACGAGTGCAGTTTAGTGCTCCTGACACCCCCTATGGTATGTCAAACTAAACCAATGTTCTGCCATTTCTCTCGGGCTGATAATAGGTACTGACTACAGTAGGAAATTTGATAGTTCTTAAATATTTTATTATCTTTAATGTGGAAATGTTAAAATATATATATTTCCAATAGAGTCATCTTCTGCAAACATCTGTGTGCACGTGACTAGGGGTAGAAAGGACCCCTCATTTGATGAAGTGGGTTATCATCTTATGTATATCTTGTTTTTCTTTCTATCATATCTGTAATTATCATAACCTTTTAAAACAGATTTTGTTATGGGTAGTTTTGTACTTCTTCCAACCACTACAGTATGTTAGCTTTTACCAGTGGAGTGTTATTTCACTGTAGAGAGGAGCTGTTAATGAACACAGAAGGAAAATCAATTGTTTTCAAATATTTCAGTACCTTGGAAGGGATAGAAATGTACAAAATATTTTTTTGTTGGCATCATTTTCTAGAACGATTTGTGTGCACCGAGCTTGCAGTAAAAAGACAAGTTACTCTTCATTTGATGAAGGGGGTTGTCTTCTTTGTAAACTGGTGTGCCTTGTCTAAATTTTCTTTTAGTCTGAAGTTGTTACAAATAATTAAATACAGAAAAGTGACATATTTTGGTCCCCTGGTGCAATTTTATGATCCCCTGGCACTTATTGTGTGTCACCCCATATCACTGGGGTACCATTTTACTCAGGTCTCTAGCTACCTAATAAATATGCTATTTCATGGTTTGCAGAGATTTCAGTATACTTCAGTATAAATGTGAAAAAAATCCTTTATTTTTACTTTTTTTAGCTGTAGAGTCAAATTTTGCTGATTTCATAGCAAACCTGCCTTGGATCAGAAATATAAATAACCAGTCCCTGAAATTGGAATTTGGTAAAAAAAAAATGCATAGGGTTACATTTATCCGTCATTATTATGTTCCTGAAATGCAGAATGGCACAAAATGGGAAAAGAGAGAAGTCTACACTATTTTCCTCAATTGCAATTGTTTTTTTTTATATTCAACTAGTTGAACAGCCCGTTACACGGGCCACAGTGCATCTGGCAGCCGGTCGCGGGGCAGTCACGCGCAGTAGAGACTGCCCGTGCCACGGCTGATACAAAGCTGGATGCTCCTTCGGAGTGCCCAGCTCTGTATCAGCCGCGGTGCGGGCAGTCTCTACTGCGCATGACTGCAGCACACGCAGCAGTGTCTCCTGCGCATGTCGGGCGTTACACACGATTTAGCGAATTATTATATAGGATGTTTATTGAAATTTTCAAAAGATTTTCAACAGGAGTGACAGATACACAACAATGACAGCATAATGCAGAGGACCAGAATAAGGTCCAAAATACAAAGGAATCAGAAGCCAGTCCCAAGTATCAGCCGTGAACAGGAAAGCGTTCCATACACAGCCTCTGGAGGAATGTCTGGCTAATGTTCACTAACATACTAGAGAGAAAGCAGAGAAAGACGAGACAAAAAAGGGAGGGGGGCAGGGAAAGGGGGGGAGGCGGAAGGGAAATCAATTGCAACTTTTTGTAGAATTTTTAAAGGAAGAACTACACATAAAAAGATGAATTTTGTCTTTTAGAAAGGTGACTGGAAGCAAAGCTTATAACTAGTGTTGAGCGAGCGTGCTCGGCCGATGCTCGGATCGGCTCGAGCATCGCTCTGCTCGGCACATGGCGGTACTCGTACGAGTACCGCCATGTGCTCGCCCGACATGTTCGGGTGAAGAGGATCTGTGCCGGAAGAGGCACAGATCCGAAGACGCTCCGCTGGACCACCAGGGAATGGAGGTACGGGGGCATTGCGGAGATGAAGGGGGCATTGCGGAGATGAAGGGGGACATTGTGGAAGAGGGGCATAGACTCTATGCCCCTCTTCCACAATGTCCCCCTTCATCTCCGCTATGCCCCTCTTCCACAATGTCCCCCTTCATCTCCGCTATGCCCCTCTTCCACAATGTCCCCCTTCATCTCCTATGCCATAGCGGAGATGAAGGGGGACATTGTGGAAGAGGGGCATAGCGGAGATGAAGGGGGACATTGTGGAAGAGGGGCATAGAGTCTATGCCCCTCTTCCACAATGTCCCCCTTCATCTCCGCTATGCCCCTCTTCCACAATGTCCCCCTTCATCTCCTCTATGGCATAGGAGATGAAGGGGGACATTGTGGAAGAGGGGCATAGCGGAGATGAAGGGGGACATTGACCAGGCACCCTCCGCTCATCAGAGCAGGGGGTGCCTGGTTTAATGCTCGAGTGCTCCCATTCATTTGAATGGGGCTCGGGTGCTCGGCCGAGCACTCGAGCATCAGGGGGTGCTCGGTCAGAGCACCCGAGCACCCGAGCATCGGGGTGCTCGCTCATCCCTACTTATAACCATAAGAATTTGTTAATGGAACATGGAAAAAATACAATCCAGGACAACTGTTTGTCATTCACTTTATTGGAATTTCAATAAAAAATTACATTCTGACTACAATGGTTTGGTCGTGTTATGTGATATACAAAAACTAATGATATATTTTGAAAGTGCAGGGTTTGTTGAAAACACAGTGTATAACATATATTTGGTCGTACACAGAAAGGTACTAAATATTGTCATTTGACTAAATAGGCTGACCATATGTACCGTTTTAAAAGAGACAGTACCGTTTTTTTCATATTTCCAGACCATCCCGTCTTTTTATATAAATGTCAATTTTGTCCCGTTTTTAATGTAAACTTATATATAGTTTTTAATTTTTTGTAAAAAACTGAACGTGGCTTGTTTATTTCCCATAATATAAAGTAAATCGGAAGTTCCTTTCATCACATTAGTGGTTTTATTGTGGTTTTACTCTGCACATTGATTACCATAGAGTCTTATGACTCGAGTGACTCATAACTATCTAAGACTTTAGAGTCTATGGTAAGTTACCATAGAGTCTCCTAGACAGTGATGTGACAGTGATATGACGACAGTCATAAGACTTTATGGTAATCATAAAGTAAACACAGTAAAACCACTAGTGTGCGTGACGAAGAGAGGACGTTCCGATTTACTTCAGGGGCAGGCTTTGTGGCCAGACAGGGAGAACACCGCTGGTAAGAGATGGAGCAAACACGTTCTCGCTGCTTGCAGTTTACTACGATTGTACTCGGATTGACTGTCCCACACCCTGTCCCGTTTTTGTCTCAAAGAAATATGGTCAGCCTAACTGTAAACTGCAACAAAAGTAAGAAGACACACACAGCAATGGAAGTAAAAAGGCAGAGCAGTGATGCAGTTAAATAAAATAATTAAAATACTATTTTTTCTGTAAATGAACATTTGAAAACATAATTAGCAGAATTGCCCAGGGCTAATAATTGTTTATCTATGTGCAGACAGGTGAGTTGCTGACAGTCCATCCAGCACACAGTGTAAATCACCTGTTTTCATTCTTCTTTTCTTTGAATCTGGGCTTAGTTAGGTCTTACGGAGAAAGAAAAAGATACGCAATTCTTTATTAAAGCAATTGCACCATAGGGGACACATTAATATTCTCAACACACCCATTATTTTTTTTTAATGATTTAGAGGTCTCCAATACATTGGGAAGCAATTCATTAGAGACCTCTCTAGCATTCAAGGGGTTACAAATGCCATTTAAATTAATGGTGATATTTAAACAACAACCCCATCACTGGTACAGTTGGTTTGCTCCAGAATTGCACCTCTTTTGTTTTTTTTTTTGCATAAGTTTCATCATTCTTTACCTCATTTTAGTCTTATGCAGTATTATACAGGTGACCTCTCTGTCATGCAAGGAGGTAAAATCGCTATTTAAAGTGACAATAAATCTCCCTTTTGATTTTACATAGTCTACAAGTGCATTTGTTCTTATTGCACCCAAATTGTGTCATTAATGCACCTAAATTGCATCCTTAATGCTGTGACATGTTAATGAATGATATGGTGAACGCGCCATTCGGAACGACGCGCAATGTAGAATTTGCGACACTTTAAGAAGCATAACTTTAATTGCGACACTTCAAATGACGCGGCCAAAGACATGCAACATTTTATGACTCGAAACTTTACATGCGACACTTCAAATGGATACCCAGGGATAGCATTAAATGGCATCAGTATCCCTGCTTTCACATTCCTTAACAGAACGCTCCCTGGCAAAAGAAATTCAGCTAGCTCATGGTCAGAAACATAAAAGTGATTAAAAAACTGCCACTCTGACTAGCATTCAAGGGGTCAAAAGCATAATTTAAATCAATGGTAATTCGTGGGATGTTTGTTTGTCCCCTATAGTGCACTCCTGATGTTTTACATCACTTTGGCCTTACAGTGTACTGTAGGGGTTAAAAATACATTGGATTATGCAGAGAGCAGAGGTTCGTTTTAGCTAGGGAATAAACAAGCCTTCTCAAAAACTGAAGGGGGTAGTCAGCCAAAGCAAATAGCATCTCTCATCACAGTGTATATCTGAGTAGAAGTGAACCGCAGGTCCATTGAGATCATACTACTCTGCAACTCAAGTGCTAATGGAGAGCTGCAGTGTATGGAATGGAAAGAGCTTATTATATGTGCAGGCTCAAGTACGACCAAGTCGCATGAATACCAATGAGCACAAGAATTTAGAGAATGTGATTTTGGAAATTACTTTAACCCTTTGCATGCCAGAGGGGTGTGGAATACGTAGGGCCAGATGCACTGATAAAAATGGGATTAAGCGGAGATGACGTCTGGAGAAATCGTAGTGAATTGGGTCCATAGAATAACATAGGAACTGGAGAAGTGATATCACTGGAGAAGTCATCTCCACTTTTTCACACCTTAATAAATAACCCCCATAGTCCTCCAATGTATTGCACACCTCAGATTATCAGAAGGGAGGGGTCCAAAAAAATAAGTCTTTACCCAGAACCCTTTGCAACTGCTTTTACATAGTTCCGGAGTGAGCAATCTTCAGCTGTTAGAATCGTAGTCCAACAATTATGGGGGACCAGGTTGCCTTTCCATTTATAGTCATATGCCCAACAGAGGTAACGTTTCTCATTACTGGATTGTTAATGTGGTGGGATGAATACATGAAAATGATTTGGGTCCTGGAGATAGAATAGATTATCAGACCATACATCCAGGGCTAGATTTACATCCTGGGTGCCCCTAGGTAAGGCACTCTAGGTGCCCATAGCCATACCTGAGAACTTTTCATTTTCATCTCCCCAGAGGGGGACACCTTTGGTGCCGCTGTGGGAGATATATGAAGTGAATTGCGTTAAAAAAAATGGGCACAGGGCTTAATCACAAGCGGGAGCAGGGCTTCACAGACCTGCAACAAATACGCTGGGGAAGGAGAAGAAATGCGAGAGAAGAAGGAGAAATGGAAAAAATAGATGGGAAGGAGCAGATGTGGGTAGAGTTTCAGAAGAAACTCCCCACATCCAGAGAATCAGAATCAGCCCGGTAATAGAGGGGCAAATCCGGAGCCTCCTGGTCAAAACTGGAGAGTTCCCAGCTATGCCCATAGCTCCACCCATTGCCACAGCACCACTCCACACATGACCCCACCCCAGTCCCATTCACTGTTTCCTGGCACACATACCCATGGGTCTATAAGAAGCAAGGACAAAAATAGCTTTAATCTCATGGCTGCTTGAGAGATCTCCAGTGCGGTGAGAAGGGGTATATAAAGGGGTATATAAACTGGTGTAGATACATTGAGATTGCTTTGGCCACACCCACAATTCAGAATATGGGCGTGGCCAGTAGAGCTGATACACCTCTTAAAATGTGGTGCACTAGGCAATTGCTTACTCTTCTAATGGGAAATCCAGCCCTGCCTACATCTGCCTAAAGCTAACTTACTCCTTTACAGACCCCAAATTCGTCGCCTTCAAGCTGTCTGCACCTAATGGGGCAGTCTAAGCATGTTTCATGTGTTCTTTACTCTACTTCTCCTTTATGCAATGTATTATGGAAATGGCGTGGTGCTACACTATTTCCCTACTCATGCCATGATGCAAGTGTAAGGGACTTGATGGCATTAACCCTTTGAGTGCCAGAGGGATATGCAACACATTGCTTTGCAATGCATTGCGCACCCCTCTGGTATTCATAGAGTTAACATCCTAACAGTGGTATGCACTACAGTGTTCGGTTGTTCACATTCTGTAACACATACACTGATGTGCAGCTGTGGGGGCAGTGTTTCTCGGATCTGACGGGCAAAAGAACACAAGAGGGGTTTGGTGGGGGGGCGCAACTTAATACCAAATCTCATTTTTCCCTTGCACCCAGTCTGGTACTCAAAATGTTAACCCTTTGGGTGCCAGAGGGGTACGCATTGCAAGGCAATGCGTTGCCTACCCCTCTGGCACGCAAAGGGTTAAACTTCATGACTCCCACACAGGAGACGTTTATTAAATTGACTATATTAATTCAATGTTATTAAATGAAATTCTTCTTTCTTAGTTCAGTAATAACTGAACTAATCCCAATTCATAACAGATAAGCCCAGGAAGGGTTATGTACTAAGCCTATGCAGAACAATTTTATTTACATTTTTTTTCGGTTTGAACTGCTATGTATGCTGCAAGGAAGGGTTGTCAGTACATGGGCTCATTGTAGAGATTATATCATGGTATGCATCTAATGTCAGCCGCCTTAAAGGGCAATTATTATGCTTTACATTGTGCAAACTCATACAGCTCCTATCAGCTGTATCCCAAAGGTCTGTGGCTCTCAGTCACAAAGTCCTGGATTGTGTGCACACTTCCCATAGACCTGCTGTGTCTGGCTGACTTTCAAGCCGGACTAGGGTTGCCACCTTTTCTTCAAAAAAATACCAGCCATAGCATTCCCTCCATAGACTTAGCACTGGACAGAAGGCAATTTTTTACCTGCCTGCTTGTAAAATACCGGCTGGGTGGCAACCCTAAGCCGGACACAGAGGATCTATCAGGACCTTTCTCACGCAGGACAGGAAACTGAATTTAGAGTCTTCAGTCTGCGGGAGCACTGTGGGTCTTTTCGGATCCCATTTGGTTCTCCAGCGTTCATAACGCAGTCCCACCTTCATTGACATGTCTGCTTCATGGGAATCAGCCCTGCTAAGGGGGCAACTTGAGCCTTTAAATGGGCAACCAGGACCTTTAAATGGAGTATCTGTCTTTTAAATGGAGGCACAGGTTCCTGTGCAATTTACACCAATGGGATGTGTTACGCACTTATGGCCTACATAATCTAATCAGTTGCAAGCAAACATTTCACTGACCCATTTCTATGAGGAGCTGATTATCAGTCTGGTTATGCCAGGTCAGTGACCCTGTACCTTTTGGCATTTTGTCTCCCAAGAATAAGGTTGGCTGGTGGATGGCTGTTGGGCAAATACTAATGCTATCATAAACATCAGTTAACCCATTAAGATCCAGTGATGTGCCACAACCTAAATGCATGTCCGTGTATTAAGGACTGTTAACTGTCCTGGCATATCATGCTTTTTTTAACCCTTTGAATGCCAGGGGGGGTAAGCAATTGTGTACCCTTCTGGCATTCACAGGGTTAATCACAGTAATCCTGTGGACACTCTGTGATCACCCTGGGAGTCTGAAATGGAGTTCTTCAAGACCAGAGCAGTCAGTTTCAGCCAGTACATCTGATCACTCACAGGTACCTGCTCCCCAAATTAACTCTATATTGACCTTTAGGTTACAAGTACCCATGGTCAGCTAGTCCTTAAGGGGTTAACTGTACTAAAGGCAGGGGCACTTACACAATGACAGGAATCTTAAATGTAATACAAAAATCATTGAGTAAAAAGATATTCTAACTACTACACACTGTCATCATTATGCTATCATAAAGTACATGTGTCACCTTGTCATTCTCCTTTTATTTTCTAGAGGATGCAGGATATGGATCTTCACACCTGAAGCTGAACCCCAAACACCAGCACAGCACAGGTACAATAAGGCTCACATAAGGGTGTTATGCCTCAATGTTTTTGCTGCCCTCTTGCCTTGCCTCAAGTCTCTTGGGTTTTGGACACTACCTTATTTGCTATTGGCTGCCTTTAACTTTCAGCTTTCCACACCTCTCTCTGACAGTGTACCTGGCCTCTGCAGACTGACTTCGACCTCAGCTTGACAGACTATGTCTATTCCTCCTAAACCTGTAGCAGCTTTGGTGAAGTCCACCCTCTGTCCACAGCTTCTCTCCTAAGTCCATATGCTATCGACCACAATCTTGCCAAAGTCATCCTTTGTCCACAGCTGTCTCTGCGAAGGTCATCCACTGTCCGCCACTGTCTGTGCAAGGTCCATCCACTTTCTGCCACTATCCTGGTGAAGTAAATCTGCTGTCTGCCACTGTCTTGATTAATACCATCCGTTGTCCACCAGTCTTGGCAAGGTCCATCCACTTTCCATGGATGCCTCAGTGTGTCTCATTTGTTTAGACCGACAACTCTTACAGGACACTTTTACAGGAGGCTTCCCTTGCATTCTGTCCGCCTGCATTGTTGTATTCACTTCTATTTCAACTGTACAAAAAGAATACACATATCTCTGCAATATTAGAACTCATCCTGATCCATATCAGACATAGATTTGGATGAGTGTCAGTATTGCAGGGATATCTGTTTTCTCTTTTGTACTATACTAATCCTTTCCCTGTTAGCACCTTCTTAGATTTATCTTGTCTCATAGTAAAAGCATATTGAGAACAGAGTGGGCATAGGTATCTATTTTCCAAATTATCTTCTGTTACACAGTTCTTTGCACTCATTCTGGTCCGAATCTCATCTCAGCTTGGGAGTGATCAGATTGCTAAAGGACTGTCACTCATCCCAAGCTCTGTTTTCTGGCTTTGCTCTCAAGCCTTCCAGAAAGGTATTTGATTTAGCCCCTGAATACTAGTACCTGAACTTGACAAAGGGCAAGGAATTAAAGCGAACACAGCAGATTTGGGTGTCTGAGTAAATCTCATGGAGCCCTACAGTACCTTCCCCCACCCCAAGTGTGTGTGTGTGTGTGAAATATTATCCCAGTATGTCCTATATTACACTACAGTTTAGTGGACACACACTATTATTAAGGGATATTGACCTTGAACCTTCCATTGTGGTTTATGTGCCACAGGCAGTGGATGATAAGACTCTGGGAGGTGCAGAGACATTGGATAGAGTCATCTGGGCATTCTTTGCCTGTAAGTATTATCTATGACACCACCACAATTCATTTAACCCCATGAGATCTCCATTCAGTTTCAAAAACTAGAAAAACCAACTACAATGCATTGTGATATGATTAACTCTACAGTATTCTGTGCTCCTGCTTGACCCCTTGCCACTACATGTGGCTGTAGGCGACGTGTACTTACCCCTGGAATTTCTTTGCACAGCGATAACAACCTCACCCACCACCCTGGAAAATGCATACTGGGATATCCGTAATACATTGTTTTAAGTGTATTGAAAAGACCCAGATGCCATGACATGAAAGTGGGTTGAAATGACATGTGTAATATAAAATTTCCATTTGAAATATACACGTGTAATATAAAATCTCCATTTTTTTTACATTGCCAGTTCCAATGTGTCTCATATCCTCCTGGAAAAAGAGAACAATGATATAAATAAGGTTTATATGCACTTTTCTTACACTGGACCAAACAAACTGCACCACAAGGGAGACATAACAGATCTCCCAAATCACATTAATTTGAACTGGGATCTTAAACTGAATGCTGTAGAGATGTCCATCAAATTTAGAAGTTATTCACTGGGGAACAAGACAGCATTCAAGGATTAAAAGCTACATTGAATTTGTTGTGAATTTTTATTTGTCACCTATGATGCCATTGGTTTGATACAGAAACACTCCCCTTTAGCTACATGAATTGCACTGTATATGTGTTGTGAGCCTTGTGTATGGTGTGTGTGCGACCTATGGCTATGTGTCCAGGTGGCATACACACTGGCATTCTGACAAAGTGGACTTTTGTGATGATGTATTCCTAGTTTCCCTGCTTTATAACCATTATGCATGAGGCCACAGTACGACAAATGGTGGCTCATCAGCTGTTGTTGAACCCCAACTCACACTATACTATATATCGCTGAGAAGGATGTAAATTGAAGTTTGTAGAGAGCAGAAGAACAATTGCTCACATATGCACTGCACGCTTAAAATCAAATACATCCTAACCCTTAGAGTGACAGAGTGAAAACACAGACACAATAGTTCAGTGAAGTGCAGATTTATTTTTACTCACACATAGCAGACATGCCATTATATTGTTTTGTTTTTAAACCTTTGAATGCCAGATAGGTATCCACGCAATGCGTTGGTTACATCCCTGGCACGCAAAGGGTGAAAGGGTGCAGAAATTCAAAAACTATTTGGCCATTTGATCACCCATTCATGTACAGGTGTATGTGATGGTGTAACTCTTAATGAGGAAGGGGATGAATGTCTCCCTGTAGATTGTGCTTGCCGCTCTACACAGAGGCTTTAGAAGAGATTGTGCTCACATAACTCTATGAGCCCTGGACCCAGCGTGTCATTCAATGCAGTCCTTATATGTTGGATTCTTAGGGATATTTGTTGGGTTTCCAGGCTAATAAGGTGGCAACAGTGCCATCTACGGTGTGAAATAATTTCCTGTGGTATCTGTGTGTTCCTCTATGCAACCTCCTGTGTATGGCCACATACTCTCTGTCCATAGACATACAGATGATTTCTGCATCTGAAGTAAATTATGTTGTTTTAGCTGCAGATGCTGCATTTTCTGCTGCTTCTGTGGATTCCACTGCTGCTGCTTCATATTCAACAACTGCTGCTGTGCATTCTGCTGTATATGCTGTTGAATATGTTGGTGCTGCAGATGCTGCTGATACTGCAGATGTTGCTGGTTCTGTTGGAAGTCTCCTGCGGGGTCCTCTGAGGAGGCAGAGACAGCATCTAATAAATGTATGGGCGACAATTCTACCCCTCCCAGTGCCCTGTTGAGGTTTTTCTCACTACCTGCAAACATCTTTTTCAAACACTGATGTCTGCTTTTCAGGTGTCTGGCTTGGATGCGTGAATCATGATTGTGGCTATGACCTCGGAGTCTTACCCACCACCTCAAAGTGTTGGTAGTCCACTGGACGTGGTTCATATTTTGGCCACAACTGAGATGGTCTTTTCCATGTGTGATGAGGCTGCAGGCTGCTGTAATGCGGTAGTCACATCCACTTTGCATCCTGTGGTGGGGGTGAGGGTCAAATGCATTGTAGCACTGTGGGCTTGGTATTCAGCTGAATAGTACCCATTGCTGAGGAGGGGTAGTGGCATCCATTGCTAATTGCTGCGAGGAGTTGATCGTGGCATCCTTAGTTGAGAAGTGGATGGTAACATTCAGCTACTGCCTTCTAAATCTTCTGTGGTTTTGGCTCTGTGTGATTGAGATTAACCCTCCTCAGGTTCATCCCACTCTGCTGCAGGCATAGATGCTGTAAGGGAAGGGTAACCACTAAAGATTAGCCAACTGGTAAGTGGAAACATGGATGATATGCAGTGACATTCAATTTTACCAACTCTAAATTGGCATGTCCATGGATATTACTGAAATAGTCACTGACCTTTTGAAATATACATATCTATAACATACTAAGTAACAAAAATAACTGAAATTATTTGGAAGACACATGTAGTATATAAAACCATGCATTAATCATGACATATTGCATGAAAAAAGACAATATTATACTTGGCTCAAGCCTTTGCATGTCAGAGCAGTGTGCAACACATTGTAAAGCACTCAAAGGCTTAACCTGGAATTGGAAACCTTGGATCTCCAATTATTGGAGACTACAACTCGGATGATCATTGGCTGGCTATAGATTGTGGGACTTGTAGTCCCCAAAAACTGGAGATCCAAACTTTGCTCAACTTCCAGCTGTCGGTGGCACCATGAATGACATTTATACCCAACATTACTTATGTGTATATTGTTACATAATGGGTATATGTTGAACTGATACTGTGTTGTGCAACACAAGCTAACAGGATGTTAAGTGAGCAGTTGATAAAATTATAATTAATCTATCATGTTGCTTACCAGAAGTCTGTAGGGTACTGTCATCTCCAGTGTCACAGCCACCTTGGATCCTTGCCACTGTCTGTCAAAGCATCCCCTGCCAGCCATAAAAGGGATAGTAATACTTAATATGTAAAAAAAATATATATATTGTAGTGTTTATCCCCCTGAGTAAAAAAAGGGTACTCTCCCTGCTGAAAGGTGTTTTATTCAAAAGTTATTACAGCTTAAAGTTGAATTTTTTAGGTGCAATATCACAGTGGCCTGAAATTGTACAGTGGTGCTGTTGTTACACCATCCTATGGACAGCTCTGGTTTGTAGACCATAAATCTCCATAGGATGGTGTAGCAACAGCACCAATGTACAATTTCAGGTCACTGTGATATTGTACCTAAAAAAATTAAACTTTGAGCTGTAATAACTTTTGAATAAAACACCTTTCAGCAGTGGGAGTACTCTTGTTTTACTCAGGGGGGATAAACCCTACAACATATTTTTTCTTGTACATTTTAAGTATTAAAGGTGATGTTTACATGTGGTCTACCCTCCCAGAGCCATTTCACCCATTTTTCTTTTCAGATCTCTTTTGCGGTCTGCCAGCATTTGTTTATGGAATTCTTGGTTTCCTGAAGCTGGACACAGAGTTAAATGCATTGTCCGCCTCTCAACAATCTTCCTTCTTCCGCACATCTATTGCCCTGATTTTATCCTTAGTGAACAAACTGTGCTAATGTTTCACACCAGAGCCATGTTCTTCTTGTGTTGGATCACTCAGTCTGTTCTCTTCCTCCACTGCTCCCTCAGATGCCTGTGCATCTGTCTGGCCTTGGGCCCTGTCTGTGCTGTACATGGCTGTGTGGGACTCCCTTGCTTTCTTTGCTCCCACTGCCATCTCCATCCCTGCCTCTTGTGTACCTGCCTATGGCTGGGTACCTCTCCTCCCTCCTTCTCCTCTCCCTTGCTCCCTGACCATGTATGTTGGTGACGGTGTTTGAAAAAAGATGTGCTATATGTGCAAAAGGTGTAAATTTGTGGTCACTCCACTGCTTTACCAGTTCCACTCTCTCCCTCCGTGGCTCCTGGGCCTTCTGCTATATCTCAGTGAAAGTCCAAATTCAGGCAAGGTACATCAGTTATTTGGGGATTTATATACAGTAGTTTGCCTTGAAATTTGCAACTTTGCTGTGTGTTGATTGGCTGGGATTCTAATGTCCTTTGACAACATTGAACGCCGCCATCAAATATTGAGTGTTAGCTACTTTCCTTTGATTTTACTGCTTCTCGTGGTATTTCACTTTTCCAAATCTATAGGAACAATGAAAATCAGCTGCAATGCTCAACAGACATCTACATGCATTGTGTGTTCCACTCCCATAATTCAGCCTGTGGGTAGAGTTATAGATACCTCCAGAGCAAAGGTATGTTTTAAAGGGATAGTAATGGTTAATTTTAAGTTGATTTAATATTGTAGACATTAAAAAAATTAACATCAATGTAAGTCTTAACTCTCAAACCTTTATGGTTTGAGAGATATAACTTGTCTAGCTGACAGCTGCAGATTCCAGTCATTTGACCAGACAGAGGCTCTTCAGCAGAGCTGAAATCACGATATTTAGAAATAAATACTTAATTGGAATGGTCTACAAAGTGTTCTTGCAAGCCAGGCACACTTTGTAGACCGTTCCAAATTAAGTATTTATCTTTAGATATAATTATATCGGTGCTGCTGAAGAGCCACATCTGGTCAAGCAACCAGAATCTGCTTCTGACAGCTTTACAGCTCGTCAAGCAGAAAGGGGAGGGACCAGAGAACTTTATTTTCCTATGTATCTCAAACCATAACGGTTTGAGAGATAAAAATAAGTGCAATTACTCTCTTTTAATTGTATATACCAAATAGTTAATACTTTTTTCTGACATTACTATCCCTTTAACTTTACAGAGAAATTTACCAGACTAAATAGATTTGAGCCCCAGAAGAGAGCTAATGAAGAAAAATAAGGTGACACTGATACTATGTTTAATAATTTTAATAAAAGACAATCTGAACTGTAATAATGTATGAATGAAACCTTAAAGGGTTAGTAATGTGTCATGATAAATTAAGGTTTGTTCATTCATTATAATGTGATAATGGTGCAGAGTGTTATTACAATGTTGTAATCAGTCTAGTTTATTTGTAATGATAGTATCAAATTTCCGCCTCCCTCCCCTTTTACCAAAGTCCTTCTTCACTACAGATCAGCCAGCCGGTCTGGATGGATCGCAACGATGGACAATCTTCTGTCAGTATAAGGAAAAACCCGCCTTCCTTTGTCAAGGGGGTCAGGGTTTTCCTTATACTGGCAGAGAAAAGGTTGTCCCTCAATGTGATCGGTCCGATGGCCAGATTACAATTACAAATAAACTAAATTGATTAAAACATTGTAATAAACATAGCTGGGAACTCTCCGGATTTACCCAGGAGGCTCAGGTTTTGACATTGCATTATAAGGTCTCCGGGGCAGAGGCTGATTCTCTGGATGTGGGGAGTTACTGCTACTCCCCACTCCTCACCCTCTTCTCCTCCTTCCCCAGCCTACTGATTGTACTTTTTTGTACACTCATGACTAAGCCCCACTCCTTTTTATGCAAATCACTTCATTTTTCTCCCCAGCCGGCACCACAGGGCTCCCCTCTCCGAGGAGTCAACAACCAAAAGTTCCCAGGTATGTAGTAATGCTCTGAACTGTTGCCACATTATAACGAATTAACGAACCTTAACATATCGTGACACATTACTATCCCTTTAACAATCTGAATATACTTGTTTTACTCAGAAGGGAAAGCAATGTGTTGGAAATCGACATAAATCAATTCTGTTCTCAGTTTGTTTCCTGTCGTACCCTTGTTTTTCCCCAGAATTGCACCAATTTTCTTTGTAAGCATGGCCTACTATTTTCCAAACCATAATATGAATGATTGTAAAACGTGGATGCTGTATTCTCGGTGGCTATAATGTTACTGTGTAGTGAATACATATGGGATAACAGACACATTTCCATAACTGCAGAGTACTGTTACTTGGGGGAATCTGTTAAAAATCAGCAGAGAAATTTAAGATGAAGCTAAAACCAATGTTTTCCCTGGGACAGCAGACAAGGAAGTGATTCATTGTGCGCTTTCTATTTTACCCTCTGGACTTCTGTTCTAACAAAGCTCTCATCTCGTTTCCCTGTACTGTGTAACTGTATTTATTAGAAGAAACATTTTTTTTCTTTTCACTCAAATTCTCAGTCTCTGAAATTTGACCGCAAAGATTCGGCATGTGACTGGAATACCCATCCTTACATATACTTACATAGTAGTTCAGGTTGAAAAAGACTTGCGTTCATCAAGTTCAACCTTTTTCCTATTCCTGTTTACCGCTGTTGATCCAAAAGAAGGAAAAAAAAACCTTATTTCAGCAATTTCAAATTCAGCATTGAATGGTGGAAAAAATCCTTCTTGACTCCAAATGGCAATCAGATTTCTCCTTGGATCATCAAGCACTAAATAAATATTAATCCCAATACTAACATACATAGTAGTCCCCTATGTTTTGCTCTTTTAAAGAAGTACTCAGGCCCCTTTTTAAAGGCATCTAATGTATTTGATAGCACCACCTTGTCAGGCAGTGAATTCCATACCTTTATTGTCCGTACCGTAAACAATCTGCTGTTGTAGATGAAATCTTTCCTTAAGTCTTAGTGGGTGATCCGTTGTCCTTTATACCGTTCTGTTAATGAACAGGTCTTTGGGGAGCCCTGTGTATATCCTGTACATCCTGCATAATAAATGTTAACCCTTTGAGTACCAGAGGGGTACGCAACACATTGCACTCAAAGGGTTAATGCCCACAGCATAACAAAGTTTGCGTAACTCCATGGATGCTAGAGAGATTTCCAACTCATTGCTAACCATCCAAGGGGTTAAACTTCTACAAGTCTTTTGTAGAAAACTCCCAGTTCCACAACCATCCATTTATGTACTAGGAACTGTCACACAGACACTAACATTCCACACCGTTTTTAATCCCACCTTCCTTTCCATACTAGCCACGTAGTAACATTCTACACTGCGCTCTCTCCCATTTGTCACTATATGGCCTCGATTCAATTAGGTCCGACGTGAAAAAAAAAAGCCGACAGCATTTTTTCCAAGCACGGTAAACTATTCAATTACCTGTGCTATGAAAAAATGCAGTCAAAAAAACCTGCGTCAGGCAATAAATGTAGCAGTGTTTTCTCCCACTGAAGAAAAAAAAATGCTGCAAGATGCAATGCAGTTCACTGTTCCATCATTCCTGTAAAAAATGAAAAAAGACATATTAAAGTATGTGTGCCCAAACATCTCTGACATCTGTGCATAGTTTAACCCCTTGAGTGCCAGAGGTTTATGCAATGCATTGCAGAGCAATGCTTTACGTACCTCTCTGGCACCCAAAAGGTCAAACTATGCACATATGTCAGAGTTATGAGAATGCCAACATAATCAATGAATTGCCCCATAAATCCAGTTGAAATCAAAATACACAGTCCCCAAAAGAAAGTTAACTGAAGTGTCCACAGTGCATACGCACCTCCCAGCCAATCAGCTTTGACCAGGTTTCATCAATCCCCCACTCAAAGCTGATGTAAGCATACATCTCAGCCAATGGCTGTGAGTCCTTTTGAACAGAGACTGTCCATATAAAAAGTCTCTGTTCAAAATTCCCTCACAGTGGAACGGACATCAGCCTGTCAGGTACTAAGGGGGAGGGGGCTTCTGCTCATTTGCCCTTTGGTGGAGAAAACTGTGGGCACATATGGATATGGGACCATAGGTTTTGATTTTACCCATATTTATGGGCAATTCATAGATTATGTTGGCATTTTCTATCTATGTAACTCTGACATCTGTACATTGTTTAAACCTTTGGGTGCCAGAGAGGTACGTAATGCATTCTTCTTCAATGCACTGTGTACCCCTCTGGAACTCAAGGGGTTATACTATGTAAAGATGTCAGAGTTATGTTTGGCCATTTAATATGTCTTTCATTTCTCAGAGAAATGACAAAATGGAGAGATAGAAGAGATAAGAAGGAATATAGAGGAAGAAGATTAGAAGAAATAAGAAGATGGAAGATAGAAGAAGACAGACAGTGGATGACAGGTAAGTGTAACACAGAAGAGGTAACGATCAGTACTTGAATATATCTCAAGTACCGCCCGTTAGTTTTTTCTTTTGATGTTCCCATTATAGCTGCTATTTAGCGGCGTTTTGGGACCCTACCGCACAAAATAGGCATTTGGCCACAAGTCTTTTTCTGTGGCCTAATGTTCCTTGTGCTTTTAGAAGGTAGGGCAATTGAAGACTTAAACATTTTATTCTGTCAGTTGGTAGCCAATTTAGCCCTACCAGTTGTTTTACCAGACAGAATTGATTAGAGGACTATATGAGCCAGATACTAATATTCCACACTGTTCTTCCTCACACCTGCCATTCTATGCTAGCCATATATTAAGATTCTGCACTGCTCTCCCTCCCATCTATCACTTCATACTGGCCAGAGAGACTAATATTCCACACTGCTCTCCCTCCTACCTGTCACTGTTCTTCCTCCCATATACTAACATTCTGACTTGGCAGTACTAGATAATTTCCACAAACTGACACTAACACAAATCCTATCAAGATAGATGCTGTTACTGAGGTGTGAATGTGGACAGATGACCATTCCAACTTTAAAACTACATTTTAAACATTTTACACCAAATCATTTTTTATACAACTTTATAATCACATGTGTGCCTAGATTACATTTCAGATGATAAGATGAGAAGAGAAATTCTTAGATATAATGATTGATAAAGTTATAGACAGCGATTGAATTCAGGCCTTGATCTGTAGGTAATAGTGTTCCTTTCATCTCCAGATCAAGCAGCGTTACCTTACACTTCGCCTTATATGACCCCTTAAGCTTGCTGTTCTACTATCCGAGATAAGTACCCATGCTAAAAAAAATAGCACAATAAGTCTTAAGATAATAAAATTGTGACTTTACAACCATTAGACCAGGGAACTAATCTCAGCTTTATGGGATAGTGGATAGATAGAGTGCAAGTCATAGATTAGATGGCTTGCCACGGTTCCTGTATAATTTAGTACACAGTGGGAGCACCAGGTATTTATTATTTAATGAAATAAAGGATTACTGTAAGTTGTGCCATTATTATCAGGGACAACAGTTATTAGATAAGGGATTCTGAGGCTGATCTGCTACGACGAACTACAGAACTTCTAGAGCAAACCAACTGCACGGTAACGGACAAATAAAAATTCCCATTGATTTAACTGGGTATTTTAATGCCTTGATAGCTAGCGAGGTCTCCAATGCATTGCTTCAAGGGGTTAAAAGCCCCTTAAATCAAAGTGAAATTCAGAACTTTTTATTGGTACCCTATGGAGTAAATGGTTTATTCTAGAATCGCTCCAGTTTGTATTGTACATCAGCTTCAATGAGGGAACTGCTTATTAAAGGGACAGTAATGTCCCATAAAAAATAACGATTGTTTTGTAGAGGTTTAAAAAGTAAGTTATTTGGCACAAATCCTATCTCTCAAACCACTATGGTTTGAGAGATAATCGCTTGTAAATTTTCCCTTTTCCTGCTGTGAGCTGTAAAGCTGACAGCAGGAGATTTGAGTCGTGTGACTCGAGGAAGCTCTTCAGCAGAGTTGAAATTGCTTTACTTAAAAAGAACTTCTTCACGGGAACGGTCTACAAAGTGTTCTTGCAAACCAGGCACACTTTGTAGACCTTTCCAATGAAGTAATTATTTTTAAATAACGGGATGCCTCCGGCTGGTCCCCAGACTGGCATCTCCTGCTGTCAGCTAGACACTGAAGTCAGGAGAAGGGGAGGGAGGGGGGAACTTTGAAAGTGAATATCTCTCAAACCGTAAAGGTCTGAGAGTTAGGATTTGTGCCAAATAACTTATTTTTTAAACCTCTACAAAACAAGTATAATTTTTTATGGGACATTAGTGTCCCTTTAATAAAAGTTTGATAATGCTCTGTCAAAATTCAATCTTTAACACCTTAACCACCCACGGTCCAGAGAAGTTCCCTTCCCTTAAGGACCACTTTGATTATTGTTGGCGCACCAGCAAACATGACTGATGAGTTGTACCGGCGTGCCACACAGGAGTCTGAGAGAGTCCTCTCCGGTCTTTTCAGACCCAGTTTGTGCTTACAGTGCTCCTGCAGGAGAAGATGTAAGCAAAAAAGAACCTGACGTGCCAGGATCGTCACCAGTTCTTCAGGGGAAAAAAATGTTGACAGCCTTGGTACGTCACCAGTACGTCACCAGTGCTGTGAAAAAATACCTCTGGAAAAAAAAAAAGCACTTCAGGCACTAAATTTTGCACCCATTCGAACCCATGGAAAAAAAAAGGAGTTGATTTCCCTATTCAATTCCATGCGTTAGGCAGTAACATACGTTAAGGCACCCACGTTATCACCAGAAAATCTACTTTATCTAAAAACAAAACAAAACAGAAACACAGGTGCACCGTTATAACTTGAATCTTAATACCACAATATCAATAGTCTTATAAGGATTCTTCCAAAATTCTCTAATAGATCATTTTTCCTCTTTCAATTGGTCTCCAAGTTATATGTAAGAAGGAAAGTTCCAGTCAGGATCGTATTAATGATGAAATTAACACACGCACTATATCCACTTACTCGTAAATAGTTATGGATCATTCCAAGTAAAACAAATATTGTGGCATCGCAAGTATAAAAAGTATTGCGGCATTCTAAGAGTTAATTGTTCTCTGCCGCCAGCGGAGGCAGCAGGAATGGAGGAACCCCCACACCAAAAAAAAAAGAAAAGTTACTTCTCAGGCCATTTCACTAGTTATTCTGTGGAAAAACTGACCACAGGCTGGCTTTTATATGTTTCCCACTCTACAACTGGCCGGAATGTGTGCTTCCGCACCTCCCAGCCAATCAGCTTCTAGCAGGTTTCTGCAATGCTTTGTGTACCCTTTCGGGCACTCAATGGGTCAATGCCTGCATATCTTTTTTTTTGCATAATTTTGGGGGGCATATTTAATTTTTTTTTCTTTTCAGTGACATATATGGGACAAAGAAGAAGATTAGAAGATCCTCGTCCGGGTGATCCTAGTTTGTATGTGTCATGAAGACAAAATATTTCAAACTGAAAGTGCTGTGTTGAATACTTAGAACACATCAGTTTGAAGTGACAGTTGGGGACAAGACAAAGAAATATGCACTTATGTTCAAATCAGCTGATGAAATGACAAGCAATCAGTCTTCTTCCTGCCTCTTCTTTGTCATGGCACTAGCTGAGCACAAGATGATGAATGAATCAGGGGTAAAAATACTATTTCACCAACCAATGATCTATTGTTTGACTAAACCCAATTTGCAGGCTTCCAATTGGTCAGCCCTGTGCTCTTCAGTCTTTGGGAAATCCTTGGTTAGATGGCTATTTCGTCATCTGCAAAAATTATTACTGTTTCCTCTAAGCCAAATACCCCTAGGCATTGGGCTCAATAGAGTGCAGTATTTTCTTGTTTGTAGGTTTCCTGGACATTTTTAGTCAATGTCAGAGTAGCCATGAGGTCCTGAGAGAATAACTTCAAGAAAAGAAATTTTAACAACTTTCACTGAAGAAGAATGGCCGTTGCATAGCAACAGTTTTCGGATGCATTTTGCTGACAGTAAGACAGCCTTTGGCAGAACCTCAAGGGCTATGCAATCTGATGCCTTTAAGTGTTTTCTTCAATTAAATTGTAAACTCTTCAGTGAGGGATGAAATCACAGTTACCGCCTCACCTCTTTAATGCTGATGACTTATGAAAGATGCATTCTGCAGGGCTGGTTGGGCACCACTGTAGCTGTAAAGCCGAGTGCAAGCTGTGGCTTTCCAGTTGTTCATGGACTACAACCAGGACTGTCTTAACTGGTTGAGATCCAGCACTCAAAAGGTTAAACAACTGCTGGGTCCTTGGGAAAGTGTAATGTAGTAGCCCCTCTTAAATCCTTGGATTTAAATAGTAAAGGGTTAACCCTTTGGGTGCCAGAGAGATATCCAATGCATTGCAACGCTCTGACACTCAAAGCGTTAAAGAAGATCTGTCACCTTTCCAAGTCCTCACCTCAGTGGGAACATTTACTGAGGAGGAGCTGCTCGAGTAGGCCTCCACATTAACCTTTTGAGAGCCAGAGGGGTATGCAACACATTGCAGAGCAATGTGTTGCTTACCCCTCTGGCGCTCAAAGAGTTAATATATTCCACTCCTTTTGTGGACACTGGCCAGTTCTGGTATCCCCAGAAGGAGGAGTGAGGAGGGCCCAGGCAATTTCAGGACAGATGAGCATCTAGTTACCAAGGGCTGGATTCAAATACAGGTACTAATTTTATCTCTGCTTTTATCTCCAGGTATCCCCATAGACTTCAATAGGGGCATGTTTGATAAAGTGGGAGGTAACGTTTATCTCCTGCATTTGAATCTAACCCCAAGACTCATCCACAAAGGACAGAGAACTCAGCTTTGCTGAGGATAAGAATTACCTGCTAAACCAAAAATCTCTAAAATCATTACACTCTTAAAAAAAACAAGGTTTAAGGAGTTTAAATAGTTACCTTGAGATTTTAGGCTACATACTGACAGGCCCTCCTACTCATCATCAGTGGTCATATAGTACATTCACACAATTTGAGCTTACATGAAATAAGTGCCATAAATGTAGAGTGTTTAATAAAATAACAGAATGTTAACTGCTTACACCTATAGTAACTTGATAAAATATTAAGATTTGCCATTCATCTTCAAACAATTCTGAGTTTCCACACCTGGCTTCACACAATGATGAGGCTGTATTGTGTTCTCCAGATCATCTGAGAAAGACAGATCCAGAGAGTTACACACTGTGCTATATGGTAGGTAGAGTTTCTCTTTGACTGTGGGGGGCCCTTCCACTAGTGGGTCCTACATAGCTACCCACAGTGGTCTACTGTTAAAATCACCCTGGCTGCAACTCCACTTACCCTCCAGTAGGGTTTGCTTGCCCTAAAGAGCTTCTAATCTACTTCGGATGGGGCCGTAATATGTAGGCAAATAGTCCATTTATACCAGGTATAGGCACCTGGGGCCGTCCAGCAGAGGATGATTTGAGCTGTAGTCCAACATAAGGTGGAGAGCCGAAGGTTGCCCACAGCTGCATTAAGGCTGCAATGGTTCCTATACAGACCCTTTGAAGGGATAGTAATACTTAATATTTAATAAACTATATATTTTAGTGTTTATCCTCCTGAGCAAAACATGGGTACTCCCACTGCTGGTAGGCATTTTATTCAAAAGTTATTTCACCTGAAACTTGATTTTTTTAGGTGCAGTGTCTCAATAGCCTGAAATGTTACAGTGGTGCTGTTGCTACACCATCCTATGGACAGCTCTGGTCATTTGACCATAAACCTCCATATTGCACCTAAACGAATTCAAGTTTGAGGTGTAATAACCTTTGAATAAAACAACTCTCAGCAGTGGGAGTTCCTTTGTTTTTCTCAGGGGGATAAACCCTACATGTTTAAATGTTTTATGTATAAAGTGTTACCATCCCTTTAATTAGGGTCAATATTAAAGTTTTGATGTAAAATTCATGGAATATCTGAGGGTTAACCCTTTGAGTGCCAGAGGGGTACGCAAAGCAATGTGTTGTGTACCTCTCTGGCACTCAAAGGGTTAAAAATAAAATCCTGCTAGAAGAAAGAACTGAGCAGAATTCCATATTAATCATTGGTATTCTCTTACAGAGACTGGTCTTTTGGGGACTTATTCATTAACCTAAGGAGCTGAAATTCTGGAGCACACCAACTACCCCACAGTGGAGAAATGAAATCTCCCATTGTTGAAAATGAGTAATTTAACCCCTTGTGACAAGGGAGGTCTCCAATGCATTGGGAAGCAATGCATTGCAGACCTCCGTATCATTCAAGGAGGATACGTGTACCCCTCTGGCACTCATAGGGTTAAAGCTACATTTAGATCAACACAAATTTATGTAAATGTAATGTATTCCTTATGGTGCAGTTTGTTCACTCTGGAATTGACTTCAGCCCATCCCAAATTAACCCTTTGAGCGTTGAGCATTGCAATGTATTGGATATATCTCTGGCACTCAACAGGTTAATTTGGGAGGGGGGTGAGTGTCCACATGAGCAGGAGGCCTCCATTGTGCGCATTTTTTGTAGTGAAAACTAAAAAGCATGTGACCCTCTAACACAGGGGTGCTTGAATATTTGAGACTGAGCCCTCTAATACAGGGGTGCTTGAACTTTTGAGACTGAGCCCTCTAACACAGGGGTGGTTGAACATTTGAGACTGAGCCTTCTAATACAGGGGTGCTTGAACATTTGAGACTGAGCCCTCTAATACAGGGGTAGTTGAACATTTGAGACTGAGCCCTCTAACACAGGGGTGGTTGAACATTTTAGAATAAGACCTGTAACACAGTGGTGGTTGAACATTTGAGACTGAGCCCTCACATTTGAGACTGAGCCCTCTAACACTGGGGTGGTTGAACATTTGAGACTGAGCCCTCTAACACAGGGGGGCTTGAATATTTGAGACTGAGCCCTCTAATACAGGGGTGCTTGAATATTTGAGACTGAGCCCTCTAATAAAGGGGTGCTTGAACATTTCAGAGTGAGCCCTCTAACACAGGGGTGGTTGAACATTTTAGACTGAGCCCTCTAACACAGGGGTGCTTGAACATTTGAGACTGAGCCCTCTAACACAGGGGTGCTTGAACATTTGAGACTGAGCCCTCTAACACAGGGGGGCTTGAACATTTGAGACTGAGACCCCAGTTTTCATAGTGTCCTCCCATAATATTAGTGTACCACTTGTAGAATGACACACAACACCGAGAAAATTTAAAGTGATCATGTAGTGTAATATGTAAAAGAAATTATGTATTGCATGGTCTTCCTACGGAGACAAAAAAATACATTTTACATAATCTCTCAGCATTTCTCCCATACAAAGACATTCACTCACATCTTACAGGTGCCACATATACACACATGTATTTATGTGTACACTATGCAAGATCTTTATGTTATGGTCACAAATCCTGTTGACTGACCTGAAGAGCTTGCAATCAGTGTTTTGTCCTGAAGGCTTCTCTGCAAGGCTTGCATATCATGTAGACAAACTGAATTGGAGGATCACACCTCTGCTCTAACACACCACAGAATCACACATTTTGTCCTGCAGCACAGTTCCCCTTCACACTTGTTGAGCCTTACGGAAAAAAGAAAATGGTAGCATTACCAGGGCAATCCAACTGCACCGTGGGGGAGAATATAACTTCTGATGAGTTAAATTGTACTTTTTTACCTCTGGAGTGCTAAAGAGTCTCCAACGCATTCATTGGATTAAAATCTCCATTTAAATCAAAATGGGTTTTGGAAATGTTTATTTGTCCACTGGTTTCCTGCAAAGTCGCTCCTCTTTTCTTGTGAAGATACAACCCTTAAATCATGCATGAAACAACTACTGCCCAGAGGTAAAAGGGGACTCTCTCAGCCTGGTGATGCTGCAGTCAGTCAAGGCTCAAACAGCAACCACACATTTCACAAAAACAGAATTTTCCCATGTCTCATCCCATCAGTGTTACCAGCCAGGACAGTGAGACCACAGTGGGGTTGAAGAGGAGGATATTCAGGTCAGCTCTCCATCAGGACAGCCAGTCATGGAAGATGGAACATTGGCCCGTATGTATAAAAGCAAACTGGAGTTATTCTGAACTAAACCAACTGCGCTGCCATAGGGGGCAATTAAAAATTCCTATTAAATTGGGCTTTTAACCCCTTGAATGACAGAGAGGTCGCCAATGTGAGACCTCTCTGGTATTCAAGTGGTTAAAAAGTTCTATTCACGAAAACCATCTGGAGCAAACCATCTGCACCAGAGGGGACAAATGAAAATTCCCATTTATTTAAATGAGTCTTTTTCAATGCTAGATTGCTAGAAAAGTCTCTGGCATTGCATGGGGGGAGTCTTTCTTACACCTGGACCCCCCAAGCATTAGTTATGCCCCTACGTTAAACGTTGCACACAGCTTTGGCCGTCAAAGGATTAAAAGCTCCCTTAGTCAAGGGAGTGTTTCTTCCCCACCACAACCAGCTTTCCCCTTATTACAATGCAGACCATGTGTTATAACTTTGCAAATTTATGTAGTGTACTAAGCCAAAGTACAAACATGGCACAGACAGACCCGTCGTCATTGTGCTGGAAGCTGCCTTTGAAACAAACAGTTAGAAGCAAAGCTTAAAATCACAGCTGGGTGCCTTCATTTAACTAAAAGGTCTCGGCAATTTGAGGAACTGCAGTGCTGTAATACAGCTTACTCTTGCGTATCTGTCAGTGTTACAACAGTTTATATACGTAGATGTTTCCATACTTCAACAGAACTTAAAGGGCAACTATCACTCAGATAGTTCCCCACTGCTAATGAAGTAGGGGCTGTACTGTAAGTCCTGGCGGACCAACAGGGGGACACAGCAGGGGTCTGAATAGACCCACAAAGCACCATCACCTTTGTTCCAGTAGGAAGAGGATGACCTGTTAGACTGAAGTCTCGTTGATCAATTTCTTGCCCTGTGTGCTAAGGTCACTTTAGACCCTCTAAATCTGGCTTGAAAGTTCAACACGGCTGGCCTATGGGGATTGTGTACACATCCAAGTAGTTTGTGGTTGATAGCCTCAGACTTCTGGGTTGCGTTATAGCAAAGTGGAGTGTTTTCTGATTCACCCAAAGTGCTAAACAAAGTGGTTTGGGGCTGTACAATTCTGATTTAGAAATGTCTTATAGCCTGCCTGCAGACACTTAAACTTTGGGGCTCAACCCTTAGGGGCAAACAGTTAAGCCTTCTGGATACTTCATCCATCACCTGGCTCTGATCCAGATTGCATGAACCTGTCCATGCCTGCTGATCTGGTACCTTTAACATCTGTACTCCAGCTTCCTCTTACTACAATGTACCATGGCCTTCTGGACCTGCCCCCATGTGGACAGTCACTGCATTGGGCTAGCCTTAGCCTCAGACCCATCATGAGAGAGATTTTGCAAGGGGGAAAGTGTCACACCACTATCAGGCTCCAGCCTTAAAGCAGAACTAACACCGCTAACAAACCTTGTCTTTAATAATTCCCTATCTGGCGACTAGCTGCTTAGTAGCGCTAGTCGCCAGAATTATTACCTCTTCATGAAGAAATTTGAAGTGATCCTCGGCTGACAGGCAGGACGGAGCGCGGACATCTTGCCCTAGTGACATCCGTGCACCTGCTCTGTCAGTCCCTTCAGGAGCCAAATGGCTCCTAGCAACGCCTCCTACAGCCGCCTGGGACTGACAGAGCAGGCGCGTGGACGTCACTAGGGCAAGATGTCCACGCTCCGTCCTGCCTGTCAGCCGAGGATCACTTCAAATTTCTTCATGAAGAGGTAATAATTGTGGCGACTAGCGCTACTAAGCAGCTACTCGCCAGATAGGGAATCATTAAAGACAAGGTTTGTTAGCGGTGTTAGTTCCGCTTTAAGGTACATTTTTTGCAGTTATAATTTTTGAATAAAACAACTGACATTGGTGGGAGTACCGTTGTTTTACTCAGCTCTATAACACATATGTTTTGATAAAGTGAAGGATTTAGGTAAAAATGTTATTCCAAAAAATAAAAACAAATCTGTTCAACTGGTCCTGTATTATGGATACATATTTCTTGTAACTCTTTATTGGCCATTTAAAGGGCAAATAAGATAACGAATGAATGAATGAATGAATGAATGAAGTGGGCAAGAATGTTTACCTTGGACATGAAATGCCAGCAGATGAAAACACCATACTGGAAATTGAGTGACAAATAAACTTGGGATGGTAAGCATTTGAAAAACTTAGAGGTACTGTCTTTAAGTAAAATTTACCACTCCCAGTCCTTACGTATGACTGTGAAACATCAACACTGAATGCCAAAGCCATACAAAACCTTAAGGTTACGCAGAGAAGTATGGAACATCTAATTCTGAACATAACAAATAGAGACCAAAAAAAGTGTGAACAGATTCATCAGCAAACAAAGGTCTATGATATAACTGAAAGAGTAAAGCTTCTGAAACAGAAATGGGCAGGCCACATAGCAAGAACACCTGACAGCAGATGGACCAAATGAATTTTGGAATGAATTCTACTCAGTACTTAAATCCCAAGAAGAAGACCAAATGCAAGATGAGTAGATGAAATTACCAAATTTGCTGGCACACAGTGGCAACAAAAAACACAAGACGGAAGTTGTTGGAGGCTTGCTGAGGAGGCCTTCATCCTGCAGTGACCACACAGTGGCTGCTGCTGATGATAATAGAGAGATGTATCCTCCCTAGAACTGGGCTTTGAACCACAGAGAGGCAGCTGATCATGCCTATTGGCTGCTACAGCCACCTGCACCACCAACAGGAATTGGGCAGATTAGAGCTCTTGGAGAGGATATGAGAGGACCTATATTAGGGCTCGGCAACGTGGGCCCTCCAGTTGCTGCCAGAGTAGAACTCCCATCATTCCCCACCAGCCAATTAAATGTTGTTTAAGAATATTTCAGGACTTTCTGCTTTTGCTCTAGAAACTTGACTATGAACCATAAAGTAACAAGTTTCCAGCAACAGAGCCGCTATCTCTGAGCTGTTCTGTAGCCCTGCCCACTCTTTGGTTTATGCCATCTATTTCCCATCGCGATTCTGTCTACTATTCTCCCCTTTTCTGCCCATTCTCCACCCATTTGTCTAAGACACACCCCTGTATTAGCAATATCATAATTTAAAAACACAAGCTCTTTAATCTTTTGAGTACCAGAGAGGACTGGAACGCATTGAGTCCATCCCTCTGGCCTAGGGTTGCCACCTTGCCAAAACATAGGCATGAAGCTTTTGTGCTAAACACAGCGATACACCACATTTTAGGTGGTCAGTTTCTAACTAAAATGCTTTCCAGTGGGAATATAAATGTATGCCCTGCAGACCTGTTTCAGCAGCTTATGCATTTGGGACTTCACTGGGACTCACAGTTTTAAAAGCCCTATTTAAATCAGCAAGTAGCTGCATGATCAGCCAATTACAATTAGTGCTCTGTGATAGATGTGTGTTCTAACCAGTGGGAGCACAAAAGCTTGAACATGAATCTGTTTGAGTTTCAGAACCTCTGACAGTGTTGACAAAACCAGACACGGGAGCTGAAAACTGGACTGTCCTGATAAAAACAGGTGACAACCAAACCCTGCCCTGTGAGATATGGGGCTCTACTTCCACAGACTTGCATAAATCAAGAATAGAGCAAATCTGGAAGAAAAAAAATGTAAATATGGTACAAATAAAATGTCCTATTGATTTAAATTGATTTTTCCTATTTGTATTTCTCCTCTGTAGTACAGCTGGTTTGCCCTAGAATTGCAGGACTTTTCTTTTGTGAATAAGGTGCTCGACTCAATGACCTGTGCTCACTTTAGACTTCTTTCTGAAATCAAAACCAACATGCCGGTGTGGTACTAGTCAATGGAATTTCTTATCACCAGGGAGAGCACTCAATAAAAGATAGTAAGAGTAGACACCTGCAATGCACTGAAGCCTAACTGATGTGTAACCTGAGTACATCTCATGGGCTCGATACTTATAGGGCACTTAAAACAAGCATTGGTTGGATGGAGGGGTGATGTTCATGCATGCGTAACCCCTTCATCTGAATGGGAAGTGGCTGATAGGTGAGATTACTCTTGTGCAAGTTTTCTATCCAGCAAATAATCCCACCTCCCCATTTTTAAACATTATAGTGGCAGTTTGTTAGGGTTTTAGTTTACTTTTCCTTACACTTTGGGGGAGACTTCAGCAGAGGACCAGCGTGTTGCAGACACAGCTGGACCTCCAGCACCAAGGTAGGTGCTTCACATGGGAGGGAGAACAGGGTCTTCATTGTTGGACATGTTGAGTTTGCATGGGCTGGGCAGGGGGGACAGGGGCTCAGTTATTAAAAATGCTGGGTTTACTTGGGTTAGATGGGAGGGGATAAGGGCTCTATTATTAAACATGTTGCATTGGGAGGAGAGTATGGAGAACATGACTTAATTTGGTAAATGCTGTTTTTTGAGGGGAGGGTGAGGGGAATGGGGACTTCATTTAGTAAATGAGCATTTGGGATGGAGGCATTCAATTACTTTGTGTATTGGCACTAGTTTGTTTGCCGGGTGATACTTGG
The DNA here is from genome assembly GCA_037306005.1 of Rhinophrynus dorsalis. Lineage (NCBI taxonomy): Eukaryota > Metazoa > Chordata > Amphibia > Anura > Rhinophrynidae > Rhinophrynus > Rhinophrynus dorsalis. Next base: position 53,854,263 of record CM074724.1, read on the forward strand.
TTTTGCTAGATTGAATAACTCCCCTACTAGTAGTGAGACCACAGCGTGCATGTTCCAGGTACACAGTGCATATAATACATTCTACAATTAGTACATTGAAGGTCTGAAACTTTCAGCAGAAAATTTATCTATTTATTGTGCACTGTGTTAGCGCTCATGATTGAATTGCTATTTCTATTGGTGTTTTGGCTCCAACTGTCTGAAATAAGCGCTCATAATTTTTTGTGTAGACAGGATACTGAATAGCTTTCAGGGCAGCTTAAAAGGAAAGTAATACTTCATTTTATTTTTATTTTATTTTGTAGGCATTAAAAAAACATGAAGAACGATACAAGTCTTATCTCTCAAACCTTTATGGTTTGAGAGATATTCACAAGCAAAGTTTCCCCTCCCGCCCCTTTTACGTAGTGTAAGCCATCTCTTCTCAGATGTGGAATCCAGTCCATAGACCAGACAGATAACAGAAGGGGACAATCTTCTTCCTATGAGAACAATGAAAGCCTTGCCCCCCCTTGACAAGTTTTTCAGGTTTTTCCCTTATCTTAATTGAAGATTGTCCCTCTCTGCAGTCTACCTGGGCACCTCCCTTCTGCTCTGGCTGAGCAGTGTTACATCAGTAAAAGGGGCAGGAGGGGGACACTTTGTCATTGAATTACTCTTGAACTACAACTCTGACAGAATTGATATAACACTCTCCAAAGTCCAAATACTATGATGATTAATTAGAGCTGCTTTTATTATGAAACATTACTATCCCTTTAACCTCCATTAACACCAATTTAGTTTAGTGCAGGTCATTGAATCGAGCCCAACATTCTCCAGAATTTATTTTGTGCATAACGCCCAGCAAGTACCTACCTAGCAACACCCCAGACCTGCTGGAAAAGAAAGCCTGCAATAGAAGATATCCCGTGAGTTCTAGAACTGTGGACAATGCAGCATGTTCTTTCATATAAGAGTCATTTCAGTTTAAGCTTTCCTTTATACTGCTACTGATAAAATACCCTGCTTTTTATTAACAATTTCTGATAACTCAGCTGGTAAAACTGTGCTGGAAGTTATTCCCTGCTGTCTGCATATGCTTTCTCATATCCTCAGCTACCACACAGAAATAAAATTACTCTGTCCGAGATTCCAGTCTCTCAATGAAATCATGCAGAGACATCACAAAGTAAAATGAACACTTTGAGAACTAGAGTGATGCATATTGCAAAGGAAAGTGATGCTTTACACCAGAGGTGTAACTAGAAGCCACCGGGCCCTGGTGCAAGAATTGCCATGGGCCCCCCCCAACCACATTGGCCCCCTCATCCACATTGCCCCTTCCACAATGCCCCCTCTATCTCCACATTGCCCCTTCCACAATGCCCCCTCTATCTCCACATTGCCCCTTCCACAATGCCCCCTCTATCTCCACATTGCTCCTTCTACAATGCCCCCTTCATCTCCACAATACCCCCCCTTCATCTCCACATTGCCCCTTCCACAATGCCCCCTTCATCTCCACATTGCCCCTTCCACAATGCCCCCTTCATCTCCACATTGCCCCTTCTACAATGCCCCCCCTTCATCTCCACATTGCCCCTTCCACAATGCCCCTTTCATCTCCACAATGCCCCCATCTTCACATTTCCCCTTTATCTCCACATTGCCCCTACCTCCAGTCCCTGGTGGTCTAGCATCAGTGCCTCCTTCGGCACAGATCTCTGTAACTGGAGCTCCCCCGCGCCGCTCTAGTAATGCAGAGGCTGGGAGATGATGTCATCTCCCAGCGCTCTGTATTACTAGAGCGGCGTGCTGAGTGGGAGATCAGCTGAGGACTGCTGCGGGGGAGGGGGTCGCAGGGGACGGACGAGCGCCTTGAGTGACGGGCCCGGTCTCAGGTGCGACCGCTGCGACCCCTATTGTCACGCCACTGCTTTACACACCCCTCTGATGCTTAAGGCCAAGTATCACATTTTACTAAGCCTATTCCTATAGAAGAATTAGTAAAAATCCTGGGGTTGTATGGCTCCTATCAGCATCCCTGGAAGGAAGAAAGTTGAATCCTTCAGTTGGAGCTCAGATGGGTTCTGTATGCAGCTGTCATAGACCTTCTGTGTTGGGCTTTCAACTCGGTCACAGAGGGTCTATTAGGACCTTCATTGCACAGGACAGGAAACTAAACAATGACCAACATGGATGCTCTCGAGATCTCTTTTCAGTTCCTCGCTGTGCTCCAGTGATACTTACAATGCATCCCATGCTTCATCGACAGGTCTGCTTACATTTAAAGGAGAATTAACATCTCCTAATAATGACTCCCAGTTACCTTTCTCTGGCCAGAAAAAGAGGTATGAAAAAATATTGCACAACTTTAATTACAGATTCACTCCAGGGGAACATTAAGAAGAAGACATGTTTAATAGAGCTGAGAGTTCCCCTTTAAAGCCCAGTTTAAATCAGTAGGAATTTGGGGATTTTTTTATATGTTCCCTGTGGGTAAGTATTCCTGTGTACCTCAGCTTCTCTGTGCTTCATATTTGCCCCTTTTTTAGCACAAGTAGGGATTTGAGGCCACATGAAGGCTGATGAGCTAGGAAGACTGTGTGTGTGTTTGTGGGGGGTGATGTGGAGAAGATGTCTCAAGTGATATTACTTCTCCAAGCCTATGTTATTCTATGCAGACTATGCACTACAATTATCCAACTTTGGCAATCTTAGTGCATAGGCTCTATTGAATAACCTAGGAACTGGAGAAGTGATATGACTGGAGAAATTATACCTACTTTATCACGTCTCTATCACACCTTAGTGCATAATCCCCCTGGAGTAATTCTGGGGTAAATCAACTGCACCAAATGGAACCAAAAGAGTCCCTACTGATTTAAAGGGAGAACTAAACCTCCTTATAATACCCAGGTCAAAGAATTCTAATGGCCGTGGTGTAAATAGTCATTAGAGGGCTCTGGTGTAAAATATTTTAGCCCTTCACCCCAGCCTCAAAGGCAAGAATTTTCTCCCAGGAGTATCACTAGAACCTTTGGACCCTTGGGCCTCCTTGGATGTTGGGCCTTACCACCTCTGCACCATCTCAACACTGTGAAGATACAACCCTGCCTAGTGACCTCTATGAATTATGCTCCTGTGTCTTTGCTGAAGAGATCATTCATCTGCCCTGAACGTCATGTCCATTGAAGCATGAATAAACAAGAAGGGGGGCCATTGGATAAAGAGTAGTGATGAGCGAGCGTGCTCGGCCGATGCTCGGATCGGCTCGAGCATCGCTCTGCTCGGCACATGGCGGTACTCGTCGTGGCATAGAGGAGATGAAGGGGGACATTGTGGAAGAGGGGCATAGCAGAGATGAAGGGGCACATTGTGGAAGAGGGGCATAGCGGAGATGAAGGGGCACATTGTGGAAGACGGGCATAGCGGAGCTGAAGGGGGACATTGCGGAGCTGAAGGGGGCATAGCGGAGATGAAGGGGGCATTGACCAGGCACCCTCCCCTCATCAGAGCAGGGGGTGCCTGGTGTCGCCCCATTCATTCCAATGGGGCTCGGGTGCTCGGCCGAGCACTCGAGCCTCAGGGGGTGCTCGGTCAGAGCACCCGAGCATCGGGGTGCTCGCTCAACACTAATAAAGAGACCCAAATGGCCACCCCAAAACAGAAGCCTAATTAAATGAGAGAGACAAAAGAGGTATCAAAAATATAGGAAAACTTCATTAATTATATGTAATGTATAGGTAGCCTAAAAACAATTGAAAACATCACAGGGAAGTAATGACAATGAGAAATTATGTACCCCCTAAGAAGTAAGCAATCAAGTAAATACATTTGATAGGTATATGGTATCAAAAATGTAATACGATTCTCAAAAAAACATATATAAGAAAATCTCAATAAAGTGCATACTGTGAATATATACATACCATGAAAATATAAAATAGTTAAACAAGACATAAAAAAGTGAGCACAAGAGAACAGTATTCTTATCCAACTGAATATCAATGGTAACACAAGGGGAATATCAAGTCACCCTGATGAAGCCACTAGAGTGGTGACACGCGTTGGGTTTTGGGTCGGCAGGCGAGCCATGACGTGTTACCATTGATATTCACTTTCATATGTCTTGTTTCACTATATTTTCATTGTCTGCATCTATTCACAGTATGCACTTTATTGAGGTTTTTTCATTTATGTTTTTGAGAATCATTGCTTGCCTGTGATGTTTTTAATTGTTTTTATAATACCTATTTGATATGTATAATCCATGTTTAAATAATGCTTTATTACCTGAGATATTGGCTTTTAAAGTTAATCCAGTGACATCAGTTCTGTACAGGCTGTGGTACTGCTCTGTCCCACAGCCTGCCAATCTTTCTCTGTTCCCCTCCCCAATAATTGCCTCCCCCCCCGCCACGATGACAGAGGACTCCGGCATAGGACCTGACGAGCTCTGGTACAAATGCGGATTCAGGTCATTGTATAGACACAGACTGAGCGCTTTCATGCGCTCAGTCCTTCATCAAAAGTGTCAGTCCGCTTGCCTCTGTGGCTATTCTTAGTTCGGAATACTACTTTTTATAAAGGACTGAGAGCATGACCTCACTCACTCTGTGTCTGTACAATGACCTGGATGCACATTTGCATGGGAGAGCACCAGGGCACATGCCAGGATTAACTTTAAAAGCCAATATCTCGGGCAATAAAGCATTATATTAAAAAAAAAAAAAAAAAAAAAAAAAAAAAACCACAGATTACAGATTCACTACAAGGGAACATTATGCAGAAGACAAGTTTAATAGAGGTGAGAGTTCCCCTTTAACCTCCTGAATGTTAGAGAGGTCTCCAACACATTGCAAAGTGTTAAAAGCCCCATTTAAATCAGTGGGACGTTGTAATTGTTTCCCTGTGTTGCATTACTTTTTTAGTACATGAGCCATAGTAGTGGAAATATAGGGGCCGCGCTACATTGTGGTGTAAGAACCAGATATATATCCCAGCGGATGCACTGTCATCCTAATAGTTATGGAGGGGGATGTTAACTGAATTCTCCATTATAAACCTTTTGTATACTCAAATATTACTCATTGCAGAGTGATGCTATGCACATATCTCTGGTTCTTAAAGTGTTAAGCTTATCATATGCAGTGGGTGGAGTTTGTGCCCTACAATCCTATCAGCAACCATCATGTCCACCTCCATGGACACGACAACCATGACTGATTAACAATGTTTTCTCTTGAACTAAGGCTCAAGAGCAAAGCTCGTAGGGGCCATTAGAATTTTATGACCCTAGTAAGGTGAGAAGGCAGTTATTAGGAGATGTTACTTCTCCTGTAAATGGGATTTTGAGCTCTTGAATGCTATAGAGAGGGATCCAGTGAATTACATTGCAATGCTATGGAGATCACCCTAGAATTCAATGCAGTTAACCCTTTGAGTGCCAGAGAGGTATCCAATGCAATACCTCTCTGGCACTCAAAGAGTTAAAAAGCCACATTTAAATCTGCTTATTCTATCCGCCTCACTGCACAGATGGTTCACACGAGCAATTCTGTAGGAAGAGATGCCATTCAGATCCTCCAGTGACTGGCCAACTCATGTGGGCATCGGCCAATAACATATGGCAGACGGCCACATTTGCTGGCTTTGTAATACATCTGCTCCATGCCTCTTGTGAATGAGTCACAGGTGAAATGCACAACACTGGAGGTAAACTGGCCAGGGTCAGCTTGGCATGTGCTAAAATGGAGCAAGCCATGACGTCTGTGTGAACACAGTGCAATTCAATTCCCTTTTAACCTTCCCATTGAATCACCTGATGGCATTAGTCTGGAATATGTGTAAGCAACCTTTGGCTCTCCAGCTGTTTGCTGGTTAGGGATAATGGGCGTTGTAATCTCCATCAGAAAGAAAGTAAAATGGCTGCCTAACCTTGTCCTGGAAGAATCTTCCTTTTTGCAGTTTGTATGCAGAGGTTGGAAAGGAGATTAAAAAATGCAACAGAAAATTGTGATATTAAGCACACAGTACAGCCACCCAGAGGAGGGCTAGTACAGTAAGGATATTTAACCCTTTCCGTGTCTAATTCTTATGATTGTGTAAGGCTGACATTTTTAAAGGGGAAGCATTGTGTAATATGCAAAATGAATATGTTGTAGGTCTTTACACCCCATATTAATTCATTGACAGACAAGGAAGGAGTCCAGTGCCTCCTCCTCTATCCTCATAGATGCTTTGACATCTCAGCTCTGTTCTACTGTCCCACTCATTGTCACAAATAAATATATATATATAATTAGACACCCCATCCTTGTCCCACTGGTAGCCATAGAACCCCAAATACACCCCTTTCCCCCAGTCTTGTCCCACTGGCAGCCATACAACCTCATATACACTGCCCCGACAGTCTTATTCCATTGTCCCATTGATAGCAATAAAACCCCACATTCACTGTCTACCCCCAGTTACTGTCCAACTGGTAGCTATTAAACCCTACATATTTTGCACCTTGCAGTCTTGTTCTACTGTCCCACTGATAGCAATAAAACCCCACATTCACTGTCTACCCCAGTCTTGTTCCATTATCTCACTAGTAGCAATAAACCCTACATACATTTGCCCCCAGTCTTGTTCCACTTGTCCCAGAAAGTTAAAATATAAGTTTCTTTGAGGACCAAAGACACCATATTAATTTAAAAAATGTCAAACAATGTATGTGGGTAGAAGAGGGAGTCTCGTACTCCTTCCTTGGCCACTTGGTGAATCAATATACATGGCTTTAGCCCCCATATTAATTTAAGTTGCTGTTTCTAGTTTGAAAATAAATCAATATGGGGTGCATATGTAGTCAGTTTGTTTTCAGTTAATTCATTGAGACAGGACATAAAGGTGCCCTCCCTTTACCAAAGATGTTTCAGGACCCCATATCGGAAACGCACTCTCCATCCCAATCTAATCAGAAAGGAGAAGTAAATGGATGTTATCCGTCCACATCGAATATTTGTTTTTTTAACCATTATCCTCTCTATTGCTGATACAACTGGAACACATTGCAGCATAATGCATCCAATCAGTTCCAGCAACTGAGGGCTTAACTCAGGAAATATTTAGTAGAAGATGTCAGAGATGTTCAGCTAGGCTCCTGAGCTTGCAAGGTATGCAAAAAGCTCAATGGGACTGTGTCCTGCTCCCAGGGTGCAATCTCTTTCAGCTCACAAATGCCATACACAGAGAAGAAATATTCTTAAACATATAATATAGGTCCTGACAAAATGACAGTCTAACCATGAAATACCAGACAATTCTCCTCTGATCAGGAAAATCAGCTAACCCTAAACATACATTCCAGCCTAATTGGGCCTCGTCGGTGAGGTGCAGCTGAAATCTGTAAGCACTTGTGAGCAAGAGGTCCATGCCTGTAACGGTTTTTTAGGACACTCAGACCAGTAAGTGAAAATAAAACACACTTTATTTTTAAAGTAAAATAATGCACAGGTTCGCCCTCTAGTGGCGGTAGGTAATACACAGATCGTGTAAACTGAGATATTACACTAGTAATAGCACAACAGATATACATGCAAGACAATAAGCAATAGGGTGAGCCCCCAAGGGGTTAATGACTTGATAACAGTCCGTCTCAGATGTGGAGGTTTGGCACGCCCTGGGTGTTAAAAGGCTGTGCTGGATAGACAAAGTTCATCAAGTACTGAAGACCGAACTGCCTCGCCAAGGTGTTTGGATATTAAGCAGAATAGGAATCAACTTAGCCCCCACGGGCGTAGTTACTGGAACTGCTTTGGTTTGTGCAAGTGCAAATAGCCCCCACGGGCGTAACGGGAACCAGCCGGCAATGCAAGAGCTTATCAACCTCCTCAGACTTCGCTGAATGCTGGAATATGAATGCAAGAACCACTAGCCCCCTCGGGCGTAGTACCGGATAAGCTAACACTGAATCCTTAAACTGCCACCACTCGGTATAACGGATATCGCCGGTAATCGACACCGGAGAGCCTTAGGCGCCCAAACGGCCCAAACAATGTGACTACTCTGCAATGGAGGACTAGAGTTGCCGACGGTGAGAGGCCAACTCAGCAGCAGTATCACGGGTATCGAGGCTCGTACTGGAGGTAGAGAGAGTGAGATCGAGGCAGCACTGCTAGGGTTAAAAAGCACATTTACTCGAGGCTTCAGCGCTACTGGAAGGCTCTGCAATGAGAGGAAGGCATACAGATACAGACACAGCTCTGCACGGGTAGCGAGGCACCGCACTAATCGTGGGTAACACCAGGCAAGGCAGTCACACTGAAGCGGGCAACAGAGACTGATAATGTTGCGGCAGCGACAACTGGAACGCAGGTCACTGGAACAAGCTGGAAGTCGATCTTCGGAGCAGGAAGTCAGCCGGGCCGAGTCGGAGCACGTAGGAGGTAGTCATACAAGCCGGGTCATACACAAGCAGGAACGTCAGCCTAGCCGGGTCAGGATCCAAGGGTGGTACGCAGATGAGCCGGGTCATACACAAGCAGGAACACTGGAGAATAGTCAGGACAAGCCGAATCGGTACACAGGAACTCAGAACACAGGAACACAGCAACAGCACTACTGGCTCAGAAACACCACGAAAGGGCATCTGACAGATGTGATAGACAGGTATAAAAAGGTCACCAGGAGGCGGCCCAACCCCACTCAGCAAATCAGTGTCTGCCACAAATGAGAGTGACAGGAATCACAGGCACTGTGATAATGCCTGGATTCCCCAACTACTCTTAGGGGGACCAACCCCAACAGCAATTGCATATGTAGTAGAAGAAGTCAGAAATGCTCAACTAGGCTCATGAGCTTGCAAGGTATGCAAAGAGCTCACTAGGACTGTGCTCTGCGCCCAGGATGAAATCTCTTATTGCTTACAAGTGCCATAAACAGAGAAGAAATATTCTGAAGCATATCATATTGGTCCTGCCAAAATGACAGGTAACCTGTATGTATGGGGGAGTAAGAAGGGTCAGACAGGGAGCTGAGAGGGTTCTTACCCGTCCATTTACCTCTGCCTGATCCAGGGGCAAGGGAGCAGGAATATGGTCCACATGCTTCCCTTGCACCCATTTCACTAAAGCAGGGCTGGATGCACCTCCATTTGGGGGGAACAGTCAGCCTTGACCAGGAAATCTACTTATGTAAAGCTCCAAGCATTGTGTATAGAACTAGCAGATCGATGTGCTTGTGATGTTGACAGTCTCGACTCACCTTTTCTTAGTACATGCCTCTCAGTGTGGAGGGGATAAGTCAAGTTGAGTCACTCAGCTGCTTCATGAGCCAACAGGGTACGCGTTAGATTAACTCTGTTTGTTACACGTGTTCCCGGTGATATCAATTATATTTTAACATAGTTACAATAAGATACCTTCTTTTATTTTCGGTTTGCCTATATTCATTTTTGCTGTCAAGTGCCAGGAATTTTCTCTTTGCAGTATTGACTATTGAGGTCAGGATCACCTCTATCCTTGAGCACCAGCGGGTCTTTTTTCTGAGCACGGTAAGCACAGCAACGTGTATCCCTTCAGTCATTTTCAATTTTTGAATGTATGGGCATTTAGCGGGTTTTGAAGCTATATATATATATACCAATAAGCCTGAGAATTGCACCGAAAGTGTTTTCAAGTAGTCAGATATGGTAAAAAAAACTATAGACAGAAACATATGAATATCCGACAATTATACAATGCAAATTATTATATAGTTTAACAGGAACTGTAGTCAGATATGGTAACTTAAGAAAAAACTATGGCGTTTCAGTAGCCTAGTTGCTAGACTATATCATGAGTAATATGTGTACAAAACTAGCTAGCACCTAAGCCTATAACACATATTATATCTATGTTAACAAGAATAAAAGAAATTCAACTCGAAATCACGTGTATGGAGACAATATTACAGATTAAGAGTTACATCATGAAGGGATGCCCTAGGAGTAAATTGAAAGAACAATTAAGGACATATACAAAGCATGACAAAGTCAGTAGCTAACATATCAAGCGTTAAGTATAATCTTACTCCTTAAAGGGATAGTATTACTTCAAAATTACTATCCCTCATATTGTAGCCCTTAATAAACTGAGTTAAATGACACCAGCGGCATCTCTCAAACCTTTATGGTGTAAGAGATAGCCGCTTTCAAAGTTTCCTCTCCCCTGCTGTCAGTGTTCTGCTGCCAACAGGAGAATCCGGTCCCGGGACAGGCAGAGGCTCTTAAACAGAGCCGATATCTCATTATAGAAGGAAAAATGATTGATTGAAACAGTCTTCTACGTGTGCTTGGTAACCAAGCACACGTAGGAGATTGTTTCAATGAATCATTTTTCCTTCCATAACGAGATATCGGCTCTGCTGAAGAGCCTCCTCTTGATTCAGAGACCGGATTCTCCTGCTGGCAGCAGAACGCTGATAGCAGGGGAGAGGAAACTTTGAAAGCGGCTATCTCTTACACCATAAAGGTTTGAGAGATGCCGCTGGTGTCACTTAACTCAGTTTATTAAGGGCTACAATATGAGGGATAGTAATTTTGAAGTAATACTATCCCTTTAAGGCAGAAAAATAGCTAGTGAAAGGAAAGAAATATCATGGACAGAGGAACGTACCAAGTGGGTCTCGCCCTATGTTAGAACAAGCACGAGTGGCCAAAGGCCCGGGGGGGAAGTATAAGTGTGAACTCAGAAAAAAGTACCAAGGACACTTCTAAAGGAATAACTGATGCTCCATCCACTGGGAAAAGAGCACAAAAGTGGACAAGATATGCACACCAATCTGCTCTTGTTATTTCAATATAGGTGTTTTGCATTTTTTACATTTTTGTGTCTGTCTGGTTCCTGGTCCCTAACAAAATCCTATCTCTCAAACCTTTACAGTTTGAGAGATATTTGCACCTAAAGTTTCCCTTCTCCTGCTGTCAGATGTAAAGCTGACAGCAGGAGATTCGAGTCAGCCGAAATCTCATTATTTATAAAGAACTACTTCATTGGAACGGTCTACAAAGTGTGCTTGCAAACCAGGCACACTTAGTAGACCTTTCCACTAAAGTAATTCTTTATAAATAACACAAATTCGGCTCGTCCCCGGACCAGGATGTCCTGCTGTCAGCACAGCGCTGATGTCAGGAGAAGGGGAGGGAGGAACTTTAGATATGAATATCTTTCAAACCGTAAAGGTTTGAGAGATCTGATTTGTGCCACATAGTTTATTTTTCTAACCTCTACAAAACAAGAAGAATATTTTATGGGACATTAGTGTCTCTTTAAAAAGAGACATTTAAATGGAAAAAGCAGATGTGGAACCAAACTTAAAGAAGTTGGAAAATGTTAATTATAAAGAGAGATTATCCAAATTGGGTTTATTTAGATTAGAAAAAAAGTAATCAAAGGGGGAATATGATTACTATTTACAAATATGTTCAAGCCCAATACAATTAACTATCTGAGTAATCAAAGAGCTGGACAAAAGACATGGGGCATCTTTTAAGACTAGATGAAAAATGCTTTTTAAAAAGAAAGGCTGGGTTTTTTACACTAATAATGTGAAATCCCTTTCCTGGGAAGGTTGTGTTGGCAGATACCATAGGGTAGATACTTTAAAAAGAGTATGGATATATTTTTGGCTGAGAATAATATAAATATTTTACAGTAGTTTTCAGTGCAAATAGGAAATTGAGCTAATGATATATCTGACTGCCTTTTTTTGGGTCGGGAAGACATTTTTTACCCACTTGGGCCATCATTGGGAATAACTTCATTTGTTTGTTTTTTTCCATCCTATGGATCAACAAAAGCAGAGGTGATATGACAAAGATTGAACTTGATGGACAAACATCTTTTTTCAACCTCATCAACTATGTAACCATAAAATGGCAAGATGTGGAATTAATACATCCAAGAATGCAAGATTGACATGATCACTGCACACAGCTCTGTCATCCCAGAATTCATTGCAATGGCCTTAATGGCCACCCCCACTGGATCGGGCAGTCGTTAAGGGGTTACATGAAGAGATTCTGTAAACCTTAAAGGGACACATCCTAATACTAAACCCTCTAGTCAAATTCTAATTTAATGTTACCAAATATCCCAGCAAATGTAGGATACTTATAACAAGCACACAAGTCAGGGTTGCACTGATTCCTGTGCACTTTTGCAGAATTAAATTTCCATAGGCATCCTATGTTTAAAGGCACGTCTGGTCACCTTAAATGGCCACTGGGAATTAATTCTGCTTGCATTGATTTTACATTTTTAATCTTTAAAGGAGCAGTAAACTTTTTTTTTTTTATGAAAACACATATTTTACAGAGCATTTCCTGCTGAATAAAACAAGGTTGCTCCCATCGCTGTCAGATGTTTTATTCAAAGTTTATAGCAGTTTAAATAATCAGGAAGTGAATTTACTGTGTTTACTTCCTGGAAGTTCTAACTGACAGGAAGTGACAGGCAGTTTCTCTCACATTCTGTGAAGAACTGTATATCTCTGACTTTTCTGACTTTCCTCTCCATTAGAATCTAACAGGAAATCTAATTAGAATTTGACCACTAGAGGGCACTGCTAATATATAAAAACATGGTTTTAAACTGTAATAACTCTGGAAATATAAATTTATCGGCAGTGGGAATACCCTTATTTTACTCAATAGGAAAATCCCTACAATATATATTTTTTCATAAAAAACGTTTACTGCTCCTTTAAATAGAACTGGTGTCCACGGAGGTTGCCATGATTCTTTTTGCAGGATTCCATACTCCTCCTTCCTTATTAGGAAACCTTCAGTGAGAGGCATTTGGTAATGTGGAGTCCTGCATAAAAAAACATATTTGGGAATCTGTCCCATTAACCCTTTGAGTTCCAGAGGGGTCACCAACGCATTGCTCCACAATACGTTGGGTACCCCCTCTGGCACTCAAAGGGTTAATACAAATGGAGGTTTATTAGGATCACTTTATTAGGTATCTTTTGGGGAGGCGGATTTGAACATTTTTGATCTAGTGTAGTTTATACATTTCTTTTTATGAGACACTCTGGCAGCAAAGGAGTTAACTCCTGGGACAATTAACAGTTTTCCCCGTGATCCTCCTGTGGAGGAGATGGTTGTCTCCCTGTTCCTTGCAGTTGCTCCAGCACCAGATGGTGAGAGAATGTTCTGTCACCCTCCCATCCTGTACTGAAGTCCATTAATGAATGAATGAAGCCATGGAATCACCATAGTCCCTCATGGGCGATCATAAGACAATTAAATTCTCTTCTGAGCTAAGTAATTAAGCAGTAATTTTGTCAATAGCCTGAGCTGTCTTGGATATTGGAGTATGTTTTTACGAACATGGAAAACCTGATGTGCTTTTATCAGTGCAGAGAGCTCAGCCATGCGTTATATTATCTTATTGATTGGGGGGGATAGTGGGACAGAACTCCGCCGTGATCTCCCTCAGAAAGAATTAAAGGGATCTATGCACAAAAGAAAAAAGGAGTAATTCTGGGGCAAACCAACTGCACCACATGGGGCAAATAAAAACTTCCCAAATCCCCAGTGATTGGAATGGGGCTTTTAATCCATTAAATTCTAGAGAACTCTCCAACATTACAGGGATTAAAGGCCCTATTTAATTTGATGGGAAGTTCAGTTTGGCCCCTATGGGTAGTTTGGTTTCCATGGAATCACTCCACTTTCCGTTGGTGCCTGCATAAGGCTCTACTTCTGTCCATACTTGGTAACTCTGGTCTGCAATGTCCATTACCTTGTCTCAGGGGACAGAGGATCTCTCTGGATTGGTGCATTCCCCAGTAACACCTGCCACTGCCTTCATGTTCCGCCCACTCTTCTCCCCAATTCCACCCGCCCAAATAAACCATGTCCATATCATATCATAAAACCTACCCAGCCCATCATGGGACCTCATCCTCAAAGGAAAATTCAACCTCAACTGCCCCACAGAGAACAAATAGAAAAAAACCCAAACTCCTTTGATTTAAAAGGGGGGTTTAACCCATTCAGTGCTAAACAGGCCTGCATGACGTATTGGAGACCTCTGTTGATGTGGATTTTTGTTTGGTCACTATGAAGCAGTTGGTCTGTATGAGAATTACTTCCCTTTTGCACATATAAAGGACCCATTCTCTTTAAAGGGACAGTAATGTCCCAACAATTTTTTTTACAGTTACGTAGAGTTTAAAATATTAATCAAATCGCTCCAATCTTTATCTCTCAAACTGCTATGGTTTGAGAGATATAGGGATACAAAGCTCCCCCTCCCTCCCCTTCTACTGATGTCAGCTGTAAAGCTGACAGGGGGAGAATCGAGTCGTACGACTCGAGGAGGCTCTGCATCAGAGCCCAAAATTAATTCATTGGAAAGGTCTAAAAAGTGTGCCTGGTTTGCAAGCACACTTTGTAGATCTTTCCAATGAATTAATTCTTTATAGATAACGTGATTTGAGCTCTGCTGCAGAGCCGCCTGCTGGTCCCTGGACCGGGATCTCCTGCTGTCAGCTAGACTCTGACATCAGGAGAAGGGGAGGGAGGGGGGGGGACTTACCATAATGGTTTGAGAGATAGGGTTTGGAGCAATTTGATTAATATTTTAAACTCTACATAACTGTAAAAAATGTTTTGGGACATTGCTGTCCTTTTAAAGTGATAGTAATGTTTCACAAAAACAGCAGCTCAATTAATCTTCATAGTATTTGATCCATGGAGAGTGTTATTTTAATACTGTGAGAGTTGTAGTTGAAGAGTAATTGAATGATAAAGTTCCCCCTCCCACCCCTTTTACCTAGTGTAAATGCTTTATTTCTTACAATAGATAGCTCTCTAGGATTAAAACATTCTATAGACGTATTCCCTCTGCTATTTGGAAGGAACAGCAATAGAAGAATCTTCAATGGAGTTATAGCTCTTATGACAGAAGACACCACAACAATACCCTAGATCCTAAATAGCCTAATTGTGACTTTGTGGGATACCTATATATGATAATTAAAGGCATGATATCTTCCAGCAGAGGTGGTTGATAAATCCACAGTAACACAGTTTAAACATGCCTGGGATAAACATGTATCTATCCTAAGATAACAATAAAGGAATACTAAAGGGCAGACTAGATGGACCAGGTGGTCTTTTTCTGCCGTCAATCTTCTATGTTTCTATGTTTCTATGAAAGCCAAAAGGAAGGCCAATACCTTTAACAACGTCTTAAAGGAAAATGATAATAGTGCAAAAGAATTTGTAGTGAAAGTGTGTAGAAAATGGTGAATGACATTAAGAATTATATATACTGTCCGATGGGCGCACTCACATGTCATGCTCAGGGCCCGGGTGCTAATCAACTATACAAACAACCAAGAGTATGGATTGCATTCACGGGACTTAAAAAATATCAACATTTTTCTTGAATAAAACTGATATTTTTGGAATGATTTTGATCTGGATATCCTCTCTGCGCTGGATACTATTCCGAAGCCAATAACCAGAGAATCTCTACTTGCGGAACACCCCTCTCTAGACATATCTTGGTGGTCCTACCTCCAAGCTAGAGACTGGTGGCAAATCTATCTTACACCCGTCTCTAAGCTAAGGGAACTATCGACATTAGAAAAAGCTCTCAAATCTCCCTCCACTGTGAGCAAACTCCTTCTCTTATTCTTTACTTAATTCATCTATGCTCTTTCCAAAACCATACTTCCTCTCACTGTGGGGAAAAAGATCTCAATCAGACATTAGAGATGTCATCATGGTCATGTATAATACGGACATCTTATCTGAACTCGAGATCAATACGTCACAAGAACTTAATTACAAACTGATGACAAGGTGGTACATTACACCCTATACGCTTGCCAAAGCCTCAGTCACAATATCTTCTATATGTTGGAGATGTGAAAAAGATTTCAGGCTCCTTATTCCACATTTGATGGACCTGCCCTAAATAATACCCTTCTGGAAGGGTGTCAGATCCCACCTAAATGATATGTTACATATCCACCTCCCTCTAGACCCCCTCTTATTCTTATTTACATACCAGAACCACCTGCCTAATTATCCTATGGGGAAAACATCCTTTGCCCCCCTACTCAACTAAGCCAAGGCACTCATTCCGGCCAACTGAAAGTCTCTCTCCCCCCTTTGGTATCAGCATGGATTCAAAGAGTAAACTCTATGTTATGTATGGAATTTTGCCATGCGAAACCTACAACAACAGTTCATAACTATAGCTCCTTTTGGGCTTCATACATCTCTCAGTCACCATGACTCCCCTATCATTCGCTCCAGTCCCGCCCATGATACTACTCATGCCATCCTGTCATGACATGGGGATGTTATCCCACCTGATGTTTATCCACTCTCCCAAAATAAGTGCTAGCTGATTCTTCTTACTACTCCTTGGCTCTCATCCTCTGGTTGCTGACATTTCCCTCACTCTTCCTACCACCTTTTCCTCCCATTCTCCAACTTGTCCTACACTATCTTCCCCTTTCTCCTTTCAATTCTCTTTATTGCTGCTAAATCTCTACATTTCTCTCATTCATTCATAAATACCTCCTATGCCACATTCTCTTTCCCTCTAATACTCTGCAGTTCCCTAGATGCTTTAATTTCCCAGTTACACTAATATAAATATCATGAACACGACCATTTATGCACTCCTCAATATCTCCTTATGACCTCATACTCACTTACATAGACGTTTCTCTACATCCTTTCCCTCAATAGGAAGTTTTACTTTACACCACTTTTTCATGTACTTCATTTTTTACTTAATAAAGATTTTTTAAAATAAAAAAATAAATACAAATAAAAAAAACCTTTTACATATTTTCCCAGGGCTGAAACATTGATTCAATAAACATGCATTGCTATTCATCTTCAGTCAAGCTTGGGAGTGAGGTTATTTTCTGGAATATACACAATAACATTTGAATGATTTATCTCCCAACAGTCGGCGTACCTTTGGTTTACTTAGCAGGAATAAAACATTCAGTATATGTAATTTTTTACAATAAAACTTTACTGATCATTTACCCCTTGGATGCTAGATCTGCATGACATTAGAAAGCAATGAGCCTGAGAATTTTCTAGCACCAAAGTGACTGATAAACCCCTTAAGGCAGTGGTTCTCAAATGTTCTGTAGAACCCTAGAGTGTCCCTGAAGAAGTGCAAGCGGTGCCCTTGAGCAAACTTTAGTGGTGATGAACATGGCTGGGATGGGAGAAAGTGTATGTCTGGCTCTGTAGCTAGAAGTGGGCAGTGGAACAAGGCTGGGGTGTCAGAAAGTGTATGTGTGGTTCTGTGAGTAGGAGTGAAGAGTGGAACAAGACTGGATTGTTAGACAGTGTATGTGTGGTTCTGTGAGTAGGAGTGAAGAGTGGAACAAGACTGGATTGTTAGACAGTGTATGTGTGGTTCTGTGAGTAGGAGTGAAGAGTGGAACAAGACTGGATTGTTAGACAGTGTATGTGTGGTTCTGTGAGTAGGAGTGAAGAGTGCAACAAGACTGGATTGTTAGACAGTGTATGTGTGGTTATGTGCCCCTTTCAGTGGACAGTATAACAAGGCGGGGGTGTCAGACAGGGTATATGTGGTTCTGTGACTAACAGCGGAGAGTGGAACAAGACTGGATTGTTATTGTATGTGTGGTTTTGTGGCTACCAGTGGAGAATGGGACAAGGCTGGGATGTCAGACAGTGAATACATGGTTTAGTGAAGACTCAGTTAATGTGTGGTTCTGTAAAAAAACAGCAGACTTGATGGGGGATTGAATAATTAAACATACTGCAATTTAGTTTTCCATTTGATTGCACATGTAATATGCACGATAATACTGTCTCCAAAGAAAAAAACATTACTTGTTAACGGTTACTTTCTATATTTGAATCTAATATTTCAATCACAAGTTATTAGTGCCATCTAGCATTCAGCTACATTAATACCAACCAGTATTATCTTAACCCGTTGGACCCTAGTGCAAAGAAATGTACTGGAGATCTTGCTAGCATCCGAGGAGTTAAATATTTTGATGGTTTAGGTTCCACAGAGATTTCAGATCAAACATAGTTGCACCATGACATAAAAACACTTTCAGAACCCCTGCCTTAGAGAGTTGCGCATTCGAGTGACTCAATGTGCTTCCCATGCAATGCGATAATAAAGCATACTTCTCTCAGAACATGTACTAAGACACTGACAGGATCCACTGGGGATAAAAGGAAAAACTGCTGCACTAGTTCAAGGGACTTGGAGGAAGATACGGAATCTACATCGCAAACTGACATTATTTACAAACTCGCACAACAGAACTTTTCTACTGGCGCTGAGTAATGTGATTTCTCCTGGATAGTAACACTAAAAGCCGTACGTTCGGAAGAAAAGTGGGGGGTTCTGGGGTCGTATGTTCGGAAGAAAAGTGGGGGGGGTTCCGGGGCAAGCCATTAACACTGTAGGGGAGAACTCTAGAAAGTATCATTGATTTAAATGGGGATTTTAACCCTTTCAATGCTAGAGAGGTCTCCAACGTGTTTGTGTTAGAGACCTCTCTAGCATTCAAGGTGCTAAAATCCCCATTTAAAGCAGTAGGAATTTGTAACATTTTTTTGTACTCCCCTACTGTGAAAGTGGTTTGTCCCAGAACTCCCCCACTTTTTCTTTTGGATCATGCAGTCTGAGCAGTGTGCAATTCATTGTTTTGCAACAGGAAAGCATACAAGGTTTTATTCATCAATCTAAAGAGACAATTTTTGGAGCATACCAACTGACCCAAAGGGGAAATATAAAAAAATCCCCAAATCCCCATTGGTTTATATGAGGCTATTCACCCTTTGCATGTCAGATAGGTCTCCAGTGCATTGCAAAGCAATGCATTGGGGACCTCTTTAGTAGTCAACTAAACAAATGGCCCATTGAAATGAATGGCAATTTTCTGAATGCTCATTTAAACTGCATGGGGCTGTTGGCATTAGCTTGATGAACACGGACCTAGAGCCTAGCTATTGCCAATTTGAGCTGTGATATAAAACTCCTTTCTTCATTAAATTCACCCTGTAGGGATCCCACTATCATCCTCATGCTTCTGTCACCTGGTGGAGAGAGTGTCGTGTGTGAACACATTAAAGACTCAGATGATACAGATGTCTACGGTACATTATTGCACATTGCACTGGAGGTGTCTCTGGCTATAAATGTTAACCCTCTGAGTGCCAGAGGAGTATGCTTCTGACACACAAAGGGTTAAACGTTCCCAATCATAGAACTCTCATTACTATAACAGAGAAGCTGATGTACTAAGAGGAACTGGGGCAAACCAACTGCACCATAGGTGACACATGAAAATTCCCCAAATTCCCCATCGATTTAAAGGAACAGTAACACATAAAAATGAATGAGGGTTATATCCACCATTAACCACTGTGTACTTCATGCTAGTATCTGTAAAGATTCTCTGTTTCTTTCCTTAACCCTTTGAGTGCCAGAAAGGTATCCAACACATGTTGCAATGCATTGGATACCTCTCTGGCACTCCGAGACTTAAAGCGGAATGACTACCCCTTTTAAACATGGCCCCTAATAATTACTCATCTGGCAACTAGCTGCTCAATAGCGCTAGTTGCCAAAATTATTACCGCGTTATCGAGAATTCATCTTGCTCCTGGGACTGACAGCCAGGAAACAACGCACACATCTTTCCATAGTGATCCCTGCGCTGTCAGTCCCTTTTGGTACTGAACGGTTCCTAGCAACACCTCCTAGAGCAGACTGGGACTGACAGCGCAGGCGCTCAGATGTCACTATGCAAAGATGTCTGCGCTGTTTCCTGGCTGTCAGTCCCAGGAGCAAGATGAATTCTTGATAATGCGGTAATAATTCAGGCAACTAGTGCTATTGAGCAGCTAGTCGCCAGATGGATAATTATTTGGGGCCATGTTTAAAAGGGGTGGTAGTTCCACTTTAAAGCTAAGCATATATGAGCTGATGGAGCAGACATTTCAACCTTTCCCAGGGCTCCCATTGATTGTCCAGGATTATATGTGAATGGTCTGATATAAGATACCAGCCTTTCTGAATACAAGATCATTGGGAACCAATCACATCACTTTAGTCTATCCTTTCATTATTCACAGCACAAACAACATTCACTGCTTAAAGGGGAACTATCACCCCAATGCAAGTTTGTCTCAGAATTAGATCGAACAGTTGTTTTAATTTTTTTTCTCCATGGATATAAACATCCAGGACTTACTGAAGGTACAAGACAAAATTCATAGTGGCCGTATTAAGATTTTCTAGCCATAGTCTGGTAGGTGTGTGTGAATGGGGGGGGGGGTGTTATTAGGACCTCAGTTGGTAACAAGAGATTATTCCCCCAGTCACATAGGTTAGAGCTCACCCTACGCGTTTCCCCAGGTGTGATTGGTTTGGTCAGGGCCCAATTGGAAATAATCATTTAGGGCCCTATGTTCAACGGGATAGCAACAAACAAATGTTGTAAGAACGACAAAAGTTAAGTAAATGTATGCATGAACAACATATTTTCTATAGAGATTATGACAAAAAACTAGTAATGTCCGTTGTGTATGACACAACTCCGGAATTGCTGGGCAAAGGGGCAGGGCAAGGGTGTAACTAAACTATTCTCCAGTTTCGTATAGAGGGAAAAAAGATGTGTTGTATACAAGAACAAAAAATGTCTTGTGAAAGACAAAATTTGTATGTTAAGAAAAAAGTGGAGGGAATGTGAAGTTCTGAATGTGAGATACCTACAATAATTGAAGGAAACACAACACAAGCACAATGACCATACCTAATTACTGACATTTTTGTCACTACATATGACAATTTCAGTCAGGAATTGTACTTCAGTGACAAAATGACATATTTCCAATCACAACCGACATTCTCTGAAAATATTAATGAGCCCGACAACACTGTAATTTGAAAAATCGTTACAAACGAAAAAAGCTATTTCTCTGTTTCTTTGAACATATGGCCCTTAGTGTTGTCACCCAAAGCCATACCTGGGAACTCTCCAGATTTGCCCCGGAGACTCCGGTTTTGACAGAGCTTTCCCGGGTCTCCGGGGCAGAGGTTGATTGCTCCGGATGTGGGGAGTTTCTATTGAAATTCTGCCCACATCTGCTGTTTTTCCCGGTGTTCCTCCTTCCCTAGCCTTCTGCATGACACCTTTAAGCCCTGCCCCCCAAACTTGCATCAAGCCCCGCCCCTTTTTGATGTGATTCGCGTCATTATTGTCACCTCCTGCTGCACCAGAGGACTCCCCTCAGGGTAGACCTCAATTGGAAGTTCCCAGGTATGCCCAGAGCAGTTTAACTTTTGAGCGCCAGAGAGCTATCCAACGCATTGCGTTCGATAGCTCACTGGTGCTCAAAGGGTTAAACATCATGTCACACACATATAACGCCTTGTGGGCTACAAACTCAATTTAATTACTGGGATCCACAATCTCCCCGATGGAGCTATTTTATACTGCTTGGTTTTCATGAGCAAACATCATTTTACTAATCCTATTAATGCAAGGCTCCACTGGAGGATCAAGATGGACCCAGCTAATCACCTCTACTTCCAATTTACCTGTGTCTAATTATAATATATCACAATCTGTAATCATTTAATTTATCCCCTTCCTATAAACCGCTCTGGCTGGTATGACCTTCAGGTTATTTTCTCAAGTCAAAAGGATTTCTTAATAGAGTTATACAAGCAGACACAAGGTTATTACCCTGAGCAGTTAGACGTTGATGAATCCCCCCTCCCTTTTCTCTCCACCTCACCATCTTTGTCTCACACTCAGAAAGACTCTCTTATTATTTCACTAGCTTCATAGGCTCAGGATGATTGTCTTGACATCCGTGACAACAGATTATTGCAGCTTTTTACCGTGGCTTTCACATTTCTGCCCATTAGAATGGAAAAATCTGTGTGTGCATGTGTATGTATATATACTTTTTTTATATATAGATATATCTAAATAAAATTGGCATGGTAAGCATTTGGAAAACTAAGTAGTACTGACTTTAAAGGGATAGTAATACTTAAAATGTAAAAACAAATATGTTGTAGGGTTTATCACCCTGAGTAAAACAAGGGTACTCCCACTGCTGAAAGGTGTTTTATTCAAAAGTTATTGCAGCTCAAAATTGAATTTTTTAGGTGCAATATCACAGTGGCCTGAAATTGTCTTTAAGACAAGTTTATCAATCTGCTTCAAGAGTGTGTCCTTGATAAATTCACAGGTTTTTTATTTATTATGTGGGTATTATATATAAAGATATACTGTGAATGGTATTGATGTGCTTTTGAGATTTGGTTTGTGCGCCCATTATTTTCCTTCTCTTTTCTTTTTGGGTTGTTGTCCTAATGTCACTTTCTCTCATTGGATATTCTACTATTGTCTGTGTCACTCGTGACTTGATTAATTTATTGTTATTTGTATTGTTTTGTAGCTGTCACTTTAGGAGCAATCATTAGCACAGTGTGGGTCTATACTGCAGTGTGGCTTGGCTCTGTGTGGAATTTGGGTTTTGGATCTCTGCTTGGGCAGGACCCTTAGAGCCCAGGAGTTAAATCCTGGAACTTCGGGCTGCACATATATGGTTCATAAACATGGTGACAGGAGTTTTGGCAAACAATGGACACAGACATTCCTTTTGGATCAGAAATTTCTAGTATATTCTAACCCTTTGAGCGCTAGAGGGGTACCTCTAGCCACTTAACTTTCCCAAAGTTCCCATGAAATCACCTAGCAAAGCTTCTTATTGACAGGAGAAATGTCAGATGAACCCCCCACAAACCAGATGAGTCTTTTGGCTGTAGCTTGCAGCTTTATCATTACATGGAATCTTAAAGGGACACAAATGCCCCAATAAAAAATGTTCTTGTTTTGTAGAGTTTAAAAAAATAAATTATATGGCACAAATACTATCTCTCAAACCTTTATAGTTTGAGAGATATCCACATGTAAAGTTCCCCCTCCCTCCCCTTCTCCTGACGTCAGCGGCTAGGTGACAGCAGGAGATCCTGGTCCTGGGACCAGCCGGCAGCTCTTCAGCAAAGCCAAAATCTCAATATTGGAAAAGAATTACTTCATTGGAAAGGTCTACAAAGTGTGCCTGGTATGCAAGCACACTTTGTAGACCGTTCCAATGAAGTAATTATTTTTCAATATCGCTATTCCGGCTCTACTGAAGAGCCTCCTCATGTTGGCTTTACAGCTGACATCAGGAGAAGGGAAAATTTACATGCGAATATCTTTCAAACCATAAACATTTGAGAGATTGGATTTGTGCCATATATTTTTTATTAAACACTACAAAACAAGAATTTTTTTATGGGACATTACGGTCCCTTTAATACGCCAGCTTTTCATTCAATTCCAGTGGTGAAAGTGACCTCAATTTTTATATAATTTAACTTCTTTTTGCAACAACTTCCTAGTTCTATCACCTTCTCCCTCTTTTGAGTGGAGGAATGTGATCAATTAGCATTCACCATAGCATGGATAAAGAGCAACCAGCTTCTATCCAGTGTTTTGTCTTCTCCGCTAGTACTATACAAATATAATCTGTGGTTTGCCATTCTTTAAACAGCATGTTGTCAGTCCCATATAGATTTTTTTGTGTGGGCAAATGATGATATATATCACGTAGGTACTGTTACATGATAGTCTATGAAATAGAATGATAGAATAGAATGATAGTCTGTACTGAACAGTTTTGTCCTGTGAGTGGGTGTATAAAGATTGAGCTTGTCAACATACTCTGGCAAGTCACTCAGCTAGGACAAGGGTAGAAGCCCACTTTGGATTATGATAGCCATGTGTTTGTCTCTTTATAGTAGCAGTGTATTGGGTCTGTTTTAACTAAAAAGTCTTTGAGATTGGCACCTCTTTTTTTGACTGAGTACTGATTTCTGGTGAAAATTGTCTGGTAGATTGTCATCTGTACCAAGGACATCCCAAAAATTATGCATCAAGTATGGAAATTGAGACTTGAAGTTGTGTATCTATTAGGAAATACCATTATGTTTTGAATATCATTTTTACCATTTGTTCCTTATAGAAGATCAAGTTGTGTAGCTCTTATAGATCTTCTTTGTAGTAATTGTAGTTTTTCATCCTGATAACCTCTGCTTTTCAGTCCCTGTATTTGAGCCACAGCCAGTTCTGTTTAGCTATTATTTTTATTAAAGAATATCATCTGTGAATAAGATAACTCCTTAACAGTGTGGTGTGGAAGGAAATTGGAATGATGTAAAAATGTGTTTCTATGTGTGGGTTTAGTTTTCTATCTGTGTGTGGTTTTACATCAAGAAATGAAATTGTTTAATGCTACAGTGAGTGGGGAACCTTATGGATTAGGGGATCGAATTGAGATTCGCAAAGAAAAATAACAGAGCAGTTCCTTCTCCTATCCAGATCAGAGACAGGTTATTGATGAAACAATAATAGCATTGAAAGCGGAACTAACACCGCTGCAAGATGTAGCCTCAATTAGAGGGCTGCAATCTGTCATAACTTGCTGTGTAATTATTTTTTTTTTTAAAAACGTGTTATTAAAGAGTAATCCGTTAATTCCAAAAAGTACCTGGTGACGTCTTCCCCCCAGAAAAGCGCATTGCGCATGTCAGCACGGAGCCGATTGGTTCTCTTGTAACTCCCCCCGGCTACACGAAAATACCTACATCATCAACTTTAGATTCTCGGACCAGCAGGGAAATCTAAAGCTGATGATGTAGGTGTTTTCGCGTAGCTGGGGGGAGTTACAAGAGAGCAGATCGGCTCCGTGCTGACATGCAGGTACTTTTTAGAATTAACGGATTACTCTTTAATAACATGTTTTTTAAAAAAAATAATTACACAGCGAGTTATCACGGATTGTAGCCCTCTAATTGAGGCTACATCTTGCAGGGGTGTTAGTTCCGCTTTAATATATGATGTGCGTCTGTTACAAGTACATTAATTTATTAGCATAAGCAGGGGCTATGCAACTACCCTTATCGGTCACGGAGATCTGTCTGTAGTATGATTTTTCAAATCTAAAGAAATTTACTTGTTAAACAAGGCATGAGGAATTCAAGAATACATTGAATTGATGGACTGTTATCCACCGGATTCAGGATAAGTAGCTCCTTGACCTTTTCAACTGCATCCTCAAGAATATGTTAGTAGTAGATAGGATGTTGTAGATATGTATATATTCAATTTATTATTGATTTTCTTTATTTCTTTTGTAGCTTCCATACATTTTAATTGTCAGTAAAGGGACAGTAATGTCCCCAAAAAAACATTATCGTTTTGTAGTGCTTAAAAAGTTCAACTATATGCAACAAATCCTATCTCTCAAACCGCTATGGTTTGAGAGATATTCCTATTCAAAGTTCCCCCCTCCCTCCCCTTTCCCTGATGTCAGCGCTGTGCTGACTGCAGGGGAATCCTGTCCGGGGACCAACTAGCGGCTCTGCAGCAGAGCCGCAATTGCCTTATTTAAAAAGAATGACTGCATTGGAAAGGTCTACAAAGTGTGCCTGGTTTGCAAGCACACTTTGTAGACCATTCCAATGAAGTAATTAGTTTTAAATAACGCGATTGCGGCTGAAGAGCCTCCTTGTGTCGGCAGACACGAATCTCCTGCTGTCAGCTTTAAAGCTGACAGCAGGAAACGGCAAACTTTCAATGCGAATATCTCTCAAACCATAGCGGTTTGAGAGATAGGATTTGTTGCATATAGTTGAACACATATTGCAGATTTTTATTGTAGTGTATTGTAATTTTTTGTGCCCCTCACATACCATTCATGTCCAAGGAGGTCAGTAGTTTGCTGGCTTCAAATGACCACTATAGACATAAAAATAATAAATTATATACTGTCTATTCTATGATGGACACCAAAGTAAATCAATCTGTTAACCCCTTAATGACCCTTGACGGTCATAGTATGTCAAGGGTCGATCTGACGTACTATGACCGTCATGGAGTTCCGGGCTCCCCTGCGGCTGCACTCTGTTCGGGGAGTCCGGAACCGGAAAACAAAACAAACAAAAAAAAGCTCCGCGGATGTTGAGTCACGTCGCGGCACTGATACCCCGGTCGTTAAGGGGTTAAACAATTTAAAGGGGAACATTCACATGACACAAACCTGTGTCCAGTGGCTTTGATTAGTAAAATTAAGTTAGCTTTGGGGGGTTTTTCATACACTTACTTACTAGTATTGCAGATATTAAGACTTATAATCGGGCACTTCTGCCGTGTGCGGAACACAGTATGTGCGGCACAGCGGAGCACATCTTCCCACCTCCCTCCCAGCTGCCCCAGGGAGCGTGTTCATGTTTCCCTTCGTAGTTATATTTATGTGGTGTAGCATTACAGCAAGCTCTGTTTACCATGCTACTGAGCTTGCGCTCCGTCCTTTATAATGAGTGCCAGTCTGCTTGCCTCTGTGGCTAGTTTTAGTTAGGCGCGTTCTGTCTATGCATACACATTGACCTGGACGGCTTATGTACGAGAGTGCTCCAGGTCATATGCAGCCCTCCTGCATCACTGGAGGAGGCACTACAAGGGGAGGGGAAATGAACAAGATTGACAGGCTGTGGGCCAGAGCTGTACCTGCAGTCTTAGAGTAACTGACGTCACTAAAAGAAGTTTAAAAGCTTATATCTCAGCAACTACTTGGTTAAAAAGAAAAAAACAAAAGAAAAGGATTACAGCTTCACCAACATTAAACTACAATAGTAAGTCACTTCTGAATAAGGTGAGAGATCCCTTTAAGAGGACCGTTGTGTCTTGAAAGAAGCTGGGTGTTTGTTTTCCCAGGGGTTTCAGGGTATTTTCTACCCTGCCAGAGATATTCTCTGTGAGTGTGCCAGTTCCTATAATTATGGGTCTTCCCGGGTTTCCCTCTTTGTGTATTTTTGGTAGCATGTAGAAGGAGCCCACGTTTGGATCTGCTGGTATCATGGGCCTTATCTGTTGTCTAATGTTGGAGATCAGTTCTTTTGTGGTCCTATTAAGTTGTTTTGTATATTTTTTTATGAGATCTTATTATAATTTCACATAGAGTTGCCATTTGCTCTTTGGTTGATCAGGGCAGTGATATTGCTTTCTTTTTCATGGAGTCAAAGGACTTTTCGTAGTCAATGAAGGTTATGCATAATGGAAAGTTGTATTCATTACGTTTCTCTACAACTTGTTGCACTGTCTGGATGTGGTCCATTGTAAAGAAACCACTCTTGATGCCATTGTTCTTGATAATACCTTTGTGGAAACCTTGCAGTCCACTGGCAATAGGCTTATAGGCCGGTAGTTTTTTAGATCCACCTTATCACCTTTTTTGTGTGTAGTAGGATGACTACTGTATGTTTCCACATTTCAGGTACTTTGCAGAGTAGTAGGGATTTTAAATATATTTTAGCTAGGGCTTTGAATATGGGTTGACCTCCAGCTTTCAACAGTTCAATAGTAACTTTATCAGGTCCAGCTGCTTTGCCGTTTTTAATTGATTTTATTGCAATATATATATATATATATATATATATATATATTTATATATACTAGCAATGTGTTGTCCATCATGTTATGACCGTTGAGCGTACAGGTGTGAAATGTAGACACACTGATAAACACAGATCTATGCAACACAAAGGCAGACACATACACACAGTGAGCGGCAGTAACATGCAAAAGACATGCATACACACACACTCACTGGAGATGCACACAAGTACACACATGTAAGAGAGATGTACACACACATGCAACAGACATGCTCACACACAGGTAACAGACATGCACACACACACACAAATGCAACAGACATATGCGCAAACACGCAACACACATACACACACGTGCAACAGACATATATGCACACAGAGAGGACACTGACACAGTGATAGCCACCCCCGGTGTGTGGAGGTTCCGGATCTTGCTGGTCCCCCGGATCTGTAGGTTTTGAGTGTAGAAGGAAGTGTGGGCTGTGGCGGTATCCTTTAAAAGGTTGCACGCAAAAGAGCGTGCAAATAGTTGATACACTAAACAACCACAAAAGAGGAAAAAAAGACATCCCCCAAAAAAGAGAGAACCCGTAAATGAGGCACACATAACCTCATTCAAATATATTCAATATATTCTTATTATGTATCAAAACAATATCAAATTATTTTTTTCATAGAAACAGTAGCTCAATAAAAACAATTAAAAGCAATGGCCTGAGTGGTGTCTAAGGTATCGGATGTTTGTGTCTGATATGCTATGCAGTGCTCCTTGGTGTCTAGCTCATGTGGCTATTTTTGTCTTAATTTCATAAGTATTATTCATCTGATTGTGAGTTTGTGTCTTCTTTTGTTTGGTTCACTTTTTTCACTTGAATATGAATTGTACACATATATGGTTTTACTAGATTTTGCACCTTAGACTGAGAAGTTTACTTATGATATGTTTTCATGTGCCTAGTGTACACCGACACCAGTGTTATTTATGGTCCAATATT
The DNA here is from genome assembly GCA_037306005.1 of Rhinophrynus dorsalis. Taxonomy (NCBI): domain Eukaryota; kingdom Metazoa; phylum Chordata; class Amphibia; order Anura; family Rhinophrynidae; genus Rhinophrynus; species Rhinophrynus dorsalis. The sequence goes on from CM074724.1 coordinate 53,882,776, forward strand.
ATTTCCGTATTTCCGCTATATTTATAGGAGAATTTGCACTGCTCACTCTTTTTAACACCACTCAGACCATTGCTTTTAATTGTTTTTATTGACCTACTGTTTCTATTAAAAAAATCTTTTGATATTGTTTTGATACATAATAAAAAAAATGTAATATATTTGGATGAGGTTATGTGTGCCTCATTTATAGGTTCTCTCTTTTTTGGGGGATGTCTTTTGTTCCTCTTTTGTGGTTGTTTAATGTTTTAGTCCCAGAGTGCACCAGACTTATTAGTTATTTATCTCATGCTTTATATGCCTGTGCTAGCCAACATTTCTCAGTTCCACTTGACACACTAAGCATGTCGCCATGATAAAAATGGCGACATGAGAATCTCGCACTGCATGACAGTGTGAGATTCTCATGTCGCCTAATAAACTCTTGCATAAATTTAACCCGTTCATCCCCTAGTACGGGAAGTCACCTTCCGATAAAAGCCAGCATTAACCCCATCCCTGCTAGAGAGGCCTGTGATGTGCTGATGGCCTTTTTACCTGTAATATTTGTCTAACTCATTGACGCAAAGAATTTTATATCTTGTCAGGTGATATGGTTAAACCAGTTTATCCTCTCCAGATTATAGAGCCGGTAGTGGATTCTCTTCACCTACCAGACACTCACCGGGTGCCAAGAAGAGGCTGTTGCAGAAGATCCGCTCCTGGCTCTATAATCTGGTGGGGATGAATGGGTTTAACCATATTGCCTGACAAGATACAAACTTCTCAGTGAGTTCTTTGCATCAGTGATCTAGAAAAATATTAAAGGTAAAGAGGCCATCAGCAAATTGCGGGCCTCTCTAGCAGGGAAGGGGTTAATGCTGGCTCTTATCGGAAGGTGACTCCTGTGCTACGGGATGAACGAGTTAAAGATATGCTAGAGTTCATTATGCGACATGAGAATCTCGTGCTGTCATGCGAGATTCTCATGTCACCATTTTTTTCATGGTGACATGCTTAGTGTGTCAAGTGGTCACATGCTCTTGGGCGTGCGACCTTTTAAATGCGAACCGGCTGTGGCCACCCTGGGATTAGTGTAGGAGCTTTACAATGCTGTATAGGTAACAATGTTGTGTTAAAGAGAATATCTGCAGTATTCAGAGCATTAGAAGCCAAATGTAGCCCTCTAAGGACCAGAGGACATCGTTTCACAATGTGTTGCCCCCCGTCTGGTCCTGAAACTGTTAAATCAATGGTATTTGTTATTTTCTTTACTCTCAGCAGAATTGCAGTATTATATGGCTCTGTGTGTCTGGCATCTAGAAGTGGAAAGCGGAAAATAAAATATTATGGGCTAGATTCTATTACAGGTGCTAATTGTATCTCTGCGTTTATCTCCAGCTTTCTCCATAGACGTCAGTAGAAAAATGTTTGATAAAACGGGTGTTAACATTTAGCACCTGCAATAGAATCTAGCCCTATGTGAGAGAGAGACTTATACCAGCATGTTAAGCCATAGAGTGCCATGCAGTATACAGTGGTGTGCCATGTCAGAGTTAACCCTTTGAGTGCTTTAAAGGCATCTAATGCATCGTGGTGCAATCCATTAGTTACCTCTCTGGCACTTAAAGGGTTAAATAGAGTGCTGGTAATGTATAAAGACGTTGTAGGTTCAGTGCCCCACATTACTGGCTCTGGTACAGCGGAGACACTCTTCTCCTCATAATGTGCCTTGCAATGTCCGGATCCAGTGCGGGAGGAAGAAGCCGCTGTTGATTCTGAGGAAACACTTGAGCCTAGGGGCTGGCAGGGGTATCAGCCATGGAGAGGGTGTGCTGGGCATCTGGTAGTTGAGGAAAAGCAGGGATCCTCTTGGGCATCCACTGTCCATCTAAAAAAAAAATGAAAAAAGGGCTCCAAAACACTTCTGACCGGTGACCAGCAGCAGAATAGGCCACTGTTCTGTTTGTTCATCGTCAGAGCCACTCACATTTGGTATGTGTAAAATACCAAGCAATCTTAATCAGAAAACTGTTTCAATGTTTCACATATACTGGCAGCCACAAAACTACACATACACTGATGGGCACTTTAGTCTTGTTCTATTGTCTGCCATAACTGAAATTCTTCAGGGAATCCTAGGATTTTGACATCCAGTGATATATGGTGTTTGTCTGCACATAGGCCATAGGTTGTAATTGCCTAGGTGTCTTTTTCTGATATAACACTGGGTAAGCAATAAACCATACAGATATAAGCTTGACAAGTTAGGCCCTCGTAGGACTTTTGAATGTGAAATATACAGTGCAAAAGCACATTTAATGTATGACAAATTAGCTAATTTGGTCAGAAAAATCTATTGATTAATAAATATGACATTGTAATTTTGCCCTCATATGCGAGTACCTGACCTACAGCTACATGAAGTGAATATCATATTCTAATGGGTGGATCAAACAACAGAAGCCACTAACTCTCACCCTAGTATTCTTGAATGGGAGTGATTGCAGCTAGTGATTATTAGCAATGATTGAAAATGGAATGCACTGGAGAATTTTCAAGTATTCAAGGGGTTAAAACTCAATTTAGTGGGGATCTGGGGAAATGTGGTCTTCTATGCTACGCTATATTTCTTTGTAAATATGGGCTATAGACATTCATGTATAAAGGATCTGTGTACTGCAATGATCATTCAGCCTTATGTATCAAAGTAATGCCAGGGTAATTCATAGGGTACAAATACAAATTTCTAAAATTACTATTGATTTAAATGGGACTTTTAACCTCTTGAATGCTAGCAATGTCTGAAATGAATTGCTTTGCAATGCACTAAAGACCACTTCAAGGTGTCAACCCTTTGAATGCCAGAGAGGTACACAAGGCATTGCTCTGCTCTGCAATGCGCTGTGTACCCCTCTGGCACTCAAGGGTTAAACTCCCTATTTAAATCCATATAATTTTAATTAATCCCCTGCTGTTCCTTTGTTTAGCCCCAGTAGTTTGGTATGATACATAAATAGATAGATAGATAGATATCTCCCTGAGTAAAACAAGCATACTCCCACTGCTGAGAGGTGTTTTATTTAAAAGTTATTGCAGCTCAAACTTGAATTTTTTTAGGTGCAATATCATAGCGGCCTGAAATGTTACAGTGGCGCTGTTGCTTCATCATCCTATGGAGGTTTTTTATCAACTGACCACACTAATCCATAGGATGGTGTAGCAACAGCGTCACTGTACAATTTCAGGCCATTGAGATACTGCACCTAAATTCAAGTTTGGGATGCAATAACTTTTGAATAAAATAGTGGGCGTACCCTTATTATACTCATGAGGATACACCTTACAATATATATACTTTATTATCTATTAAATGTTACTATCCTGGGTAAAATTAATTGGAGCCAAGGTTTTTTTTTCTGCCAATAATAAGGTAATTGGTGGATTATTATTAGAAGGTGTTAGTTCCCTTTTAAAGGATTAAATCATGTAAGTATATTGTATGGATTCCTAAGACAAGATACAAAAGATATACAGAAATAATCAGAGGACAGTGTCCCTTTGAAAGAAAGAGAGAACGCATTGTAATCCAATTTGTCTCAGATTCCCCTGGTATCCAAGTGAGGTCACTTCAGGGTGAAAAACGCATTATGTCTTACAGGAGTCTAATCAAGGAATTATTATAATGTATAAATGAAATAACTTAATCATAGCAGGGAATCACTGTACGCCCAAGAGATGTGTCAGGGGGAGGTGCACTAGAGAGAGATAGTGTGAAGGAATCCTACATTTACACTTCATAGGGGGAGATTCACTAAGTGGCGATAAAGAGGTGATAAAGTGGAGATGACTTCTCCAGTGATATCACTTCTCCAGTTCCTATGTTATTCTGTGGAGCCTATGCACTAAGATCTCCAAAGTTGAAGAAATCTTAGTGCATGGGCTCCATAGAATAACATAGGAACTGGAGAAGTGATAAACTAGAGAAGTAATCTCATTATATCACCTCTTTATCACCGTTTAGTGAATCCCCCCCCCCCTTACTGCATTAAAGCAGAACTACCACCTCTTACAAACATGGTCCCCAATAATTACCCATCTGGCGAATAGCTGCTCAGTAGCGCTAGTCGCCAGAATTATTACCACGTTAATGAGAATTATACCTTGCTCCCGGACTGACAGCAGGAAACTGCGCAGACATCTTTCCATAGTGACGTCTGCGCATCTGCTCTGTCAGTCCCAGTCGGCTCTAGGAGGTGTTGCTAGGAGCCGTTCGGCTCCAAAAGTTACTGACAGCGCAGGCGCGCAGCTATCACTATGGAAAGATGTGTGCGCTGTTTCCTGCCTGTCAGTCCGGGAGCAGTGCATAATTCTCATTAATGCGGTAATAATTCTGATGACTAGCGCTACTGAGCAACTAGTCTCCAGATGGGTAATTATTTGGGGCCGTGTTTGTAAGGGGTGGTAGTTGCACTTTAATAGGATCTTAGTACATAGAGCAGGGACAATCTTCTTTTTTTTCAGTCATGGGTCACACAATCAAATATCCATACATGTAAGGACATTGTTCATGTTTGTAAAAACAGACAGGAAGCACTATGTGTAGAACAAAGTTAAAAAAAATGCTAATAATAAAATGTAACCATATGGTTAGCCCAGCAGCTCTGACAACAAACCACCACTCATTGGATCAAAGAAAAGAATAAGTGTTCAAAAGATAGTCTAAGTGCTGAAAACTACACCAATGTTTACAAAATATATAGATAGTTTATTATTTAACCCCTTAACGACCCTTGACGGTCATAGTACGTCATGGGTCGATCTGAGTTAACAACCCATGATGTACTATGACCGTCCTGGAATTCCGGGCTCCCCCCGCGGCTGCACACCGTTCGGGGAGTCCGGAAACGGAGAGAGAAAAAAAAATGCTCTGTGGTCCTTAACTGACTGCCCCGATCGGCCGGTCGTTAAGGGGTTAAAAACTATTATGCATGCACAAGAATATATGGTGACTGATGACATAAAAAAAATCAAATAGTCTGTATAAATTGTGTAATTGATTACTGGCACAGGTTCCACATATTCTTATACTAAAAATAGTGCAAGTACATCTATAAACACAATGAACTAAGGTCATCTGAGGAATCGCTTTCAGAGCGACCAGATGTGCAAAATAGGAAGATTAGACAAGAAATGAAATAATGTTGCAGAGTGTCTATATCAGAGCTGTCCAAGTTCAGTGCTCACGGGCCACAAACAGGCCAGGATGTAAGGATTTCCCTGATTAAAGTGGAACTACAACCTATTTTGAACTTTATGGCAAATAATTATCCATCTGGCGACTAGCTGCTCAGTAGTGCTAGTCCCCAGAATTATTACCTTGTTAATGAGAATGATACCCTGCTCCGGGGCTGACAGGCAGTAGAGAACACAGACATCTTTCCATAGGGACGTCTGCGTGCCTGCGCTAGCAGTCCCTCTTGGAGCCGAACAGCTCCAAGCAACGTCTCCTAGAGCCGCCTGTGACCGATAGTGCAGGCACGCAGACGTCACTGTGGAAAGATGTCTGCTCTCTCTACTGCCCGTCAGCCCTGGAGCAAGTATCATTCTCATTAACAAGGTAATTATTCTGACGACTAGCACTGCTGAGCAGCTAGTCGCCAGATGGGTAATTATTTGCCATAAAGTTTAAAATAAGTTGTAATTCTGCTTTAAGCACAGGTGAGTCAGTCACAATGAACGATCCACTGACTAACTCACCTTTGCTTAATCAGGGAAATCCTTACATCCTGGCCTGTTGGTGGCCTTTGAGGACTGAACGTGGACACCCCTGCTCTAAATGATAAAATAAGTGAAATTCACAACACAAATAAAGTGCAGTACCCCACAACAAACCTCAAAAGAGTATACAAATATATAACCAATTACACAGAAAGTCCTGGTAAGGGTACATATAAGATACTGAATGCGGACTAATTTGTTCTTTATATGATTCCAATATCAGGGATAAACCAGTCTGTGACCAAAACTTCTGCTGAAAGAGTGAACATTAAATGGAGCAAAATTGTACTCCTTAATAACTACTTGTGGAATGTGAGCAACATTTCATAAAAGAGCCCCCGGAACAGGGATGGGAAACCTAAAGCCATCCAGCTGCCGAGGACTGAAATTCCAATACAAGCTTGCTGCAGATTATGGGAGTTGTAGTGTCCAGTGGCTGTAGGGATCAAGTTATCCAGCCTTGCTGTGGAGGCTGCCCTGAAAAACTGGCAAACTGAAAATCTAAAACACATTGCTTTAGTTGGTTTAACCCTTTGAGTGCCATAGTGATAAGAGACGCATTGCAAAGCAATGCATTGCCTACCTCTGGCACCCAAAGGGTTAATTATCAAGGATTAGAAAAAATCCACAATTCATTTGCCGACTGTTTTAATAGATCTGAAAAAAATAATAAGAAATTGGGGGACAAGGGGGAGCTGGAAAAGGGGTGTGGAAGAGCAAAGAGGGTGCAAGAGGGGGCTCACAAAGGAAGTGAGAGGAGGAAAAGATGCAGACCTTGGGAAGAGGGCCAGAGGAAATTGATAGGAGGAGAAAGGGGAGAAGGAGCAGGCCAGAGGTGATGGAAGGAAGAGGAGTGGACCAGGGGAGGTGGAAAGGAGGGGAGTGTACTGTAGGAGATGTGAAAGAGGAGTGGGCCTTAAGAGATGGAAAGAACAGTAGCAGATCAGAGGAGATGGAAGGAATAGTAGCGGATCAGAGGAGATAGAAGTAATGGTAGTGGATAAGAGGAGATGGAAGGAATGGTAGCAGATTAAAGGAGAGGGAAGGAATGGTAGCAGATTAGAGGAGAGGGAAGTAATGGTGGTGGATAAGAGGAGAGGGAATGACTGGTAGCAGATTAGAGGAGATGGAAGGAATTGTAGCAGATAAGAGGAGGGGGAAGGAATGGTAGTGGATAAGAGAAAGTGGAAGGAACGGTAGAAGATCAGAGGAAATGGAAGGAATGGTAGAGGGTCAGAGGAGATGGAAGTAATGGTAATGGATAAGAGGAAGTGGAAGGAATGGTAGCAGATTAGAGGAGAGGGAAGGAATTGTACCAGATAAGAGGAGAGGGAAGGAATGGTAGTGGATAAGAGGAGAAGGAAGGAATGATGGCAGATTAGAGGAGAGGGAAGGAATGGTGGCAGATTAGAGGAGAGGGAAGGAATGGTGGCAGATAAGAAGAGAGGGAAGGAGTGGTGGCAGATTAGAGGAGATGGAAGGAATGGTGGCAGATTAGAGGAGATGTAAGGAATGGTGGCAGATAGGAGGAGAGGGAAGGAGTGGTGGCAGATTAGAGGAGAAGGAAGGAATGGTGGCAGATAAGAGGAGAGGGAAGGGATGGTGGCAGATTAAAGGAGATGGGAGGAATGGTGGCAGATTAAAGGAGATGGAAGGAATGGTGGCAGATAAGAGGAGATGGAAGGAATGGCAGCAGATTAGAGGAGATGGAAGGAATGGTGGTGGCAGATTAGAGGAGATGTAAGGATTGGTGGCAGATTAGAGGAGATGTAAGGAATGGTGGCAGATAGGAGGAGAGGGAAGGAATGGTGGCAGATTAGAGGAGATGGAAGGAATGGTGGCAGATAAGAGGAGAGGGAAGGAGTGGTGGCAGATTAGAGGAGATGGAAGGAATGGTGGCAGATAAGAGGAGAGGGAAGGAGTGGTGGCAGATAAGAGGAGAGGGAAGGGATGGTGGCAGATTAAAGGAGATGGAAGGAATGGTGGCAGATAAGAGGAGATGGAAGGAATGGCAGCAGATTAGAGGAGATGGAAGGAATGGTGGCAGATAAGAGGAGAGGGAAGGAGTGGTGGCAGATAAGAGGAGATGGAAGGAATGGCAGCAGATTAGAGGAGATGGAAGGAATGGTGGCAGATAAGAGGAGAGGGAAGGATTGGTGGCAGATAAGAGGAGATGGAAGGATTGGTGGCAGATAAGAGGAGATGGAAGGATTGGTGGCAGATAAGAGGAGATGGAAGGAACGATGGCAGATAAGAAGAGAGGGGAGGTATGGTGACAGATAAGAGGAGATGGAAGGAACGATGGCAGATAAGAAGAGAGGGGAGGTATGGTGACAGATAAGAGGAGAGTGAAGGAATGTAGAAGATCAGAGAAGATGGAAGGAATGGTATAAAATAAGAGGAGAGGGAAGGTATTGTAGCGGATCAGAGGAGATGGATAGAAAAGGTGGTGGCTGTAGGAAATGAAAATGAGGATAGTGGAGCAAAGAGATTGAATGGAGGGGATCAGGTCAAGGAGGGGGGAAGAGCAACAGGCCTGGGTCAAGGTAAGAGATGACTACCCTGGACCAGAACATGTTGCAAATTATTTATAAGTATAAAGTAACAACGTTTCTATGAAATGTAGAAACTGAATGGTTATTTTGCAATAAGGGTTTCATGATGTTTCAAAACAGCCTGGTTCAGGTGAAAAAGGAAGTTACAGAATGATATAATGTATTAAAAATGTGCACATCCCTCTTGGTAATTAAGGGGTTAATAGACACACAGCAGGTTTGAAAAAATGGGATCCTCTGCCCAGCATACTGAAGCCTCCATCTCACAGTCAGACACACAAACTGTTATCTCACACACTCTTTCCTCTACTGTGTGCTCCATACCCATCTGAGCCTTGTGTATAAAGACAGAATGTAGAAATCCTGGCGCAACAGTACTATAGAGCAGGGCTTATAATTTTAAGTCCTTTGCTACTAGCCAGACCTGAAAAGTTACTTGCCACTGCAAGCCATAACATACCCACCAGGACTGAATTTCTACTCGCCAGGGCTAAATTTTCACTCGCCATTGGCTAGTGGCGAGTGGAAATTTTGAGCCCTGCTATAGAGTACAAGTAAAATCATTCATATTAATGAGGCTTTAACATAACAGGGGTAGTGCACTAAGGTGTGATAAAGAGGAGATAAAGCGGAGATGACTTCTCCAGAGATAACCTATATGTTATTCTATGGAGCCTATACACTAAGGTATCTCCTGCTTGAGAAATGTTAGTGTATCGTCTCAATATAATAACATAAGAACCGGAAAAGTAATATTACTGGAGAAGTCATCGCCACTTTATCTCCTCTTGATCACACCTTAGTGCACTACCCCTGTCATGTTAAAGCCTCATTAATATGAATGATTTTACTTGTCCTCTATAGTACTGTTCTGTTGTATTTCTCTAATACTAGATTTATGAGATCTACATTCTGAATAAAATTTACTCAGAGGTGGTTTATTTTTTTCCACCCAGTGCTGACTATAAGTTCACAATTGACCTTTATGAGTCATTTTTGTTCATTCAGCCATATTTTCAAAAAGGTATTATCCCAGCAATATGATTTCACCCTTCTTTTATTTTTAACCATATGTGTAATAAAAGTTAAGTTTTATCCATTATCTCTCATAGTTCCATCAGTATTATAGACTCACATCTTTGAGTGCTATTTAGGCAGGTTATCTGTTTGTCTCTTTTGTTGTCTCACCTCTTTATCACACCTTAGTGCATTTCCCCTATTCAATGCTACAGAGGTCTCCAAAGTGTTCCTTCACAATGCTTTGGATATCTCCATAGCATTCGAGGGGGGGTGTTTAAAACCACTATTTAACCTTTTAAATGCCAGAGGGGTACACAACGCATTACAAAGCAATGCATCACTCATCCACTGGCAGTCAAAGGGTTAATTCATTGAGAATTTGCAAATGTTTACTTGTCTTTCCAGTACATTTGGCTTGCCCCCAAACTACAAATCTCTGCCTTTATATATACTGTTGCCCATTTGCGCAGGAATAAACCATACTTCCCAAGTGTCCCTCTTTAGGAGGGACAGTCCCTCTTTTAGACCGAAATCCCACTGTTCCTCTTTCCCACCCTGATGTCCCTCTTGTTAGGACATCAGACAGTGTGGTGTGTATATAAGTGTATCATATTGCTCTACAGCACTAAAACTCACATTAATGTTTGTTTAAAAGTCAGTATATGTGTTTATAAATTAGTATGTGTAACTAAAATACTATGATCTTGTTATAAGTTATTTATTAGGTTACACAAGGAGGTGTTGATAGGTCATGAAATAGCCTAAAAATTCTCAGTAATGTCCCGTCCACCAGCCATGCCCCCAGCAACACCCTCTAAAACAAAAGTGTCCCTCTTTGGCAATTTGAAATGTTGGGAGGTATGACAAACTGACAACACGATCTGTCACAAACACTGTCACTAACCACTGTCACTAACACCTTATTGTATTCAGGGCTTATGGAGTCAGATAATGAGAATATGATAGTTAAGTGTCTGTGGTAAATAGGGGTGTGGCTTTAAACACTGGGCCATAGCTAACCCAAGGATGGCGAGCAGCAGTAAGCTGGTTAGAGGACTCACCTTAAAGGAAAATAGAAAGCGAGGGTGTAGGATTACCTCAGAATTGCTCCAATTTTGTTTATGCATGAGTCCTAAGAGGCAGATATAGAAAGATGAATTGGAGCAATTCTAGAGCAAATCAGCAGCACCACAAGGGACAAATAAAAATTACCAACAGCCACTTATTTAACCATTTGAGTGTCAGAAAGGTATCCAGGGCGTTGCGTTGTAATGCATTAGGTGCTTCTCTGGCACTCAAAGGGTTAAATTATACATTTAACCTTTTGTACACTAACGAGGTACCCAACACACTGATGCGTTAGAGACATCTCTAGCATCGGGTTAAAAGCTCAATTCAAACGAATCGGAATTTTCATTTCTAGATAGTTTGCTCCAAAATTGCACCTCTTCCGTTTATTGTAAACCTCTAGCAGTTGCTGTGTGTGGTCAGAACAGTCGATTTCTTGCAGTCTGACTCTGAGATTAATTTCTGATTCCCAATAAATATCTATTATAGTATTAGTAAGACATATCCATATACCTAGTATGCAGCGAGCAGCTGTCTATAGTAGTAGTAAATCGGGGGCTCCGCCAGTTTCTCGCACATGCAGTCTGTCTCATTGTAAGCGCCCCCTGGCGGTCTCTCTGTAGAATCAGCACCTTGCACTCCGTGATCCGTCCCTTGCAGTCTCAGTCTGTCACCGTGTGTGACCACTCTCAGTCTTACTGGGAATCTCTCCCATTGGATATTATAAAAGGCGGAATCTGCTCAGATATTTACACTAAGCCCGGGGCAATCTGTTCCTCCGCTTTTGTCTGTCACTCCAGTTTGGTGCAGTCTTTCACAGCTGGGCAGGTGTCTGCCCCTCTCTCCAGGTGAAGTCTCAATTGTGCTTCTTTTGCGATCCTGTACAGTATATTCTCTGTGTAGTCTCTCCCCAGACCAGTGTGCACTCTTTCCTGCCGTGCAGTCTCTCTCCTGATGTGCACTTTCTCCTATTGTGCAAATTCTTTCCTGTAGTGCAGTCTGTCTCCTTGGATGCACTCTCTTGTGATGCTGTCTCTCTTATTAGGTGCACACTCTCCTATTGTGCAGAATCTCTCCTGTTGTGTGCACACTCAACTATAGTGCAGACTCTGTTCTTAGGTGCACTCTCTCCTGTTGTGCAAACACTTTCTAGCCCAGTCTGCAGTCTCTCTCTCCGGTGATCCCGTGTGCACTCTCTCCTGCTGTGCAGTCTATCTGCGGTTTAGTCTGCATTCCCTCTCGGTCCAGTGCACTTTCTCCTAGTGTGCCCTCTTCCCCGGTCCAGCGCACTCTCTCCTGCCGTGCAGCCTCTCTCCTGCTGTGCGTTCCCTCCCGGTCCAGTCCACTCTCTCCGGTGCCCATTGTGCGGTCTCTCTCCAGTCCGGAGGCAGTCGGTGCCCAACCATCTGATGCCGGTGGAGGATGCGGGCTGTTCTAGAGGAGCTCGGGATCCGGGCGCTGCTGTTCGGGGTGTTTGTGTAAGTAACGGGGAGCTGGGACCCCAGATCTGTCTGTATTATTGCAGCTCTGAGGCTGATGTGCTAACACAAAACTAAATCAATTCTGGTGCAAACTAAGTGCCTCACGTGTCAAATAAAACTGCAATTGACTTAATTTGAGGGGTGCATATCCTGAGTGCTTTGCAATGCGTTGGAGACATTTCAAGGCCCCATTTAAACCAATTAGCAGTTTTGGGAATGTTTATTGGTTAAGGGTTTTTTTTGCCTGTTATTTTTTGGCATTAGAGTTGTTACAATTCTTCATAGTATATCAGCCTCTCTGCCTATAGGTATTATGTACTGAATTGTATTTATTATATAATAATACTTTATAAACATCTTGTTGTAACACTACCCCGGAGTGTGTAGAACTAATACCCCAGTGTGCACCTGTCACATCCAATTTATTGGTTCTCCCAGTACAATAGTCCCTCCTCAGACTGATCCTATTATCATTATAGTGTTACTCTAGTAGGGGGAGAGATAGATATGTGTGTATTTGCCATGTGCTGTATCCTAAGTGGAAAGTAGCCAGTCAAATCTGGAGCAAAGTGACACGCGTTTCATAATTTTAACCCCTTTGAGGACCAGAGAGGTTTGCGACACATCACAAAGCAATGCTTTGCACACCTCTATGATCCTCAAGGGTTAATTTTGCTTCTCAGTGACAACCCCGGGACATGCATGAAAGTCAAAAGTGGAACAATTCACCAGACAAAACATCTGCAATGCACTGAACACCTCACTAGCAATCAAGGAGTCTAGAGCCTGATTATATAATGTGCCTGTGGTGGGTTTCCATAGAATTGCTCTACTCTTTGAGATATATATATATATATATATATATATATATATATATATATATATACACACACCCCATTGATTGAAGTACATTGAAGGTATGTACCTCTGAGGTTTGGGCATCACTCATGTTCCAGAAATAACAAGTGTCACCTGGGAAAAGGGAAAATAGAATGAGGTAATGACATGTATGTTTGTATCTTTATGTAGCGCCGTACATGTACACAGCTTTTTACAGAAGTTGTAATAGTACAATACAAAAACACAAAACTAGGTTGAGCATCAGGCTTAAAGGGGATCTCTCACCTACTTATATGTAATGCTCATTAGTTAGAGCATCTATCAAAAAAATTGAAAACATTGTAAATTGTTAAAAAAAAAACAGTTATATGCGCAAAAATAAAAGTTTAAAAAGTGTCCGGCAGCCTACTTCCAGCTTGCCGAACCTTGCCAACCAGAAGCAGGTCCCGTCCCACTACCCATCATCCTCCGATGACGGAGGCTGTCTGTCACTAAGGTGGAGCGATCGCATTGGCAGAGATCGATATCTAGCCAATGCGATCACTCCACCTTAGTGACAGACAGCCTCCGTCATCGGAGGATAATGGGTAGTGGGACGGGAGCTGCTTCTGGTCGGCAAGGTTCGGCAAGCTGGAAGTAGGCTGCCGGACAGTTTTTAAACTTTAATTTCTGCGCATATAACTGTTTTTTTTTTTTTTTAACAATTTACAATGTTTTCAATTTTTTTGATAGATGCTCTAACTAATGAGCATTACATATAAGTAGGTGAGAGATCCCCTTTAAGTGTGATCATTGCATCAGTTTTGGGGGAAAAGTGGAGCAAAGGGAATCATACATTAGGAAAGGAACCCTGCCCCAAGGAGCTTACAATCTAATTAGAAGCCATGGAAACATACAAAGACACTAGGAGAAGGATCATAAGTGCAAATTCAAGGCTTAGTAAAGGAAGTGTGGAAGGATTCTGATGTGACTGTTAGTGTGCACAAGGATGATATTGCTATTGAGATGCCTCCTTGAGCAGGTGGGTTTTGAGGAGATGCTTGAAAGTGATGAGTGTGGATGGCTGGAGAATGATGATAGGGAGGGCATTCCAAAGTTCAGGGACAACCAGTGAAAAGGATTGTAGCAGAGAGATGGCTCTCGTTGTGTAGGGAGAGGACAGGAAGAACCCGTAAGAATAACGCAAGTGATGGGAAAGGGTGTAGTGGGAGATAAAAGCAGAAATGTAAGAGAATGCCGAAGGAGAAAGGGACTTAAAAGAGAGGAGAATAATCTTGTAAGAAATATGATACTTTATAGGTAGCCAATAGAGGAATTATGAAGAGATGGAGGGTACCTGGGAGCAAAGGTAGCTTCTTGTAGCTGAACTGAGAACAGATTGAAGTGGAGAGAGATGAGAGGCAGGAAGGCCAGAGAGTAGAATGTTGCAGTAGTCAAGTCTATAGAGAATGAGGACCTGAGTGAGCTATTTGCAGTTGACATACAGAGGAACGGACGTATTTTAGCAATATTTTCCAGGAAGACGCGACATGTTCTGGTTACAGCTTGGATATGAGGGGGGGGATGTTCATGTAGAATCAGGTATGACCCCAAGACGACATGCTTTGGTTACTGAGTGGATGGCAGAATTGTCAACTGTGATAGAGGTCATCACTACTTATACTTGTGTGTTATACAGTAACAGATAAATATATACAATTGTATTGTAACTTTACATTACACCAGTTGTGCCACAGGGAACAAAAAATCCCAATAATTTAAATTGAGAAGCTAGAAATGCTTCCAGGTGATTCACATTGACCTCTGCCGTGCAGTTGGTTTGCTCCAGAATTGTTCCAGATTCACCCTCCCCTCCTGCTGTGGATTAGTCTCATGTTGTGTGTTTATACCCTGGGGGAAATGCAGTAAGGTGTGATAATCAAGTGATATAGTGGAGATGACTTCTCCAGTGATATTCCTATGGAGCCTATGAACTAAGATTTATCATGTGGGAGATATTTAAGTGCATAGGCTCCACAGAATAACACAGGAACTGGAGAAGTGATATCACTGAAGAAGTCTTCACCACTTTAGTGCATAATCCTACAGGTAATAGCAAGCAGCTGCTCTCTAAATGTGGTTTTGTTGCAGCTTTCATTTTTCTGGATGATACTAGTTTAGACCAACAACAGCTAAAGAGCCACAGTTTTGGTCAGTGTTTCTCAACCAGGGTGTTGTGGCACTGTGGTGTGCCCAGGGTGCCATTCTTAGGGTGCCACCATTTTTTTCTGCAGATCTTGACAAAACAAAAGTGAATATTGCGTTTCAAATGTATATTTATGGAAAATTCCGTCCACAACATGTTAGTTTTTGGCATTCTGATTGAGAGACCAATACAATTACTTTATAGTTATGTATTTTTTATCTTCAGTAAATCCTTCACAAGTGACCTATAAATATGAGGGGTGCCCTGAAAATGAAAGTGTGTTAAAGGGATAGTAATATCTACAATAAAGTAGATCTCCGAGTCTTCTCTGTTTTAAACATAACACATTGCACTATGTTTAACCCCTTAACGACCGGCCGATCGGCGCAGCGCGGTCAGTAAAGGACCACGGAGCATTTTTTTTTCATTCTTTTGTTCCGGACACCCCGAACGGCCTGCAGCCGCGGGGGGAGCCCGGAATTCCATGACGGTCATAGTACGTCATGGGTCGTTCAGTCAGATCGACCCTTGATGTACTATGACCGTCAAGGCTCGTTAAGGGGTTAATCGCTCACTTTTCTGTAGTTCAATATATATTCAATGTAAAAAGATCCCCCTCCCACCCCTTTTGGCCGCCTCCCCTTAGAGCTGCAATCTGGTCATGGTAAAAGACGGATGCAGCGAGGGACAAACTTAAGTCAGTAAGTATAACACTGCCCCACTTGATAAAGTAGGGCATGATTTCCCTTTGCTTACTGAAGTTTGTCCCTCGCCACTCTCCATCCAGACCACAGTTAGAGGAAGCATGATGCAGCCAGAAGGGGCAGGAGGGGGATCTTTTCACATCGAATATCTTTTGAACAACAGAAAAGTAAGTTTTTAAACATAGCGCAAAGTGTTACGTTTACAATAGAGAAGATTCGGAGATCTACTTTATTGTAGGAATTACTATCCCCTTAAGGGTGTCTTGAGCAACCAAAACAATTCAGAACCACTGCCTTAGATGCTAGGGCTATCTCCAGTGCACTGTGAAACAAAACAGTGGGCAGCATGAAGGGGACATCTACCGCAAGCCTTGCATGCTTATTACTTTACTCAGATGTCCTGAGTTCCCTTGATAATTCTCTCACATGGGAGCATTGTGGAAATGTTTCTTAAACTTAGCCAACATGTGTGTTGGCATATATTATTGTCTATGTCTACTTGGGATGGCTAGTCTTTGGAGGATGAGAACAAATATTGCATTCTCCAGTGTTCTCGGTGTGAACGATCTGTACTGGGAAGCCATGCAGATCTGGCATGCAGAGATATGCCTAATGCATGAGTGCATCTAGGCTGCAGCACATCCGAGTTGCCTAGTTGCTGTGTTATGGTGCATTATGTGAAAGAGAAATCACCCGCTTAAACAGTACACTTGGGGAAAACTGGTCTACACTGATTACTGGAATATGCCTGCAATGATACCATATTTCAGTACCCTCTTCTACTTACCTGTACTTCTCCTGTAACCTGTTAATATTGATAGGTACAGAAGAATAGATAGTGTGTTGATGCAGGAACTCTCTTAACCCCTTAAGGACCGGTGCGCGCGCGGCCGGCACTTGAGGACCACGGAGCTTTTTTTTTTTCCTTTCACTTCTGGTTCAGGGCTTCTGGAGTGGCGTACAGCCACGCCGGGAGCCCTGAACTCTATGACGTGCCAGAACCATCACTGGTCCTTAAGTGCCGGACTGCCGTGACGGTCCTGGCTCGACAATAGTCCTTAAGAGGTTAAGATCATATAATAAGAGGGCAGTGATCTAGCTTGTGTCCAAATCATTAATCAAGGAATGAGGGGGCCTGGATCCCCTTGCCCTCAAAAACTCCACATACAAAGTACAAGAATGTGTGAGAGGAAAAAGAGAGAGGGAAAGTGCAAGAGAGAGAGGGAGAGCAAGAGGGAGAGGGAGAGACAGCCAACACAGTGTTAGTGACCCCAGTACAAGCTACCTGTCACAGTATAAATATAAAAGACACCACGTGGCAGGGTGACAGACATGGGAAACTGATTATCACAGCCAGGTTGACCAGATAGGGGGGAGAAGAGAATCCCCTACCATTGCAGCAACGCCCAGAAGGTAGCTGACTGCCTAAGTTAATGAAAACAGCACCACTTAAAGGGTTAGTAATGTCTAACATTAACTAACCCTAATATTGAAGGTATTAAAAAGATAATATTAATGTGCCAAGTCGTATCTCTCAAACCTTTACGGTTTGAGAGGTATAAGCACTGAAAGCTCCCCCCTCCTGCTGACAAGCTGTAAAGCTGTCAGCAGTGGATCTGTGTCGGCTGACTCGGTGGCTCTTCAGCGGAGCTGAACGAACGCTATCGAAAAACAGATACTTCAGTGGAACGGTCTACAAAGTGTGCTTGGTTAGCAAGAACACTGTGCAGACCATTCCACTGAAGTATTTGTTCTTCGATAGCGTTCATTCAGCTCCTCTGAAGAGCCGCTGGCTGGTGTTGGACCAGGATCTCCTGACGTCAGTTACATGCCGGTGTCTGGAAAAGGGGAGGGAGGTGGGAGACTTTCAGAGCTTATATCTCTCAAACCGTAAAGGTTCGAGAGATACGACTTGGCACATTAACCCCTTCAGGTCCGATAATGTACCCGGACCATCACGCTGGTCCGGCACTTTAGGACCAGCGACGGTCCTGGCACGTCATGTACCTTTACTCACCGCGCTCCTGCAGGTGAGTAATACCGGGGACTGAAGTTGATCGCTCCAAGACTGAATCGCTCTCTTTCAGTCCCTCGTTCGGCATGCCGGCACACGTGATCAGTCACATGGGGCGACACATCAAACTTCCCTATCTGGTCCTTAAAGGACACACGCCCTGGGACTGCTGGTCCTTAAGGGGTTAATATTATCTTTTTAATACCTTCAATATTAGGGTTAGTAAATTTAGACATTACTAATCCTTTAATATATTATAGTTCTACTTTCAATGAAATGCATTGATTGTAAATAGGTTAAAGGGTAACTGTTACCTCTTATAAAGTGATACATATTTGATTATTTGTTTCCAATACAGGTTGCATTGCTTTTTTTTTAATCACTAATTTTATGGAGAAATAAGCTTCTAAAGTGTTTCTGAATTATGTCACTGCAGGTCTTGTGCCTCGTTCCCACCTCCTCCTTGTCTGGCGCTGGAACCTTCCGTGTGACCTGGCGCGCTGTCTTTGACAAGAGAACAGAGCAGATCACATGGAGGATTCCAGCGTCAGACAAGGAGGAGGGTATGAGGCACAACAGGGGGAGGAGAAGACTGACAGTACGTGGTACAGAGATGTACCGCAGCGAGACCTGCAGTGACTTATGGTGCAATGGCAGAAACGTTCGCATTGGATAAAGGCATTTTTGTGGCCAGATAGATTTTGCGCATGTTCTAATCCAGGACGCTAAATACCGAACGCTTCTTGAATTGCACATAAAAAATTCCATTTTATGACAACGGTACACAGACGTATAAATTCATTCGTAATAGCAGTTCTTGCATTAGGCGCACTCGCTATTCCACTCACACAGATTAGTAAATCTTAGCCACGCCCACAAAAAAATAAATATACGCAGCCGTTCGTTAATCTTGATTTTTTCATGTGCAATTCAAAATCATGCGCAAACCTATTCCCTAGCAGTTTTCACACGGGAAATAGCGATTGCGCACGTTTCCTGCATCGCGCCATTAATCCGGTAATACTTTAGAAGCTTATTTCTCCATAAAATTAGCAATTTAAAAAAAGAAAACTGATTCAACCTGTATTGACAGTTCCCCTTTAAAAGCTCCATTAAAATCAGTGGGGCTGCTGGGAATTTTTACATCCCCCCCACCTCCGGTACAGTTGGTTTGACCTCTGTAGCTTCCTCAATATAGCCCTTAAAGGGATAGTAATGTCTACAATAAAGTAGATTGGTGAGTCTTCTCTATTGCAAATGTAACACATTGCGATATGTTTAAAAATGTACTTTGATGTAGCTAAAAAGATATTAAATGTAGAAAGATGCCCCTTCTGGACACGTCACTGATCCTCTCTGTCTGGTCCGGAGGGAGAGCGGCGGGGGACAAACTCCAGTAAGCAAAGAGAAATCCTGCCCTCCTTCATCAAGGGGAGTCAGGGTCTTCCTTATACTTTCTTACGTAACCCTTTCAGTGCCAGAGAGGTGTATATAGTGCATTGCAGCGCAATGCATTGGATGCCTTTCTGGCACTCAAAGGGTTAAGTTTGTCCCTCGCTGCATCTGTCCAGTCCTGGGACCGGATTGCAGATTCAGTGGGAGGCAGCCAGAAGGGGTGGGAGGGGGATCTTTCTACATTTAATATAATTTGAACTACATCAAAGTAAATTGTTATATTTACAATAGAGAAGACTCGACTATCTGCTTTATTGCAGACATTTCTGTCCCTTTAAAGTGTACCTGTCACCCCAATACAGATTTGTTTGCTTTACCTAGTACTAAAATCCGCTTTGGTGTTGCAGTATTCATTATCTATAAAATATTTTTTTAATAAATAAATATTTTTTGAACCTTTACGTTTTGCTGGTACAGTGTGGCACTTTAAGCCAAGTATGCCAATTAGTTTTGTTGAAGCTATCACTTACTGTGTAATTAGGCATGCCCTCAGTGTGTGGGCTCTGAATAGATTCATTCATCGTACGGGGTGTGTCAATATTGTCACAGCACATAATCAAATTAGCATAATGTGCCACCAATTAGCATAATATACCACTAATTAACATACAGTGCCATATAATATCGCCAGCAAATTATCATGCATTCCTTAATCTATTTGTATTATAAACCAATGGTTCATACAACATACGGGCAGCTTTTTACTTCTACTTGAAATTAACTAAATGTGTCTTAAGGCAACAGGTGATTTTTTTATCAGTGTATTAAACTTGTACATCCGTGTGCAGTGTACACTTTGATGTAATAGCAAGCTTCATTTCAGCATTATGTTCCTCTAAATCTTCTATAAAGCTCTTATCTCCTGCATCTGTGAGCTGGCCATGATCACCCAGTAAGCCTCCTTTACGATCCCTCGTCTTAGCACTGTCTCAGAAATTGTGTCTCAAAATCTAAACGTTGTTATGTAGGAGCACAGGGATAGCAGACTGTTGTACTACAATACCCATCATCCTCAGCCAGCCAACCAGAGAAAAATGGGCTAAAGTTAAGGACTCTCCCTGGAAATTTTGGGCTATTGCCAGGTATGAAATGTAATCCAACAACAGCTGAAGGGCTGCAAGTTCCCTAACCCTACACTTATTGTCAGGAAAAATCACGTTTTCTTGTGTTATTTTGTAGACTCTTTTCAATGTCAAAGTGTCTCTAGCTTTATTCAGAAGATACTTTGGAACAAGAAACCTTTCTCAGGGCAGGATTTACATCTTAGGAGCCTGTAGGCACAGAAATCTGAAGCGCCCCCCCCCCCGATAAAAGTAAAATAAATAGTATCTATATTATGGAACATCCTTATAAAGGACTGAGATCTAGCCACATTGTTGTTTTTATTTAAATGTATTTATTCATTATGAGGGTACCCTCTTAGCTAAGTATATCTAACACATTTTATTTAATAAAGATTTTATATATTATACCACTGTAGCTCTCTTCCCTTTAACCTGTCTGTACACCATACAATTAATTGCAAATAATAAAACACCTATCAAAAGGACACCAATGAAACTTATATATATATTTGTTTTCTTACTACATTATTTCAAAGTAAACATTGTTGCAAGATTAGGTGGAAAACAGTGCTTTTTCCCGCTGTGATTACTACTTTTGCTCCACTATACTGTGAATATGTAGTGGAACAAAAGTAGTAATCGCAACGGGAGAAAGCACTGTTTTCCTATAACATGCCCTTAACCCTGAGTGCCAGGGAGGTATCTATCGTATTGCGTGGATACGTATCTTGCATTCAAATGAATATCAAAAACTATAATGTCATGTATCGGAAACCCCACTTAATCCTTTGAGTGCCAGAGTAGTATGCAACGCATTGCAAAGCAATGCGTTGCGTACCTCTCTGGCACTCATAGGGGTTAAGTCCATGAATGTCAGAGAGGTCTCCAGCGCAAGACCTATCTGGCATACAAGGGATTAAACCAGTCCAATTCCGATTTCATGAAGGTGTCCAGCATCCAAGGGAGTTCAGTACAGGCTGATCGCGCTCTTTAAAGAAGTGGTATGACAATCTTGTGCTGATAAGCAATTCGAGATTGTCATGCTGCCTTCGACCTACTAAATGCTGCTAATAGAAAAATGCGCCATTTGTAAAGTAAACCCTGGGACCCAGCGACGGTGCACAGCAGGCTCACTTGCATTGTTTGTCCTGGACCGGACCAGCACCGTGGTAGGAGGAGGACTGGAGGCTGGACTCTGACAACGGGGCCGGGCAGCAGCGGTATTGTCTGTTCTGGGTACCGGGTTAATTAAGTGAGAGGAGTGGTCTGGACTCGTCACTCACTCTCCTCAACTTATGCACAGCCGGCAGGCATGCACACCTCCCCCCCCCCCCCGCTTTGTAGTCACCCAGACACATCAAAAGCTGGCAGGCTAGCAAATTAAAAAAAAAAAGAATCCCAATGGCAGGCGCCCCTCGGTGGTGTGCGCCTGTAGGCAGGTGCCTACTCTGCCTTATGGCAAATCCGGCCCTGACCTTTCTCCATCTTAATACTTATCTCCTTGACATGATATGACCCTGAAGATTTCAGTACCTACATGATAACGGTGTCCCTTGTGTGGGTACTTTTTTAGGTGAAGTTGCTGGGACTGCGACTGTTGAGAGGGGCAGTACTGAAAATTCTGAGGTTACCTCATGACCCGTTGATTGAAGTTGACAGTTCTATATGTAACTGAATAAATGATTTAGAATAAGACTGAAGTATATTTTGTAGAAAAAAGGTGGTTACGTGTTAGCCAAAGAACAAGCAGGAGAATGGGAGAGTAAAAGTGATACCTTTATTGGCTGAGTCACTTTAGGATGCAAGCTTTCAAAACAATGTTGGTCGCTTCTTCATGCATATTTAGAATGAAGGCTGGATTCAAAATACATGACACATTATACATTCATGCAAATTATTTTTATCAGTCACAGTTATAATGCCAAGGTCACGGACATCATAGAGCCACCAGTGTACCCAGACATAATCTCCTGGAATACCAACAACTACAGGAAGAGAACTGACTGCCATTTGTAGTCGCCTACAACCCCCCAACTTGAAGTACTGTGTAAAATACTAAAGTGCTCCAAACAATGGTATATACTGATGGTGGATTAAAAAATATATTCCCAAGTCCTCCGCTTCTCTCCTATAAACAGCCCCTCAACCTGAAACAACTGATGGTGATGAGTTCCCTTAAAGGGATATTAATGTTTTATAATAAAAGTGGCTCTAATTAATCTTCATAGTATTTGGGCCATGGAGAGTGTTATTTCAATTCTCTCAGAGTTGTAGTTCAAGAGTAATTGAATGATAAAGTATCCCCCTCCCATCCCTTTTACTGATGTAACACTGCTCATCCAGAGCAGAAGGGAGGTGCCCAGGTAAATTGCAGAGAGGGACAATCTTCAATTAAGGTAATGGAAAAACTTGAAAAACCTGTCAAGGGGGCACAGTTTTCATTGTTCTCATAGGAAGAAGATTGTCCCCTGCTGTTATCTGTCTGGTCTATGGACTGGATTCCACATCTGAGAAGAGATGGCTTACACTAGTTAAAAGGGATGGGAGGGGAAACTTTGCTTGTGAATATCTCTCAAACCATAAAGGTTTGAGAGATAAGACTTATATCATTCTTCATGTTTTTTTAATGCCTACAAAATAAAGTAAAGATAAAACAAAGTGTTACTATCCCTTTAAGAATTCAACAGAAAATGGTACATCTCCATGCCTACAAAAGATATATGGAACTTGTGCACACGTACTGTATGTATCACAGATGAGGTGCCCATACCACATTCCCACCAAACCCTCAACTTCCTTACGAATACCTATCCATATTTTGCTATGTAAAAATTCCATTGCTGGGCACCCAGGTATGAAACACATGTATAAGTGAGTGCTGACCTGAACAAACACACACTTATACATGTATAATTATATATACATATATGAACAACAAATATACAGAGAGTGCTACAATGTAATGCAAACTAAATCAATACATTTATTATAACAATATAACAACATTAAAATCTCAGTACAATTAAAAAGTCCATATGCGCTGTTTAAAACACTGGAATAGCTCTGGAGCTTATATATATAATGTGCACAAATGGATCAGTCCCAATATTGTGGAAAAAATTAGATTTGTTCCACTTTCAGTGATATATTCCTCCAAGACAGACAGTTCACTTAGCTTTTAATCGGCAATTCACTTTGCCTTTAACCGAGTGATATTAGTTTTTCCTTCCTTATTAGGATTTTTATTCCTTTTAGTCTCGCACAGATATCTTTATCTTTATTATAAAGCGGGCAGGCCTATCTTGCGGCTATGGTGTAGTTAATGTATAACTTCTACCTTCTGCTTCTCCTCTCCTGTCTATAGATGTTAGAACCCCAGTTCTGACCCATAATAAGAAACTGATATCTTTGTTTGCGTTCTTGACTCCATAATAATGATGCAATGTTTGCACCAAATAAAGATCAGGATGCAAAGTGATTCCCATCATTCTCCCTTATGAAGTACTAAAGATAGTATGAAATGCGTAGGAGATCCTTGCTGTATTATGCTGTTTCAAAACTTTTATGTAGTTGGTGATATATCCTGACAATATACAGAGACTGAGTGAACACGGGAGCCATATCTAAAGGCAGCTGAGGCTCCCTGCTTGCATTGATATCTTGCTATCACGGACAGTCAGGTTCCAGTTGATGATACACAGTGACAGCACACAGAGATCAAGTGGAGATGGGAGGTCCATTCATAGGTGGCCCGAGCCCTCTGCCCGCTTTTGATACCTTGCTACAACTGACTCTCTAACCCCAGGTAACAAAGATATCTGTTACTTGTCTCCGAAGATAGTTTTGCATCAGCTTCTGTGGTCAAAAGCCGTCTAACTATCCCCCTGAGGTTAAATCACAACCAGTTTTGTCTCATCTCCTCATGTCTTGGCGCAGCTATGCTAAAGTGGGAGGTCTGGCTCCTTCACCCTCTCCGCTCTGTCCCATTCTGGGCAACCCGGATTTCCCTCCAGGACAAAACCACTCTTCCTATGCAGAGTGGAGACACTCTGGTTTAGTTGACCTAGATCACCTATTTTCTGACCAGGAATTCCCCTCCTTTCGTTCCCACTGTTCCCACTTCCACCTACCTGTTACTGAGTGCTGGAGATACCTGCAAGTTGCCCATTTCCTCAACTCACCGGTCATTAAGATTTATCACCCTAGATCTATCACGTTATTTGAGTCCTACCTAGTGCGAGATTCTCCCCTCCATAAAGGGATAATAGATTATTAAGATCTGCCACTCCAGATACTTCCTTACCTCTCTTACTTCGTTCTAAAGCTTCCTAGGAAACCGAACTAGGTATTCTAATCACTACTGAGCAGTGGCTCTTAGCCCTTAAACATGCTTGGCTCCGAGTTAAAAACATGAGATATCGTGAGACTAATTACAAACTCATGATGAGATGGTATAGGACTCCCCTAATTCTTTCTAAGGTTCACTCAGACACTCCTGACTCTTGTTGGAGGTGCAATTCCCCTGCAGCCTCCTTAACACATATATGGAGGTCTTGTCCCTTGATACTCCCATTCTGGAAACTGGTACACCGACACATATGTTCTATCTCCACTTTCTCTATGCCTTTTTCCCCTCTCCTTATTCTTTTTAATATCCCACCGACGCCAGCTATTGGCCCTTCAACTTCTCCCCGAATACATAGATCATGGATCCTGCTGTCTTCGGGAAGCAAGGATCTCCATACCCCGATTGTGGTTGAAACCTCCACCTCCGACATTATCAGACTGGAAGAGGGAATTGACTCATAATGTTGACATGGAGCCCCTCTATCATTTCTCTATTAATCGAGGTGCTGAATTTCAGGATGTTTTTGATCCTTGGGTCTCTTTTCTTGCATCTTAGACCTCACTGATTACCCCCTTCCGCACCCACTCATGCTCCCATTGCATTTTTCCCTACTGTTGAACTCTATTTCATTTTTCCTTGCCCGCTTCCCCTATTCTTTGCCCTTCCCCTCCCTCTAACCTCCCTTCCTTTGCCTTTGTTTTCATCATCTCTCCCTCTTCCCCTTTTCCTTACTTACGCCTACTCCTTCTCTTCTCTTTCCTCCTTTTCTTTTCTCTCCCCTTTAAATTCATGTTCTTCTCAACACTCCTTGGCCTACTTTCCTTGTTCATTACATCCTATCTTCTCACTTTTACTCTTTCCGCTCCCTCTACAGGTACAAAACTGCTTATCGTTTCTCCACTCCAGGTGTAGATTGACTTTGTTTTATTTTCATGTCACTGCTTATTTCACATGTATGATATTAAGGCTTTCATGATGCATCTATGTGCACTTTGCATCAATGATCAATAAGCTGTTATGTTACACAAACATTGTATGTATGTTTCCTTTTACCTTAATAAAGCCATTAAAAAAAAGAGATGTCTGTTACTTATTACTGCTCAAAATTGGGGATATAACATTGATAGATGAGCGAGGAGGAGCAGAAGGTAAAAGTTATACATTAACTACACCATACCCACAAGGTAGACCTGTCAGCTTTATAATAAACTAATTTCAAAGCCCGTATACATGGGCTGATCTGGAGTGGGGAGCTCTGGATGGCTCACAGTTTGTCAGCCAGTCGCCTCCGCTGCTGCCCCGGAGCCGGGAGCACAGACAGGCTGTCAGCCTTCCGGAGCTCTCCGCTCCAGATCAGCCTGTTCTGTGAGTCCTCACTGCACATGTGCGGTTGCGCACACAGTGAGCAACACATACTAGGACTTTATGTTATAGGATACACTGAAGATAAAGCAAAGATATCGATGTGAGAGTAAAGGGTGTAAAAATCCTAATAAGAAAGGAAAATCTAATATCACTCGGTTAAAGGCAATGTGAATTGCCAATTAAAGGCTATGTGAACTGCCTGTCTTGGAGGAATATATAACTGAAAGTGGAACAAATCTCATTTTTCCACACTATTGGGATTGATCCATTTGTGCACATTATATATAAGCTCTGGAGCTTTTTCAGTGTTTTAAACAGCCCTCTCTGTATATTTTTTGTTCTTTTCTATTTTTGAACTTAGTCAACTAATAAGTTCACTGATGGTAGCGATTCTTTGTACTGATATATATTGATATATAATAGAAGTTAGTGGTTTGTTGGGCTTACTGGGCACGTTATCACATTAATTTGTGAGGAATATATATACCGTAACATCTCAGGTATAATACGCACCTGTGTATAATACGCAGATGTAAATTTAACCTGAGATTTAAGGGGAAAACAAAAGCGCCCATGTATAATACTCACCCTTGTTTTCCCTCCCTCTACACACCAAAAAACATTAGTAGATCCAGTGCATAGACCTCTTGCACTGAAACTACAGCAGTGCCCTGCTAGGACCTATATGTTCTCATAGGGCACTACCATTATCTTGAATTAACACAGGTCCTCACAGGGGGATACAGGAAGTGGACTGCAAATGTTAGCATGCCACCTGTTGCACAGACATCCCAGATGCCTCCGGAGGGAGTGAGTAGAGGGAGAAGATGGTGGCAGCATAATGAGGTCGGTGGAGGAATGGAAGCAGACATGTGGAGATAATATATCAGGGCTCAAAATTTCCACTCACCACTAGCCAATGGCAGGTAGAAATTCAGCCCTGGTGGGTATGCTATGGCTTGCAGTGGCGAGTAACTTTTCAGATCTGACTAGTAGCAAATGACTTCAAATTTTAAGCTCTGTATATATA
The DNA here is from genome assembly GCA_037306005.1 of Rhinophrynus dorsalis. Lineage (NCBI taxonomy): Eukaryota > Metazoa > Chordata > Amphibia > Anura > Rhinophrynidae > Rhinophrynus > Rhinophrynus dorsalis. The sequence continues at coordinate 53,909,662 of CM074724.1, forward strand.
TATATATATATATATATATATATATATATATATTGCTTCCCAAAATCGGCACTCACATCTTCCAAAGCAATCGCCCGGATGCTCGGACATAAAATCCTACTGCTTCCCCAAGAGACCAGCACTCACTGGACTTATCACAAACGTATACTTTTTTAATAGTTCGACGTTACGGTTCGTGTAGGACTGAAACGTCAAACTATTAAAAAATATATGTTTGTGATAAGTCCTGTGAGTGCTGGTCTCTTGGGTATATATATATATATTTTTATTTTTTTTATTTATTTTTTTTTCCTTGTGTATAATACACCCCCCCACACACACTTCATATAAGGTGAAACGAGGCAAAATTGTGAGTATTACCGTAAAATCTCAGGTATAATACACAACTGTGTATAATACGCAGGTGCATATTATACCAAAGATTTTAGGGGAAAACAAGAGTACTTATGTATAATACGCACCCTTGTTTTCCCTCGTGCTAAAAATTGTTTTAAGGCTTCCCTCCCTCCCTCGGGCCAAAACCGCTGCCAAACCAAGACTTACTTGGTTCAAATTTAACTCCCCACTGAAGTCCGCATCTCTAGCCTTGATGAAAGGCAAAATACAAAGCTTTCCAGCGGGCGGTATGCTTCCATTTGCCGCCCACTTCCTTCAGTGGGCTTTCAGGACCTTCCACCTCCATCCAATTGGTTGGAGGTGGAAGGTCCTGAAAGCCCATTGAAGGAAGCGGACGGCAAATGGAAGCATGCCGCCCGCTGGGAAGCTTTGTATTTTGCCTTTCATCAAGGCGAGAGATGCGGACTTCAGTGGGGAGTTAAAATTGAACCAAGTAAGTCTTGGTTTGGTAGCGGTTTTGGCCCCGGGCGAGGGAGGGAAGGTATCTGCCAACCGTAACTTTTTTTTTTTTTTTAAACTCTCGTGTATAATACGCACCCCCCACTTCACATAAGGTGAAGTGGGGTAAAATTGTGCATATCATACCTGAGATTTTACGGTATACGTGAGATTTTACAGTATATATATATGTGTATGGGATTTCAAAACCACAAGTTGCAATAAGATTTTAGCTCCACTTTAAAGGGACAGTTCCACCTTTTTTGATTTTACATATTCTTCCTGTGCATAACATGTAAAGTAAATTGTCTATACTTTCATTATTTTTTTTATCTACCCCTATTTCTTTGTACAATTTTTTTGTACCTGACAGGGATTACTTTGAAAGTGTGTTCTAGCCAGCCTTCTGTGCCAGACTGTGAAAACAGTGAGAATGCAACAATGTAAAAAAGGATAAGTGAAAAAATGTAACAAAAAAAAAAAAAAAAGCCTGCCTATACAGCATGTAGATCACTCAGACACTACTATGGGTGTCCTTGCTCCCCCCCCCCCCCCCGCCCGATAAACAGAGCAGCTGGGCAGCCTGGTTTGCGAGTCATATTATGACTTTGTCTCCCTTCCCCTGGAAAAATGTCTTGCCCCATGGAAACTGCAACATTGTATAAAGAGCTCTGCTTTTGCAGTGTCAAACAGGAAAGTTCTCTTGAAACAGAAGATCACTGTCAGCAACATTAAAGTGACAAAATAAAAAATTGGCGAACATAAAAAAATTTTGACTTTTACATATTATTCTTTTTCAGAACATGCAATGTCAAAATAAGGTGGACCTTTCCCTTTAAGGCGAAATGGTAGATCTCATGCCAGAATAAGATTTTTTACAGATGCTGGCTTAGGGTACATGATATTTAAATGTATTCTATTTTTTAGGCGTTAGTATTCGCTTAACAGGTTTGGCTGATGTCACATCACTTGCACACAAAATAATCTACTACTACTACAATAGTATTTCCCAAACCTACCCCAAGCCTCCCCAGCAGTGCAGGTTATCAGGATCTCCTTTATAATCACTGGTCAGTCAGTCAGTGATTCCTCATTCTGACAGAACTTCCAGTGCTTTGTGAAAACCTCCTATACTCAGTTTAGGATGTCCTGAAAACTCAGTGTTAAAGGGGGTGTATCACCTTATAAAAACATTTACCATAGCTTTTGTTACTAGTGTATTATTAGGAAAGCTGTTTTTTTTATAATACAAGTACTTTAAAAGATATTTAATCTTCTGTGCTGTGCACTTCCACATAATGCGCACCGCACAGCACAGTTCGTCTTCTCCTCCCACTTCTCTCCCAGCTGCCCCAGGTAACACATTCATGCTTCCCTTCCGTGTGCTGTGGATGTCTTCTACCGTTATATCAAGCTACGGTTCGCATTATACTGAGGTTGCAGTCTCAGTATAATGTGAACCGGAGCTTGATATAACAATAGAAGACATTCACAGCACACCGAAAGGAAGCATGAATGCGCTTCCTGTGGCAGCTGGGAGGGGGGTGGGAGGAGATTAGGCAGTCAAGAAGAGCTTTGCCGAAGAATCAGCATGGTACATTATGCTGATCAGCAAAGCTTCAACAAACAGTATCTTTTAAAGTACTTGTATTAAAAAAAAACAGGTTTCCTAATAATACTTTAGTAACAAAACCTATGGTATAAAATTTTTATAAGGTGATACATCCCCTTTAAGAGTGGCTTGGGGATGGGTTTGGGAAACACTAATCATGGCCTGTTAGTAGCCGTTGAGAACTAGACTTGGACACCTCCTCCTCTAATACATTTTAAAGCCACATACATCACAGCCTGGTGTTAATCTGGCTGACAATGTGTAAGTGGGCAGCAAATATTAACTAGCTGAGTGACAGAGGAGTGTACAGAAAAGCAATGCATTACAAACACTTTGCAACTCAGAGGCTTCAATTTGTCCATATCACATGAGGCACAGAGGTTAAGGTGAGAGTTCTTACTTGATACAGAGCTTCCCATGATTCATATGGAAGTGTTGAAACATAAAAACCAATCTGCTCCGGTGAAAGAGTTTCCAGTTACGTTATGACCCCTTCAGCATATTATCCACTTATGTGACTCTTTGATTTGAGCTAAAACTGGCAGTTATTTTGCAGATGATCAGAGTATCACGACTTCCAACAATTTGTAGAAATAAAATCTTTCTATCCCAAAAAACAGCAACTAACTAACCACATGGGTGGAAAAATCCTAGGAGCCTGTATCCCAGGGCTCCCAAAATCTCCTTGCTGGCTTCTAAATTTATGCAGAATATTATAGACACTTTTGCACATTCACCCCCTTCCCTGGCGCTGGCTCCCAAAACTCCTAGACGGCTCCTAACAAAATTGTCTGTTTCCAAAATCCTTTATATTTTTTCCACCCCTGACTCACCATAACAGGTACTCATGTATCTTAACGCGTACCCCTCTGGACCCCTCTGGCACTCAAATGGTTAATAGTACAGGGTTTTAACTCAATACCTGTCTGAACACAGGGGACTTAGTCTAAATTACGGAGCCGCTAATTAGCAAAGCCGCTAATTTTGCTGAACGACACATATTAATCCCTTAAGGACCCAGGCAGTGTGCAAAATATTGATTTGTAAATTGTTGTGCAGCACTGTAATCCTAGAGGAACAGAGGGGTGTCCTAGAGGACAAGTGCAAATTCCAAAATTTTCATTATTTTAAATGTTTCTTTTAACCAGCTGGTTACCAGATAGGTCTGTAATGCATTGTAGATCAATGTGTTGGAGACCACTCTTGCATTAACAGGTTTAAGTGTATCATTTAATCCCATGGCAAATTACATTATACCTCTATGGGATCGATTTAACCACTTAATGAGGGGGGTGTCCAATCCATTCTTAAGCAATGTGTTGTATACCCCTCTGATTCTTAAGTGTTAACAGATTTTCCATAGGACAGAGCAGTGCAAACTGTTGTTGCACTTTATGTAATAAAAGCCGGTAGTGCCGGTCATTATACCTTCCCCTGTACCATATAAATTTCTCAGATATTTCATATGAAGATGCACAGAGATGTTCTCCATTCATCTTCTCACTGTCAGACCTGTATAGTGTCTGCTCTCTGCTTCTGCAGCCAAACATCTCAAAATTTCACCCAGTTCTGAGTGAAATAACTTGTTGTGAGGCTGCAACAGCTGGAATCTGCCACTGTACAGGTCTGAGAAGAGTAAACGCACTGAGAATGTCTCTCATCTTCATATGAATTGTCTGTAAAAAAGTGTGGATGGGGGATGTTAAAGCGGAACTACCATGTTAAGTAAATTCGCCCTGCAATAATTAGGCAGGTGGCGACTAGCTTAATAATAGTTATATTACCTCTCAAAAGTACCCTCTTGTAAAGTAATCATTAATCTTCCGAGACTGATGGACAGGTTAGTGCAACCTGTGCCGTCAGTCCCTTCCGGTGCCGTTCGGGCCAGTGTGATGCTTCTGTAGGGAGGCCGGGACTGACAGCGCAGGTGCTTAGACAAGATGTCTGCCCTGATGCCTGGTTTCCGTTCTCAGAAGTTTAATGATTACTTTACAAGCGGCTACTTTTGAGAGGTAAAATAACTATTATTAAGCTAGTCACCACCTGTATTATTGCAGCGTGACTTTAGCTAACATGGTAGATCTGCTTTAAACGCACTGGCACTACTGGTTTTTATTTACAAAAGAGTAACAACAGTTTGTGCTGCTCTGTGATCACACAAATCAATTAAATAGACCATTACGGTTCTCATGGTTTGTCCCAGAATTGTTCCCTTTTTTTGTATATCAGCCTCAGAGTCCTTATGATCCTTTGCACATGCAGTTGAGTCACAGGCTGTTTCTACAGACTGCAGGTAGGGGGTGACGATATCACTGTAAGAAGAAAAAGAGAACTAAATTGGCTGGTCCAAGGGAAGTACATATATTTCAAGAAAAAGGAAGCCAGCTTGGAAAAATAAACTTTTACTATTACAGTAATAAAGGTTAAAATAATATATTGCTATTTCTTAACTTGTATCACAATATTACAGCATGCTTTTTCACATAAGAGATAGAAAAGAGGCAAACTGACTCTTAGGGTAATCATACAAATAAAACAGTGGACCCAATTCACTTTTTTAGCCCAATGTCCTAGTGAAAAATACATATTTGTCTAGGAACAGATTGACTCACATGGGGCACTTATATGGATTGTTTTAAACAACACCCTGATTGGACTTTCAGTTGTTATGGCTCTTTCACATAACTAGTATTTTAGCAGATAAAGGAAAGATGGGAGTATACTTGGGATTAGTGGCTATATAGACCATTAAATATATACATAGCCTGGTGCAGACTATCCAGCCTTATACCACCGATCTACTAAGTAGAGGCCAAACTGGACAGAAGAGCACACTCAGATTATTGTGCAAACAGAACTCAACTAATGCAAACAGTTTTAGTGACAATTTCAAACATCGACAACTTTTGGAGCAACAATGAAGGGAGGCATTGAGCCCACCAAAACATTGTATGTGTTTGAACTTGTCAATATAACATCAGCGTTGGCCTAGTCCTGTTCGCACATTAACCTGAGTGTACCCTTTGAAACCTGCACCATTAGGAGCACTTGAGGTAGGGAGTGGACACACTGGTTTAGATTAACCCTTTGCAATGCATTCCGTACCACTCTGGTACTCAAAGGGTTAACCCTTTAATGACTAGAGGGGTTTGCGATGCATTGTGAAGCAATTAGTTGCTCAACCCTTTGGTTCTTAAAGGGTTAATGAACTTGATTAGTTGTATCTTTCGATTCTTTAAATTTCTTACTGATTTCTGCTGGGAATAATTAGGCAAGTTGTAGTTTATTTTATGTCTCTTAAATATTGACACAATATAATTTTCTTCATGACACAAATGTGACTCTGCATAAGACACAGAGAGTATAAATAGATTAAATTTTGTTGTACACACTAAGGGCTCTATACAGGATACCAAAGAGATTATTGTACACGCTAATGGCTTTATACATGAAACCAAAGACCTAGCTGTACACACTAAGGGCTTTATACAGGAAACCAAACAGAGTGTTATACACACTAAGGGCTTTATACAGGAAACCAGTGTTGTACACACTAAGGGCTTTATACAGGAAACCAAACAGCGTGTTGTACACACTAAGGGCTTTATACAGGAAACCAAACAGTGTGTTGTACACACTAAGGGCTTTATACAGGAAACCAGTGTTGTACACACTAAGGGCTTTATACAGGAAACCAAACAGCGTGTTGTACACACTAAGGGCTTTATACAGGAAACCAAACAGTGTGTTGTACACACTAAGGGCTTTATACAGGAAACCAGTGTTGTGCACACTAAGGGCTTTACACAGGAAACCAAACAGCGTGTTGTACACACTAAGGGCTTTATACAGGAAACCAAACAGTGTGTTGTACACACTAAGGGCTTTATACAAGAAACCAAACAGCGTGTTGCACACACTAAGGGCTTTATACAGGAAACCAAACAGCGTGTTGTACACACTAAGAGCTTTATACAGGAAACCAAACAGCGTGTTGTACACACTAAGGGCTTTATACAGGAAACCAAACAGCGTGTTGCACACACTAAGGGCTTTATACAGGAAACCAAACAGCGTGTTGTACACACTAAGAGCTTTATACAGGAAACCAAACAGCGTGTTGCACACACTAAGGGCTTTATACAGGAAACCAAACAGCGTGTTGTACACACTAAGAGCTTTATACAAGAAACCAAACAGCGTGTTGTACACACTAAGAGCTTTATACAGGAAACCAAACAGCGTGTTGTACACACTAAAGGCTTTATACAGGAAACCAAACAGCGTGTTGTACACACTAAGGGCTTTATACAGGAAACCAAACAGTGTGTTGTACACACTAAGGGCTTTATACAAGAAACCAAACAGCGTGTTGCACACACTAAGGGCTTTATACAGGAAACCAAACAGCGTGTTGTACACACTAAGAGCTTTATACAGGAAACCAAACAGCGTGTTGTACACACTAAGGGCTTTATACAGGAAACCAAACAGCGTGTTGTACACACTAAGAGCTTTATACAGGAAACCAAACAGCGTGTTGTACACACTAAGGGCTTTATACAGGAAACCAAACAGCGTGTTGCACACACTAAGGGCTTTATACAGGAAACCAAACAGCGTGTTGTACACACTAAGAGCTTTATACAGGAAACCAAACAGCGTGTTGCACACACTAAGGGCTTTATACAGGAAACCAAACAGCGTGTTGTACACACTAAGAGCTTTATACAAGAAACCAAACAGCGTGTTGTACACACTAAGAGCTTTATACAGGAAACCAAACAGCGTGTTGTACACACTAAAGGCTTTATACAGGAAACCAAACAGCGTGTTGTACACACTAAGGGCTTTATACAGGAAACCAAACAGCGTGTTGTACACACTAAGAGCTTTATACAGGAAACCAAACAGCGTGTTGTACACACTAAGGGCTTTATACAAGAAACCAAACAGCGTGTTGTACACACTAAGGGCTTTATACAGGAAACCAAACAGCGTGTTGCACACACTAAGGGCTTTATACAGGAAACCAAACAGCGTGTTGTACACACTAAGGGCTTTATACAGGAAACCAAACAGCGTGTTGCACACACTAAGGGCTTTATACAGGAAACCAAACAGCGTGTTGTACACACTAAGAGCTTTATACAAGAAACCAAACAGCGTGTTGTACACACTAAGGGCTTTATACAAGAAACCAAACAGCGTGTTGTACACACTAAGGGCTTTATACAAGAAACCAAACAGCGTGTTGTACACACTAAGGGCTTTATACAGGAAACCAAACAGCGTGTTGTACACACTAAGGGCTTTATACAAGAAACCAAACAGCATGTTGTACATACGAAGAGCTTTATACAGGAAACCAACCAGCGTGCTGTACACACTAAGGGTTTTATACAAGAAACCAAACAGCGTGTTGTACACACTAAGGGCTTTATACAGGAAACCAAACAGCGTGTTGTACACACTAAGGGCTTTATACAGGAAACCAAACAGCGTGTTGTACACACTAAGGGCTTTATACAGGAAACCAAACAGCATGTTGTACATACTAAGAGCTTTATACAGGAAACCAACCAGCGTGCTGTACACACTAAGGGTTTTATACAAGAAACCAAACAGCGTGTTGTACACACTAAGGGTTTTATACAAGAAACCAAACAGCGTGTTGTACACTCTAAGGGCTTTAAGCCTTTGAATGCCAGAGGGGTATGCGGTGCATTGCAAAGCAAAGCGTTGCGTACCCCTCTGGCACTCAGAGTGTTATACAAGAAACCAAACAGCGTGTTGTACACACTAAGGGCTTTATACAGGAAACCAGAGTGTTGTACACACTAAGGGTTATATACAAGAAACCAAACAGCGTGTTATACACACTTAGTAATCCCCAGCCTAAACTTAAACTCTTTAAAAGATTGGCCATGTGTCCATAGGTACCACTAACTGGCACCAGTAGCTTATGGGCAGGGTTTGCGTTACATCCCGGTACCTCTAGGCAAGGCACTCTAGGTGCCCTTAGCTCTGCCCGTGGCCAAACCTCCACTCTTAATATGATCCCACCCCCAGTCCCATCCACTGTTTCCTGTCACAGAAAATACCCTTGGCCTATAACAAACAATAACTAAAATGTTTTAACCCCTTGTTTGCTACAGAGATCTCCAAAACATTACTCCACAATGCACTGGATTTGTCTCTGCCATACAAGGTGTTAAATAAGAACCAGTAAAGTGGTACAGGGACACGTGATTGCTTTGGCCACACCCATAATTCAGAATTTGGGCGTGGCTAGCACAGCTGAAGCATCCCTCACAATTTTGAGCTCTAGGCAGTTGCCTACTCTGCCTAGTGTGAAATCTGACCCTGCTCAAGGGTTAAAACTTGTAATGCTTACTACCACTTTCTTTGCTGTATCCTTACTCCTTTTCTCCTAGTGTTTTATTTTCTGTTCTTCGTTCTTATTGTCTTTCCCTTCACTTGTCTCCATTCTTCCCCTACACTTCCTGCTCTTCATTCTCTACTTTATTCTTTCCTCTTTCTCCAGTCATGATTTTCCTTTTTCTCCCCGTCCTTACTCTTCTTTCTTGCCATCATGTTCCCCCTTCTCACCAACAATGTTCCCTCCTCACAATCCCTGATATGACAGAGAAATATAACATTAAAGGGGATCTATCACCATGTACAAGTGTGGCTTAAAGGGGAACTTTCACCCCGCAATAACTTAATGTTCCCTTACTGCTCACCTGGCGACTAGCTGCTTAGTAGCGCTAGTCGCCAGAAACCTTACCCGGTTCTTCAGATATCGGCGTTTTACAGGAGCAGGAAGCACGGACGTCTCTTCACAGTGACGTCCGTGCGCCTGCGCTGTCAGTCCCTTGTGCACCGTACGGTGCACAAGGGACTGACAAGGGACTGACAGCGCAGGCGCACGGACGTCACTGTGAAGAGACGTCCGTGCTTCCTGCTCCTGTAAAACGCCGATATCTGAAGAACCGGGTAAGGTTTCTGGCGACTAGCGCTAATAAGCAGCTAGTCGCCAGGTGAGCAGTAAGGGAACATTAAGTTATTGCGGGGTGAAAGTTCCCCTTTAAATGATAGCTTATATAGCGAATATCACAATGTCTTTATTATTTTCAGATTTTAAATCTCTATTTCGCTGAAAAATAACATTTAACGTGCACCCTACTTCTGGATAGACTGCGGGTACAGCACTTTACCCGCAGTCTATCACTCTGCTACTCCTTCCGTCCCTCTAGCCAGCCTCCTCTGATGATAGAGACTTTTGTCTGTAAGCTGGAGCGCTCTCATTGGCTAGATATCGATCTCTCCCAGTGAGACCACTCCAGCTTACAGACAGAAGCCTCCATCATCAGAGGAGGCTGGGTAGAGGGACGGAAGGAGTAGCAGAGTGATAGACTGCGGGTAGAGTGCTGTACCCGCAGTCTATCCAGAAGTAGGGTGCAGGGCACTCGTTAAATGTTATTTTTCAGTGAGTGGTCTCACTGGCAGAGATCGATATCTAGCCAATGAGAGCGCTCCAGCTTACAGACAAAAGTCTCTATCATCAGAGGAGGCTGGATAGAGGGACGGGAGCAGAGGCAGAGTGATAGACTGAGTAGAGAGCTGTACCCGCAGTCTATCCAGAAGTAGGTGCACGTTAAATGTTGTTTTTCAGCGAAATAGAGATTTAAAATCTGAAAATAATAAAGACATTGTGATATTTGCTATATAAGCTATCATTTAAGCCACACTTGTACAGGGGGGATAGATCCCCTTTAATGTTATATTTCTCTGTCATATCGGGATTGTGAGGAGGACCTTGTTCAGGAAAAGAAATGAGGATCACTGCTAATAGCGGGGAACTCTGCTGATCTGCCCCGGAGATTCTTGTTTTCAGGTTGAATTACTCCGAGGACCAAGGCTTATTCTCTGATTTAATAACTTCAGCTAAAACCCCACCCACTCCCACCCCCTTCTGCTAACTTTCCCACCCATTTCTTGGCAAACTTCTTCTTTCAACTACCCACACACCCAGTTAAGCCCCACCCACAATATGATAAAAAACACATAATTTGGACGCTCCCATCCTCCTCCCAGGGGACTTAAAACAAAAAGGTTCCCATGTTTGGTAATTCTAGAGCAAACCAATTGCACCATAGGGGTCAGATAAAACTTCCCATTGAATTAAATGGGGGTTTATCTTTTTGACAGCTAGAGAGGTCTACAACGTATTGCAAAGCAATGCATTGGAGACCTCTCTAAAATTCAAAAAACTATAACCCCCATTTAATTCAGTCAGGGTTTGGGGATATTTATTACTAAACACTATAGGGAGAACTAAGCCCTATTTCCTAACTTCATGCAGCTCTATTACTTATAGTATAAGGCACGTGTGCTCAGACCTGTTTTTGAGGATCCATTCACATGGACACAAGTGAATTAATCAGTGGTCCATTCATTGTAAAGGATCTATACAGACAAAACAATGGATCGCATTGGAAGATAGCAGTTCAGCAGTGTAATACCACAGTTGTAAAATCCATTACATTTTACTGCGTAGCATAATTCAAATCATTCCTGCTACTTCACACAAAGGTGGTATTGAAGTGAGACTTATGGAGTGGCAAGGTATAGGGGTCAACGCGTTTCACGCCTTAGAGGTGCTTAATCATGACCTGCCTGAGGTAACAACATTCACTTGATTTTCATTTAGGATAGTTGTCCAAGTTTTCTCATTTGTGTTCCATATGATCAGAGTGCCATTTTTTTTAATGATAACAATGGTGAATATACACTGTCACCGATCAAATCAATGAGAATACTGATATTTAACAACTATTATTGAAGTGTAGGGTGGTGACAGTCAGTTAGGCCTTCCTGGCCTATTAGTTCATGTGTGAAAATTGATTAGGTTTTAAAAAAAAAAGTCTAAAGTGGGCCACACGCAGGGCCGGTGCAAGGATTTTTGTCTACACAGGCAAAGGTGCATTTTGATCCCCCCCCCCCATCCCCTGCCTCCTCCCACCGCCACCAATCCACCCACACCCCTCTGTCCCGACCACAATCCCCTGCCCCCACCCCCTGACCTTGCCACAATCAAACTTGTCCACTCTCGGGTCCCCCGGGCTGTGCTGTCTGGGTCTGTTCTATGTCACCATGCAGCACTCTGCTCCCACTTGTGTTGCTCTCTGGCATCTTTCTGACGTGTGGCCGGTGTGCAAATGCGGCATGTCTGACGTCACTGGCCACATCCACTCATCTTGTCTGACTGGACTGCTGCCTTCATGAGAAAGAAGCCACCAGGATTGACGCCGCGAGGGAGCACTTGGTAGCATAAATCAGAGCTCCCTCGCGGTAAATATATATAAAAAATAGACAACTGCTGTAGACAACTCCGCCAATCATCCCTAACCAATCAACAGCTGTAGAGACAAGGGTTTCCACTGCCTGCTCTATAATGTGATCATAACCCAAACATTTAACCCTTTGAATGCCAGAGAGGTATCCAATTAATTGCTTTGCAATGTGTTAGATACCACTCTGGCACTCCAATAGTGAACTCAGAATTTGGACCAGATGTTCCACATTGTAATTGAACTGAAAAATAATGCCTGCACTAATTTGATAAAGAGTTGATAACGAGGAGATAACTTCTCAATTGTGATAAAGTCTCCAGTTCCAATCCTAAGTTATTATATGGAGTCTATGCAATTGAGACATTCAAGTTGCAGATATGTTAGAACATAGGCATGTTATAATAACCAAGGGACTGAAGAGTTTTTCTTTCTCTTTTATTACCCATAGTGTATAACACTCTGGAGGACCAGGTCAAATTTAACTTTTATTTCAAACGTATTGCCAATGTTATATGTCTATTACCTATATATTGTTACATAATATATTATATAAATAGATAACCCATTATTTTATTTTAAAACATATATATATACGAGAAAAATTAACAAAAAATACAAAAATTATTTACCATGATTTTGCCTGTTCCCCATACCTAGGCCATAGTAAAATGTCTCCCATGCACAATAACCCCAAAATAACCTTATAGAATCAGTCCCAAAGTCCACCATTTTGATGCATTCTGTCATGGATGCAACTTGCTGTAACTCACAAGCAACTAACAATGGGGAGTTGCTGCAGAGATGTTCAGAATCACAGCCTGTGTTTTTGCAATGTGGAGCATTCACAATATATATTCACTGGCTAGAATATTTGAGCTTTAGCCCATCAAGTGTAGCTTAAACCTATATGGGCTAACTATCTTTTTTCCGTTGAACACCTTCCCCATTAGAGGCTCAGAGGGTGAGCACAGTTCATTGTGCATGGTATTATCTACTGTGGAAACAAGGGCAATTGTAGTAAAATACATAAATATAAATTTAGCTGGGTCTCCAGTTTACATAAACATCCTATATGTGTCAGCTTTGCAAGCATTTTTGCAAGTAATGGGCTCATTTTATAGAGCAAGCAGTGGTTTCATCTTATGCCCTTAAGACCCACTAACAGGCCAGGACTTGAGGATTACCCTGCTTGTGCACTAGTGAGTTAATAAAAATGACTGAGCCTCATTAACTGACCTGTACTCAAATAGGGTAACTGTCACGTCCTGGCCTATGAGTTGGCCCTATTGGAATGAGTTGAGAATAGTGATGAGCGAGCACCCCAATGCTCGGGTGTTCGGGTGCTCTGACCGAGCACCCCCGGAGGCTCGAGTGCTCGGCCGAGCACCCGAGCCCCATTGAAGTCAATGGGAGGACTCGAGCATTACACCAGGCACCCCCTGCTCTGATGAGGGGAGGGTGCCTGGTCCATAGGAAAAGGGCAGAAAATTATGGAAACACCACAGAAATGGTTCAGGGACAGCATAGGGAGGATGTCTGGATGCATCTTGGACTCCAACGTCGCTGCTGGGAACGATCTTTCGCCCGTAGTACGCCATTTTTACAGACTGACCGTAAAACACACAAAAAGGCAGATAAAAACGACTTTAGGCGAAAAATTGTTACCAAACAGTATTTGCTGTATATTTACTTGTATATCATCTGCAAATTCTCCCAAAAATTTCCTCGATTTTTCTGAACTGAGGCCATGATTAAGAGGGAAACGTGCGCAGAGGCAAATTCTCCCAAAAATTTCCTTGATTTTTCTGAACTGAGGCCATGATTAAGAGGGAAACGTGCGCTGAGCCGACCATCTAAAACATTATGGGTGAGGGTCTGCTGTGGAGCTGACCATCCTAAACATTATATGCGAAGGCCCGGTAGTGAGCTGACGCTATAAATCATTATATGAGAAGGCCCGCTGGTGAGCTGACCTATACAAAAATTGTCAAACAGGGCCCGCTGGTGAGCTGGCCCTATATAAAAATTATCTCACAGGGCCCGCTGGTGAGCTGGCCCTATATAAAAATTATATCCCAGGGTATATGGAAGAGAGTCAACCATATACCCATTTTTTGGGTGGAAGGGGTGAATGGGAATACAGAGTATTCCCATCATTGTAAATAACATATATAAAGTGAGTTTATGTTCCCCCGGGGCTTTCCTCCAGTGGAGTGGAGAAGTCAGGGGAAATCCAGGCCTTGTTCATTTTTATAAGTGTCAACCTATCAGCATTGTCGGTGGAAAGGCGGATACGCTTATCTGTTATGATGCCACCAGCAGCACTAAATACCCGCTCAGACAGAACGCTGGCGGCAGGGCAGGCCAGCACCTCCAAGGCGTAGAGTGCCAGTTCATACCACGTGTCCAGCTTGGACACCCAGTAGTTGTAAGGCATAGAGGGATCATTGAGGACGCTGACACGGTCTGCTACGTACTCCTTCACCATCTTCCAAAACTTTTCCCTCCTTGTGACACTAGGCTGCGCATCAGGTTGAGGGTGCTGGCGGGGTGTCATGAAGGTGTCCCACGCCTTGGAGAGTGTTGCCCTGCCTTTGTCGGAACTGCTGTGTGCTCCCCTTTTCTCCCCTTCTCGGTTGGCCAAGGTAGCACGTACTCTGCCGCCAGCGTTGTCAGATGGAAAATTTTGGAGCAATTTTTCGACAAGAACCTTCTGGTATTGCACCATTTTGCTTGTCCTCTCCACCGGAGGAATGAGAGATGAGAAATTCTCTTTGTAGCGGGGGTCCAGAAGGGTGAACACCCAATAATCCGTGTTGTCTAAAATGCGTATAACGCGTGGGTCACGGGAAAGGCAGCCTAACATAAAGTCAGCCATGTGTGCCAGAGTACCAACAGGCAAGATTTCGCTGTCCTCACCAGGAGGATGACTCTCAATCTCCTCATCCTCTTCCTCCTCTTCTGCCCACCCACGCTGAAGAGATGGAACTAAAGTTCCATGGCTACCCTCTGTAGCTGAGGCAACCGTGTCTTCCTCCTCCTCCTCCTCCTCCTCCTCCGCCTCCTCCAATTGTCGCTGAGAAGACGAAGTGAGGGTGCTCTGGCTATCACCTTGTGTAAGCTCTTCCTCCCGCATTTCCACCTCTTCCACATGCAAAGCGTCGGTTTTAATTGTGAGCAGCGAGCGTTTCAGTAGACACAGAAGTGGGATGGTTACACTGATAATAGCGTTATCGCCGCTCACCATCTGTGTCGATTCCTCAAAATTGCGTAAAACCTCACAGAGGTCTGACATCCATTCCCACTCCTCACTTCTGATTAGAGGAAGTTGAACGGAGAGGCGACGACCGTGTAACAGCTGGTACTCCACTACTGCCCTCTGCTGCTCACAAAGCCGGGCCAACATGTGGAAGGTGGAGTTCCAGCGCGTGCTCACGTCACACAGCAGCCGGTGAGCTGGCAATTGTAAGCGCTGCTGCAGCTTCAACAGGCCGGCTGAAGCTGTTGATGACTTACGGAAATGTGCACACACGCGGCGCACCTTGGTCAAGAGATCATGCAAATTGGGGTAGGTTTTTAGAAATCGCTGAACCACTAAATTAAATACATGCGCTAGGCATGGTACGTGTGTGAGCTTGCCGAGCTCCAAAGCCGCCACCAAGTTACGCCCATTATCACACACAACCATGCCTGGTTGCAGGTTGAGTGGCGAGAGCCACTGCTCGGTCTGGTGACTAATCCCCTGCAACAGCTCTGAGGCTGTGTGCTGTTTGTCCCCAAGGCAGATCAGCTTCAGCACGGCCTGTTGACGCTTCCCCACTGCAGTGCTACACTGCTTCCAGCTACCGGCTGATGGGTGAGTGGCGCTGCGTGCAGAGAATTCGGAGGTGGAAACGGAGGAGGAGGAGCCAATAACGTAGGTGCTGGCAGAAACCCTGATGGAGGTAGGGCCCGCAATCCTCGGCGTGGGTAGCACCCGTGCCATCCCAGGGTCCGAGTCGCTCCCAGCCTCCACGACATTCACCCAGTGTGCCATCAGGGAAATGTAGCGTCCCTGGCCACAAGCACTTGTCCATGTGTCAGTCGTTAAGTGGACCTTCCCAGTAACTGCGTTGGTCAGGGCACGGGTGATGTTACGGGACACATGGTGGTGTAAGGCGGGGACGGCACACCGGGAAAAGTAGTGGCGGCTGGGGACTGCGTACCGAGGGACAGCTGCTGCCATCAGGCTGCGGAAGGACTCAGTCTCCACAAGCCTAAATGGCAGCATTTCGATGGCCAGTAATTTGGAAAGGTGTGAGGTTAGTGCTATGGCCTGTGGGTGGGTGGCTGGGTATTTTCGCTTGCGCTCAAATGCCTGGGGTAACGACATTTGGACGCTGCGCTGGGACAGGGAAGTGGATGTGGTCGCTGATGGTGCTTCAGATGGTACAGGTGCAGGGCGGGAGGTATGCGGGCCTGCGCCTTCGACAGGCGATTGGCCGGCACCGAAAACAGGGGAAGAGGAGGCAGTGGTGTGGCCTGCAGACACAGATGGGCGATCCAGGCGTTCCTCCCACTTATTACGGTGCTTGGATGCCATGTGTCGGATCATGCTGGTGGTGGTGAGGTTTCTAGTGTTCATGCCTCGGCTCATTCTGGTGTGGCACAGGTTGCAAACTACAATTCTTTTGTCGTCCGCACTTTCCTTAAAAAAACGCCATACCGCGGAACACCTACCCCTTGGCAAGGGAGATTTACGCAAGGGGGTGCTCCGTGGAACATTTGCGGGCCGATTTGGTGCGGTCCGCCTTCTTTCTGTAGCCACACCACTGCCTCTTCCAGCCTGTTGCGGTGCTGCAGATGGCTCACCCTCAGGACTGCTGTCATCGCTCGGCTCTACACCTTCCCAGGTGGGGTCAGTCACCTCATCGTCCACCAAGTCCTCCTCCACTTCCTCACTCTGATCATCCTCCTCATGTCTTGATCCCACCACATACTCAGTCATTGACAACTGTATATCATCCTCCTCATCAAGGTCTTGAGACAGTAATAGTGGTTGATTTAATGGCAACTGTGTCTCATCATCATCATCATCCACTACTTCCTTTGACCTTAAATGCCGTTCACATCTGTCATCTTCTTGTGATTGGGTACCCTCTAGAGGTTGTGAATCAGGGCACAAGATGTCATGTTCCTCTGCAAGCGTGCTTGGAGAGAGGGTCAAATGAAGGATTGGTGATGAGACGAGCTCCTCACTATATCCCAGTGTGGGATCACTTCTTTGACCAGACCCTCTATGGTGGGAGGAAGGATGATCAGAGTGAGGATTATGTTGACCAGACTCTTGGCTACTGAGAGTGGACTTGGTGGAAGACAGGGTGGTGCTTAACCGACTGGAAGCAGTATCAGCTGACATCCAACCGACCACCTGTTCGCAGTGGTCGGACCTCGAGAGTGATGTCCTGCGACGCCCTGTAAAATGAGACATGAAGCTAGGTATGGTGGATGTCTTTCTTTCTTGTGCTCTGGCACCAGGCACAGTTTCTACGCATCCTGACCCGCGCCCTGAACTATCAGGATCACGTCCACTTCCCCGTCCCTTTTTACCCGCCTTCTTCATATTACACGGTGCTGCAAATCTGCAACTTTGCACAGTACACAGAATGTGCTGCTAAACTGCGGCGACGCCCACTGAATGGAATATGTGACTTTGATATTTTACAGTTTGAAGACTTAACAGTATTTCTTCCTATTCTGCAACTGTGCACAGTACACAGAATGTGCTGCTAAACTGCGGCGACGCACACTGAATGGAATATGTGACTTTGATATTTTACAGTTTGAAGACTTAACAGTATTTCTTCCTATTCTGCAACTTTGCACAGTAAACAGAATTTGCTGCTTATCTGCGGCTACGCACAGTGAATGGAATATGTGACTTTGATATTTTACAGTTTGAAGACTTAACAGTATTTCTTCCTATTCTGCAACTGTGCACAGTACACAGAATGTGCTGCTAAACTGCGGCGACGCACACTGAATGGAATATGTGACTTTGATATTTTACAGTTTGAAGACTTAACAGTATTTCTTCCTATTCTGCAACTGTGCACAGTACACAGAATGTGCTGCTAAACTGCGGCGACGCACACTGAATGGAATATGTGACTTTGATATTTTACAGTTTGAAGACTTAACAGTATTTCTTCCTATTCTGCAACTGTGCACAGTACACAGAATGTGCTGCTAAACTGCGGCGACGCACACTGAATGGAATATGTGACTTTGATATTTTACAGTTTGAAGACTTAACAGAATGTGCTCTAATCTGCAACTTTGCACACTAAACAGAATGTGCTCTAATCTGCAACTTTGCACACTAAACAGAATGTGCTCTATTCTGCAACTTTGCACACTAAAAAGAATGTGCTGCTAATCTGCAACTTTGCACACTGAACAGAATGTGCTCTAATCTGCAACTTTGCACACTAAACAGAATGTGCTCTAATCTGCAACTTTGCACACTAAACAGAATATATGAAGTTTTTTTTTTTTTGTTTTTTTTCCCCACACACAAAATAAACTGCTGCCCGCACACACAGTAGTCCTAAAAAGGACTTTTGGGTCTTTTTTTTTACAAATTTGCTTTTTTTCTCCCTACACTGACTTTCCCTTCCTATCCTCATCTCTCCCTGGCTAAGACTGAGCCGAACTCGCTGGTCAGGTGCTATACAGCACTCGACCACGGGTTCTGGCCAGCCAATCAGTGTTATGCCAGCAGCCAACATGGCTGCTGGCATTACACTGATGTCAGAGCCTCCCTGCACGCTTATTGGCTGCGCAGCAGCCGCGAAACGTGCGGGGAGGAGACCCGAACATGGCGGGCGAGCACATGCGGTACTCGTACGAGTACCGCCATGTGCCGAGCAGAGCGATGCTCGAGCCGATCCGAGCATCGGCCGAGCATGCTCGCTCAACACTAGTTGAGAACCACTGCTATTGAGGGCACATCACATTTTCAAAAATGGTCAGTCATTGCAGCTTTGTTGTTTTGCAGTAAAATTAATTTTTCGTTTCTAAGTGCACATTTTTTAAGGAGTACAGTTCTATCAGGAGTACCAGGCCATCCAGTACCCCCCTACCTGTGCTGTATGCGCTGCGTGGTGGTGGGTCTTTTTCTACTGATTGGTGCTGTCTATGCTGTCTCAGTGTCACTGTCTGTCACTGCTGCACTCCCCAGTCTGACTCCTGCTGCGTACTGCTTGGTGAGTTGGAGGGACAGATGGTCATTGAGTGCTGGCTCTGAGGCCCACTCTCCCCCACTGCAGTATCATCACTCGCCCGGCCCCTGCAGCTGGGCTGTGATGACAATACATACGTGTGCATGCTGTGTAGACCAAATGGTTGCACAGGCATGCTCAGAGAAGAGAAAGAGGCACAGGGAGAGAAGTGCTTGCTGCCAGCTGCTGCCAGACAGTAACAAGCAGTCTGGATTCTTGTTATCTTGCCCGGCTGCATAGATTGTAATGGAAAGGGTCTGGAATCGGATCGTGAACAAAAAAAATACATAAAAAAATATTCACAGCTTCTCCCGTTTCTGCGCCCCTCCGCTGTGGCGCCCTGAGGTGGCTGCCTAAGCAGCCTTATGCTAGCGCAGGCCCTGGCTACACGTTGGACACCCATGATTTAAGAGATCCTGAAAACATGCTCTGATAGAGGGTCTTGAGGACAGGTTTGAGTGGCCCTAGTGTAGGGCTTGGGGCTTGAAGTCCATTTTCTTGTAGCCAAGCACAGGTAGAAGTTTGTTTTAGCAGTCAATGGGCAGTTCTCTGTCAAGTATATAGTAGTGATCTGGAAAAAGCTCAGTTTGTGTACCGACATGACATACCTCCCAACACTTGTGTTTTAGGGGCTATTGCTGGGGGCGTGGCTGGTGGGTGGGGCATTACCGAGAATTTTTAGGCTGTTTCATGACCTATTGAGACCTCCTTGTGTAACCTAATAATTGACCTATAACAAGACCAAATAATTTTTTTACACAGACTAATTTATACTGACGTTTAAACAAACATTAACGTGAGTTTTATTGCTGTAGAGCAATATGATACACTTATATACACACCACACAGTCTGATCTCCTAAACAGAGGGACATCAGGGTGGGAAAGAGGGACAGAGGGATTTGGGTCTTAAAGAGGGACTGTCCCTCCTAAAGAGGGACACTTGGGAGGTATGACATGATCATGGGAGCTGTAGTCCAACACTAGCAGGAGAGCCACAATTTGCTAATCCCTAGATAAGGCGGTGTTTATCCGTGGAATCAATGCACTTGAATGAATGATTGGCCTCTATGCACCTGTCACTGCTGTGTGTGAGACTCTTATTAAATGGCGTCTAGCTGTCATCTTTTTCTGATTAAGGCTGCTATTGCTTTGTAGATAACTATCATTTCTCTGCTTAAATGGAAGGGAGGTCAAATCCTATTCCAGGCCTAATAAACTTCAAAAACTATTTAGCCTTTCCTGTCACCATTCCTTTTGATCCAAGGAGAGGCAATCTTCTGAATTTACACGCAAATACGCTAATCAAATGCATTGTAAGTGAGCGAAATGACTAGGAACGTGGGGACTTATTTATCAGCCTGAAGAAGTGCAGTTCAAGTCCAAACCAGCTGCACCAGGACAATGAAATGAACCTTCCACTCATTTATATTGATTTATATGGGGCTTATAACACCATAAATAGCAGAGTGGTATCCAATGTATTGTTTTGCAATGTGTTGGAGACAACTGTAGTATTCAAAGGGTTAATTAACCCTTTGAGAGGCAGAAGGGTTACTGCTTGGTTACCCCCTCTGGCACTCAAAGCATTAAAAGCCCCAATGAAATCATTGGGAATCCCCCTCACACTGTGGACTTTATTTGCTCAAGAACAAAGGCTTAACTAGAAGCCACCGAGCCCTGGTGCAAAAATTGCCATGGGCCCCCCGACCACATTGCCCCCCCCCCATTGCCCCCAATCACCACAACTGCCTCCACATTGCCCCCAATCTCCACAATTGCCTCCACTTTGCCCATATTTACCCCCCCCCCCATGTCCATCTCCTACCTCCCTGGTGGTCCAGCGGCGTGGCAAGTGAGGCACAGACCTCAAAAGCTGGCACTCCCTCAGTCATCTCCCAGCGCTCTGCATTACTACTAGAGTCCCAAAGAGGGAGCGCTCAGTTGCTAGAGGGCTGTGTCGAAAAAAGCAAAGACCTCAGCTGTTTGCTGCGGGCGCCTAGCAGGGCGGGGGGGGTGTCAGGGGGCGCCGGGGCCCCTGGAGTGGCGGGCCCGGTTGCAGCTGCGACCCCTATTGTTATGCCACTGCTCAAGAAGGGAACCTCTGTAGATTGATGAATGAGGTCCATAGGAACTGATGGTACATGAGAACAAGTTTATAGCCAATACAGCCGGTCTGTTTTTTCTGTCTCTTAATCCTTTCTGTAGCAGAGAGATGTACAATGAATTGCAGAGTATGAACAAACTAAGAGGGGTTTCCCATTGCAGAGAAACTCCATTTGCACGTTTTGGCCCTGTCAGATCAGAGACACTAAGATTTAGCATCCCAATAATAAGAAATGCTTGTAGATGTTGTAGGTATGTTCGTGCCAGTGCAACCTCCAGCTGTTAGTGAACTACAATTCCCTAAATCAGCTGTAGATCAAAGGAACTGTATTCCAACACCAGCTGGAGGGCTGCAGGTTGAGACAACTGAGGTTTATGCACAGGTATTTGTCATTTGCATAAAATACGTTCAATTTTTTTTTTTAACCCCTTTCATAAAATATTGGGTTTTCCCCTATCTTGGGATGGTTTGTTTATTAGTACATCAGACTCAGTGTGTGAGATGGTGTTATATAGTTGAGTTCTTTTTGTATTATAATTTAAATGGTGATAGTGAACACATTTCATGTTTAATCTCGTCTAGTAGAAGTCCATGGAGATTGCTGTTACTCAGAGCATGTTGTGGGCTGGATTCCTCTCTTCTATGCTTTGATTTCATGTAGAGCCTGGGGCAGCTGCAGGGTACCTTGTCTTACAATGGAGGTGATATATTCTTATTTAATTGTTTCTCTAGTCAAAGAGAGCTGAGATATGATTTTAATGCATTCATATTAGCCTCATTTCCATGAGCAGATGCTTGCTGCACATTTTCTCAAACCAAGCACACGTAGAAGACCATTGCAGTAAAAGAATTCCTTTTTATAAACGTGATCTCGGCTCTGCTGCACAGCCGCCTGATTCACATAAGACTGTCGTACGACAGCTTCCCCTGCAGTCAGCTAGAAAGCAGGGAAAGGGGAGGCAAGATCCAAACCTTCAAATAGGAGGCAAGATCCAAACCTGAAAATTATAGACCTTTGAGCTTGATTTCCATAGTGGGTAAGATTATTAGAATGGTTACTAATTTACAGTATTCCGAACTAGGTGAAGACCAACAATATTATTAGTCAAACAAATTTACTTGCATTTTATGAAAGGGTAAGTAGTAGTTTGGACAAGAGAATTGATGTTGAATTTTGCAAAAGCTTTTGATACTGTGCCTCACAACAGTTTACTGCATAAATTAAAAAGCTTCGGTTTGGGAGATTATATCTATGAATAGAGAGAAAATTGGTTAAATGATGGATGGCAGAGAGTTGTTATAAATGGAACCTTTTCAAGTTGGTATCTTAATCTTTGCTGATGACCCTAAGCTGTTTAAGGAAATACATGCAGAGCTGGATGTTTTTTCTCTGAGTAAAGATTTAGATAAACTGAGTCAATGGTCAGAAAAGTGGCAGAGGTTTAATGTAGATAAATGTAAGGTTATTCATTTAGGCTATAAAAACAAACATGCTACTTATATACTAAATATGGAAACTACTTGAGGAATCCTCATTAGAGAAAGATTTAGGAGTCCTGATAGATTATAGACTTATCAGCAATGTCCAGTGTCACTCAGCTGCTGCAAGACCAAATAGGCTACTACCCTTCATAAAAATGGGTATTGGTGCACGAGATGCAAATATATTTCTACCTTTATATAAATCATTTGTAAGGCCACATCTACAATATGGAGTACAGTTTTGGGTACCAGTTCGCACAGAAAAAACATTATTGAACTGGTAAAAGTGCAGAATCGTGCAACAAAACTGATAAATGGATTGGAGGATCTGAATTATAAATAGAGACTGTCCAAACTGGGTTTGTTTACATTAAAGAAAAGATGTCAAAGGGGTGATACCTGATTACCATTTACAAATATATTCAATATCAATCCAAAGAATTCTTCCTCAAGGAACTGTTTACTCAAAGAGCTGAATGAAGAACAAGAGGTTATCCACTGAGACTTGAGGAAAGGTGCTTTAGACTAAAACAAAGCAGGGATTTTTTAGAGTTAAGGCAGTAAAGTTATGGAATTCCTTGACTGGGATGCTGTGTTTGCAGATCATGTGATTGCTTTCAAAAAGTAATGGATACTTATCTAGCAGAGAAAAATATTGAGAATTATGGCAGTTGCCTTCAAAGCAGGTAAGATGTTGATCCAGGGAAATACTTGATTGACATTTTTACCCACTTGATCTATAAATGGCTTCAGTGTTTTTTGCCTTCCTCTGGATCAACAGAGGCATGGATTGAACTTGATGGGTGCATGTCTTTTTTCATCCTCACCAACTATGTTACTATGTACACTGTCAGGAGTGCAGTGCAGTGCAGTTCAGTTCTGTGCTGGCTGGATATGGAGATGATTTGAGTGGTGATTGGCTGATGGAAGCTACGTGTAGGGTAAGGGATGCCAATGTAGCAGTCACTCACCTCAGGTTCTGCCTTAGATGGCTCTGGGCTGAAAGACAGTGAGTGCTCAGTCAGAATGATACACACACATCTTGCTTCCTGTTCTTCATGTCAGGAAGTTGTATAGTATGTGTATTGTTGCAGAATACACAGCAGGAGATATATAAAAAGAAAAAGGATCAAATTTGATGAACATAACTGCAGAATATTAACATAACCTCTTGGATGCTAGAGATGCCTACAATGCATTCCAAAGCAAAGCATTGCAGGCCTCTAGCATCCAAGGGGTTAAAAGACACATTGGAATCAATGGTACTTAGTGTATCTTCCACAGGTACAGTGGTTGCACCAGAATTGATCCTCTTTTCATTTATTTTGCCCATTAAGTGCAAACATTGGTTCCCTCTGCTTGTTAACCCTTTGAGGACCATAGGGGTTAAGACACTATTCTTCACAATGCTTTGCACACCCCTCCGGTCCACATGGGGTTAAAACACTGCACAAGAATAGTAGGATTCTGATATACTTAAATGTGTGTTAGAAAATACTGAATGCAGGGCTCTGATTCTCACCTCTTGGGTGTCACAGAGGCACCCCCAATGCATTATGAGATATCTAGCATCCAAAGGGTTAACTTTATACTCGAGAGCCTTCCAGGGAATTAAATCCCATTACAATGTAATGGTGTGGTTTCGCTTCATTGGGACCTATGTATAAAGGCTTCAATGGTACCTATGTATAAAGACTTTAATGGGACCTATGTATAAAGGCTTCAATGGTACCTATTTATAAAGGCTTTAATGGGACTTATGTATAAAAGCTCCATGGTACCTATGTATAAAGACTTTAATGGTTCCTATGTATAAAGGCTTCAATGGTACCTATTTATAAAGGCTTTAATGGGACTTATGTATAAAAGCTCCATGGTACCTATGTATAAAGACTTTAATGGTTCCTATGTATAAAGGCTTCAATGGTACCTATGTATAAAGACTATAATGGGACCTATGTATAAAGGCTTCAATGGTACCTATTTATAAAGGCTTTAATGGGACTTATGTATAAAAGCTTGAATGGTTCCTATGTATAAAGGCTTTAATGGGACCTATGTATAAAGGCTTCAATGGTACCTATGTATAAAGGCTTTAATGGTTCCTATGTATAAAGGCTCCATGGTACCTATGTATAAAGGCTTCAATGGTACCTATGTATAAAGGCTTCAATGGTACCTATTTATAAAGGCTTTAATGGGACCTATGTATAAAGGCTTCAGTGGTACCTATTTATAAAGGCTTCAATGGTACCTATGTATAAAGGCTTTAATGGGACCTATGTATAAAGGCTTCAGTGGTATCTGTAGAAAAAACACACGTGTAGACATTTTGAGGCAAAACCGCATATTATCTAATTAGCCATTTGGTTGTTATAGAGGTCTTCAGCTCCTTGCTATAGAGGTCTTCAACACCTTGCATTGAATAGTTAAAAATCAAATAATTATCTCTAGTAAAAATACATAAACATGTAACATTGCTAGCAGGGATCCTGATTGCCCTAGAGGAAGCAGAGAGTAACATTGTGTAAACGCATTCGGACTTGACACTCTGTCACTCACTTGGGTACCGAGTCATTTCCATGCCCCCCGTGGTTTTTCCCCGCTCCTCCTCTCAGTATCCCACTAGTTCTGGCATTCTGTGCCACCTCACCAGTATACAATGACCAGAGGACTCTGACATCTGAATAGATCATGACGGTGAACCAGCATCTATTGCCATCTTTGTGTCAACTATCCATACATCCATCTGCTACTAAGTTGGGTCGACCTTCTTCAAGTCAACATCTGGAACTAGAATGGATTCATCAGCTTCTGCTGGAGGTCGGGAGGACATGGCATGATTCCTAAAAGGGAAGTGACCCTTTGGATGCATAAAGCCCAAGTTGGGCTAATGTGAGTGCAATATAGTTTGACTTATCCTGTTGTATGTATTTTTTTTTTTTAATTACTACACTTAGATCATTTATATGGTTTTCTCTTGCACCCTTTTTCTTGTGTTATCTCAGACCTCACTAGACAATGCTGATTGCTTTGCAATGCACTGGACACTCATAGCATTAAACCCTTTGAATGCTAGGTGCCAACACTTGCAGCTCAGTGTGATGGAGTCCTCTCTAGTATTCATAGATTAAAAGGCTAGTAGCACTTAATATGCAGGAAATATATACTGTAGGGTAGACCATAAACTTCCACAGGATGTTGTAGTAACAGCACCACTATATATTTCCAGGACATTAAGATATTACACCTAAAAAAATGCAAGTTTGAACTTAAATAACATTTTAAATAAAGCACCTGCTCAGTAGTGGGAGTACCCTTTTTTGTGCAGAAAGATAAACTTAACAATATATATTTGTTTACATATTAAATGTTACTATCCCATTTAGAGCCCCACTGCAATCAAAGGGAATATTGGGGATTTTCATTTGTCCCCTGTTATGCAGTTTGTTTGCTCCAGAACTTCTCCGATTCCTTTTGAAAATACAGACCTTAACACAGTAACATAATGAATGTGGTTGAAAAGACACAGGTCCATCAAGTTCAGCCTTTGCCTCATAACCCAGTGACATGAGAACTGTGTAGCTTTCCTACTGTAACATAAGTTAGTCTTTATCAGACCTTCCTGTTCTGCCTACTAATATACAGTATAACCCTGTATGTTCCCTTTTGAAATAAATGTATCTAATCTTCTCTTAGAAGTATCCATTTTATCTGCCATAACCACCTCCTTGGACAAGGAATTCCATGATTTAACAGACCTTACTGTAAAAATTACCTTCCTTTGCTGAAGTTGAAACCTCCTTTTCTCTAATCTCAAGGGGTGTCCCCTGGTCATGATCAGGCCTTGGAATGAATAGCTCACCACAGAGATCCTTGTATTGACCTCTCATATACATGTACATTGTGATAAGGTCTCCTCTTAGTCGTCTTTTCTCTAGTGAAAATAAACCAAGTTTGTCTAGTCGTTCCTCATTCGTCAAGTCTGCCATTCCTTTAATTTTGTTGTTCTTCACTGTACTCTCTAGATTTCTAGAATAACTTTTTTTGGAACTGTGTCCAAAACTGCACTCCATATTTGAGGTGAGGTCTTACCAATGATTTGTACAATGGCACTCTTGCTTCAATATCCATTTTTATACAAGATGGGACTTTGTTTGATTTTGCTACTGCTATTTGACACTGGTCACTGTTTCCAAGTTTGTAGTTTACAAGGATTCCCAGGTCTTTCTCTAGCAACGAGTCCCCTAAAATTATTCCATAAGTAGCACTGGGATTTTTTCTTCCCGAATGCATGACTTTACACTTTCCTACATTAAACTTCATATTCAATTTGTTTGTCAAATCTGTCATTTTATGGAAATCCCTCTTTACAGAACAAATATCCTGTTCTGAATATATTACCCTGCATAATTTAGTGTCATCCGCAAATATTGATATTTTGCTTTCTATATCTATTTCCAGGTCATTTATAAACATGTAAAAAGCAGTGGACCAGGCACTGAACCCTGAGGTACTACCCTCTCAGGTTATTTGTATTGGAGAATTGTCCATTTACAACCACACACTCTTCCCTATCCTTCAACCTGTTTTCTGTTCCCCTAGTCCCAATGTCCTTATTGTATATCCCAGCCTCCTGTATGGCACTGTATCAAATGCCTTTGCAAAATCTAGAAATACTATATCAACTGCCTTAACATTTTGTAGGTTACTGCTTACTTCATCACATAAGCTGAAAAGATTAGTTTGGCACAATCTATTCCTCATAAAACCCAGGTTCTGTTGTAGTTCCCTTCTTAAATAAGGCACTACATTGGCTTTACTCCAATCTTGTGACACTGAGCCTGTGGGGAGAGAATCTTTAAAGAGTTAAAAGAGGGGTCTTGCTAACACCGTACTGAGTTCCTGAAGAATCCTTGGATGTATACCATCAGGACCCGGGGCTTTGTCAGTCTTCCCATGACCTCATCTTTTGTTAACCCAATATCTCATATTGATATGGTTTTATTTGTTACTTGTTGAGGCCCTTCTACCATTCCTTGCTCCCTTTATATACTGATGTAAAGAACGTGTTTAGAACATCGTCCTTTTCCTTATCCTCTCTAATCAACTCCCCCAACTCATTTTTGAAAGGTCCAATGCACTCCCTCTTAAAGGGGAACAGTCACATCTGAAAAACTTTTTAGCACTTGTTTAATCCGATAAGAAGTATTAGGACATGTGGTTTGTTTTTTTTTAACTTGCTTCTTAAGATATTTCACTTCAAAGTTACTCACTTCCGCATAATGCGGCACAGTGTAGCTGCGGCACAGCATTATGTCATTCTCCTCCCACCTCCCTCCCAGCTGCCCCAGTGAGCGCGTTCAAGCTTCACTTCGGTGTGGTCTTATTGGATTAAACAAGTGCTAAAAAGTTTTTCAGATGTGAATGTTCCCCTTTAAGTACTTTGCTATTTATGTATTTGAAAAACTTTTTTGGATTAGTTTTGCTCTCCCTTGCAATTCAGTTTTCATTATCTGTTTTTGCTAACCTAATTGCCTTTTTTGCAATCTTTGTTGCACTCCCTGTGTATTTCATTAAATAATGTTCTGTTCTTTCAGAGCTATATAGTTTAAATGCCTTTTTTTCCTTGCCATTTCCTTCTTCACATTTGCGGTTAACCACATTGGCTTTGATCTACTTCTTTTTAACATTTGTTCCCCACTGGAATATACTATTTAATACCATTCTGCAACCTAAATTGAAATTCTGACCATTTTCCTCAGTCTATGTGTTACCTTGATGCTCTTAACATTTTGAAGTTAGCTTTTTTAAAATTAAGAGTTTTGCCAAACTGATCTCAAATATAACCATGCTGTGATCACTGTTTCCCAAATGTTCACCTACCTTAATATTGGATGCCATGTCTATATTATTCGTTATTACTAGGTCCAATATATTATTTCTTGTAGGCATTTACACCTTTTGTGACATGTACCTATCTCTATGAGTGTTCACAAACCTACTACCCTTAGCAGGGCTCATGTTTCCAGTTGATATCTGGATCTGGATAGTTAAGATAGTAAAAATCTCCCATAATTATAGTATGCCCAAAATGTGCTACTTTTTTAATTTGCAATAGCAGTTGGGCCTCAACATTCTCATCATTATTTGGTGGTTTGCAACATATACCCACCAGCATCTTATTTTAATTTTTTTTTTTTTTTTACCTTGTACGCCACAGTTAGCCTTAATTTACCCACAAGGAGTCCACATTATGGCCAGTTTCCTACTAATTTCACCCATTAAA
Source organism: Rhinophrynus dorsalis (assembly GCA_037306005.1). Taxonomy (NCBI): domain Eukaryota; kingdom Metazoa; phylum Chordata; class Amphibia; order Anura; family Rhinophrynidae; genus Rhinophrynus; species Rhinophrynus dorsalis. The sequence goes on from CM074724.1 coordinate 53,938,606, forward strand.
ATTGGATTTAGCTCTGGATCCAAAAATAAGCAAACACCTCCACCTTTTCTATTAATCCTGTCTCTCCTGAACAGAGAATAGCCCTCTATATTTACAGCCCAACCATGCGTATCATCCTACCATGTTTTAGTTATACCAATTATTTCCAAATGCTCAATAACTACCTGTCACAGATACCCAGAAAAGTTCTGGAGTCAGTACGGTATAGTTAATGCAGTTTTATTGACAACATTAACAAAGAAAATATATACATATATACATACAAAGGAACAGGCAAAGGGTATAAAGCCAGCAACCCTGCTATCAGAAATAATAGGATGCAAGGCTAAACCTCAGTGCTAGAGACTAGGCCTTAGCCACTGGTAGTCTCAGCAGGAGCAAGGAACAGGAACACAGGATCTTGATCCGACGTAGCGAGCGTACCGACTCAATCCTGCAGTCAGAATGGAGCGAACTCTGGCTCACACCTGCAGTCAGAATGGAGTGAACTCTGACTCACGCCTGCAGCCAGAATCAGAGCTGGTCTACCAGAGCCCCAGGTCTGCACTAGATTGGGTGTCTGCTAGGTACAAGGAACAAACGTAAGAGTAGTCAGACAGAGCCACAAGTCAGCACCAGAGGGGGTTGTCAGACAAGCCAGGTCATACACAGTTCAGATAGTCAGCCAGAGCCACAGGTTTGCACCAGGTTGGGTGTCCACTATAGGGATAAGCAAAAGAATAGTCAGATAGAGCCACAGGTCAGCACCAGGTTGGATGGAAGACTAGCCAGGTCATACACAGAGCCCAAGGTAATAGAACTGCTATGAACAACAATGCAAGGGCAACTGAGTCAGGACTCAGACTGCCCTTTAAACTCCTCCACAGGAAGTAGGTAGGAGGAGCAGCTCAGAGGGAGGAAGTAGGAAGGAGGAAGTAGGTAGAAGGAGACTACAGGAAGCAAACACATAAAACAGAGGCCTGCTGCATGCTTGAAGCCTCGCACCTGTAGATGACGCTGAAACCAAGGTATGCTGTAACACCGCCAGCAATTCTAGTTCTCCCTGTGACGGGTACAGAGAATCTGGAGAAAGCAAATGGCCAAAGAGGGACACCTGTTTTTAGGTGCTGTTGTTGGGGGCGTGACATTACCGATAATATTATTGGTTATTTAATAATCTATTGACACCTAGTAATTTAATAAATAATGTTGAGCAGAAGCAAAGTATTTTATTTACACAGACTAATTTATAAACATACTGAAGTTTAAACAAACATTAATGTGAGTTTCATTGCTGTGGAGCAATGTGATACACTTATATACACATCACTTTTAGTGTGAGAAGGAAACTCTTCTGGCACTCTAAGGGTTATTAATACTTAACATGTACATTTTTTAGGTGGGGTAGGAAGAAGGATCCTATCACACACTGACCAAAGCATAACCGTGGGGGTTACCCCCCAGCTCTCTCTAACATGATTTCTCTGACTTGCCCAACACAATCATATTAACCCTTTGAGTGCCAGAGGGTTACGTAACACATTGCAAAGCAATGTGTTGCGTTACGTACCCTTCTGGCACTCAACTTTTAATAGACTACACAAAATCACAATACCTTAGAGATTGAGATGGATCTGTATGCCCTACACTGTTGTAGTGTGTTGTGTTCCTGCTTCATAAGTTCTGTACCAGTATGCTCCTGCTACCAACGGTGTGACTTTGCAAGGGCTGACTAGATTGAAGACTTGCAGTACATAGGTGCAGCCAATCCTTGCTGGGCATTAGTCTCCATCTTGCGTGAGCAGGCTTACAAGCATGCCAATGGGTTAGAATCACTTTAGGAGCGGCCTCCTCCTGACATGGTGGGCTTGTGTTATTTCACACTCTGTGGGAGATATGCCTCAGTAAATCTTAATTTTTTGAATGGAGCTCGTGATAAGATGACGAGGCTCTAGACAAGTGGGGGTGGGAGTCTGGATGCGGGACAATCAGTGTGAGAAGCAGGACAGTGGGATTGAGCCCCAAAATTGGGACTGTCCCGCGTAAATCGGCACAGTTGGCAGCTATGTTGCTCTACCTGCCTCGACCCTGTGATCTGGGGTACACAACAGAGTCTGCTCAAAATTTGAACCCAGTTGTGAAAACTTAGCATTTTGTGCAGATAAATGTAAAAACTCATTTTCCCAAGTTACATTAAGTTTGTAAGCACTTTTCATTGTGTGTCATCTCAACATTCAGAATTGTGTTATTATAGGTTTGAATACTTACTGTCATCAGAAGGGGAAGACAGGTGTAGTTATTTCCTATATAACCCCCCCACCAGGAGTTCCTGTGCATCTCCCCACTGAAGTCCCTTCTTGTGGTGATTGGTAAAGGTGTATACTATTATGTATTACTACCCTTAGAGGATATTGCCTGCGGCATTCCTTTGTCTATTTTTATTTTGTACTTATTTCCTAACCTCTTGCGTTGGAGACCTCTCAAGAATCCAAGGGGTTAAGGGGTCTTGCTACATTATACTTTGCCCAGGCCCCCCCAGTGGCTTAAAGTGGAACTTTCACCTTAATTCAAGTTTGTATATTTGAAAACTGAATTAAAAACCTATATGTCATGTCAACCAAAAGTCCAGCAGATGTATAGTTTATGAGATATTCACACTTTTTTTTCTGGGAAAAGTGAAAGTGAAAATTTCCTGGTACAGCACAGAACTTTATTATCATATGAAACATCACTGGAACATTCATTAGCATTACATGTCACTGAAAAGGCTTCATAAGCATATAAGACATCATTGATTGGCATCATTAGCACATGAAAACATCACTGATACCGTATGGGTACCTCAATTAGCATACATTAGCATATGTAAGAAGTGTTAATATCTCCTGAACTGTACATTTACTGGACTTTTGGTTAACATGACAAATAGGCAGTTTTTAATGCAGTATTCAAATATGCAAACTTGAATTAAGGTGAAAGTTCCACTTTAAGTCGGCAGTGAATAAAGGAATGCATATTATTTCATAAGAAGGCAAATGTACTTTTCGGAGGGTTTTTTTGTACGGATGCTCTCACAGCTCAGTGAGCAAGGCTGATATGAGGACAGCTCAGAGTGTGACTAATGCCATTATGACAGAGCTGTGAGAAGGGAGAACTCCGACTCGTGTTGTTGGAGAGGTTATTGAAGTCACTGGATGAGGAAGCAAAATCCAATTCATCTTATTTGTCTGTCTCTTAGAGTGAGAATTGAAGATAGCGTGAGGGACGAAGAAAAGATAACTAGACTGGCTCAAAGACAAACTATTATAACATAATGTAATGGGATGCGATGGATATAATACTGGCAGCAGTAATCCTGTGAAAAATATAGCGCTTTCTCATTCCAGAACATTTTAACCCTTTTTTGTGTGAGAGGAGTGTGCATTGCGTACCTCCGGCCCTTAAATGATTAACCATTTGAATGCCAGAGACATTACTCAGCTCTCTAGCACTCAGATGCTTAAAGGGATAGTAATACTTAAAATGTAAAAAAAATATGTTGTAGGTGTTATCCCCCTGAGTAAAACAAGAGTACTCCCACTGCTGAAAGGTGTTTCATTCAAAAGTTAATAATTTTCAAAGTTTAATTTTTTAGGTGCAATATCACAGTGGCCTGAATTTGTACAGTGGCACTGTTGCTACACAATCCTATGGACAGCTCTGGTCCCGGGACCATAAATCTCCATAGGATCGTGTAGCAACAGCACCACTGTACAAATTCAGGCCACTGTGATATTGCACCTAAAAAATTAGACTTTGAAAATGAATAACTTTTGAATGAAACACCTTTCAGCAGTGGGATTACTCTTGTTTTACTCAAGGGGATAAACCCTACAACATATTTTTTTTACATTTTAAGTATTACTATCCCTTTAAAGGAGAGGTAAACCTTTTTTATAGAAAAATATGTTATATGGCTTTTCCTGCTGAGTAAAACTGTGTTTGGAGATGATTTATTCAAAATGTATTATAACTAAACGTCTTTTTATTTTTACATTCAACTGCATTTTTTCAACAGGTGGTGCTGTTGCTATCACTTACTATGCAGAGCCATAACCTGTGAGTCAAGCTCTCTCATAGTGTGCTGTAAAAAGAATTGCCTTTCGGACACTTGTTTGAAATATACATTTAGAGGGATAGTAATATTTCACAAAAAAAACAGCTCCAATTAATCTTTATAGTATTTGGGCCGTGGAGAGTGTTATTTCAATACTGTCAGAATTGTAGTTCAAAAGTAATTGAATGATAAAGTATCCACCTCCCGCCCCTTTTACCTAGTGTAAGTCACCTCCCCTCAGATGTGGAATCTGGTCTTAAGACCAGACAGCGCACATCAAGGGACAATCTTTTACTGTGAGAACAATGAAAACCCTGCCCCCCTTGACAGGTTTTTCCCTTATGCTAATTGAAGACTGTCCCTCTCTGAGATCCATCCGGACAGTCTTGCTGCTCTAAGGTGAGCAGTGTTACCTCAGTAAAAGGGGCGGGAGGGGGATACTTTATCATTCAATTACTCTTGAGCTACAACTTTGACAGTATTGAAATAACACTCTCCACTGCCCAAATACTATGAAGATTAAAGTGATAGTAATGTCTACTTAAAAGTATTTGGTTGAGTCTTCTTTATATTAAAACTAAGAGATTGTGCTATATTTAAGTGCACTGTTCTGTAGTTCAAAAGTTATGCAAAGATAAAGATCTCCTGCCCACCCCTTCCTGGCCGCCTCCCATGGATTCTCTATTTGTGTTGTGCGACTCGGCAGCTACAGCGAGGGACAAACTTCAATAGATATAAGGGGAATCCTGACCCCCCATGACAAAGGGGGGGGGCAGGATTTCCCTTTGCTTACTGACATTTGTCCCTCACTGCAGCCGCCTGGACCAGACAGAGCTGCAGCAGTTGGGATTCAAATTTCATCAATGGGTGTGCCCTTGTACTCAGTAGGAAAAGCCATAAATGATTACTAGTCCTGTAACCTTCTGAGTGCCAGAGTTATATCCAGTGCATTCCATTGTAACGCTTTTAATACATTTCTGATACCCAAAGGGTTAACTTCTGCCATCCGTCCAGGCAAACACCTATTATTGTCCAAATTTATAATTACAAGCCAAATCTGTCATTTACAAACAAAAATTGAGGGGGATTTACAAAACAGTTTAATGTCAAAAAACAACTTTAAATACCTGTTCTTGCATGCTGAATGTTCCTGTGCCTGAGGTGCTTAACACCTATATACAAGGCTTTATGTGTAGTACAATGGCTGCATGCACCGACGCCTGCAATGTGTGGAAGTGTGCGGGATATTTGTGGTGTGTGCACCGACGTCTGCAATGTGTGGAAGTGTAAGGGGTTATTTGTGGTGTGTGCACCGACGCCTGCAATGTGTGGAAGTGTGCAGGTTATTTGTGGTGTGTGCACCGACGCCTGCAATGTGTGGAAGTGTGCGGGTTATTTGTGGTGTGTGCACCGACGCCTGCAATGTGTGGAATTGTATGTGTTATTTATGGTGTGTGCACCGACGCCTGCAATGTATGGAAGTGTATGTGTTATTTATGGTGTGTGCACCGACGCCTGCAGTGTATGGAAGTGTGCGGGTTATTTGTGGTGTGTGCACCAACGCCTGCAATGTGTGGAAGTGTATGTGTTATTTATGGTGTGTGCACCGACGCCTGCAATGTGTGGAAGTGTGCAAATTATTTGTGGTGTGTGCACCGACGCCTGCAATGTGTGGAAGTGTGCGGGTTATTTGTGGTGTGTGCACCGACGCCTGCAATGTGTGGAAGTGTAAGGGGTTATTTGTGGTGTGTGCACCGACACCTGCAATGTGTGGAAGTGTGCGGGTTATTTGTGGTGTGTGCACCGACGCCTGCAATGTGTGGAAGTGTAAGGGGTTATTTGTGGTGTGTGCACCGACACCTGCAATGTGTGGAAGTGTAAGGGGTTATTTGTGGTGTGTGCACCGATGCCTGCAATGTGTGTAAGTGTAAGGGGTTATTTGTGGTGTGTGCACCGACGCCTGCAATGTGTGGAAGTGTAAGGGGTTATTTGTGGTGTGTGCACCGACGCCTGCAATGTGTGGAAGTGTAAGGGGTTATTTGTGGTGTGTGCACCGACACGTGCAATGTGTGGAAGTGTAAGAGGTTATTTGTGGTGTGTGCACCGACGCCTGCAATGTGTGGAAGTGTGAGGGTTATTTGTGGTGTGTGCACCAACGCCTGCAATGTGTGGAAGTGTAAGGAGTTATTTGTGGTGTGTGCACCAATGCCTGCAATGTGTGAAAGTGTAAGGGGTTATTTGTGGTGTGTGCACCGACACCTGCAGTGTGTGGAAGTGTGCGGGTTATTTGTGGTGTGTGCACCGATGCCTGCAATGTGTGGAAGTGTATGTGTTATTTATGGTGTGTGGACCGACACCTGCAATGTGTGGAAGTGTGCGGGTTATTTGTGGTGTGTGCACCGACGCCTGCAATGTGTGGAAGTGTAAGGGGTTATTTGTGGTGTGTGCAACGACGCCTGCAATGTGTGGAAGTGTAAGGGGTTATTTGTGGTGTGTGCACCGACACCTGCAATGTGTGGAAGTGTGCGGGTTATTTGTGGTGTATGCACCGACGCCTGCAATGTGTGGAAGTGTATGGGTTATTTGTGGTGTATGCACCGAAACTGCAATGTGTGGAAGTGTGCGGGTTATTTGTGGTGTGTGCACCGACGCCTGCAATGTGTAGAAGTGTGCGGGTTATTTGTGGTGTGTGCACCGACGCCTGCAATGTGTGGAAGTGTGCGGGTTATTTGTGGTGTGTGCACCGACGCCTGCAATGTGTGGAAGTGTATGTGTTATTTATGGTGTGTGCACCGACGCCTGCAATGTATGGAAGTGTATGTGTTATTTATGGTGTGTGCACCGACGCCTGCAGTGTATGGAAGTGTGCGGGTTATTTGTGGTGTGCGCACCAACGCCTGCAATGTGTGCAAGTGTATGTGTTATTTATGGTTTGTGCACCGATGCCTGCAATGTGTGGAAGTGTGCAAATTATTTGTGGTGTGTGCACCGACGCCTGCAATGTGTGGAAGTGTGCGGGTTATTTGTGGTGTGTGCACCGACGCCTGCAATGTGTGGAAGTGTAAGGGGTTATTTGTGGTGTGTGCACCGACACCTGCAATGTGTGGAAGTGTAAGGGGTTATTTGTGGTGTGTGCACCGATGCCTGCAATGTGTGGAAGTGTAAGGGGTTATTTGTGGTGTGTGCACCGACGCCTGCAATGTGTGGAAGTGTAAGGGGTTATTTGTGGTGTGTGCACCGACGCCTGCAATGTGTGGAAGTGTAAGGGGTTATTTGTGGTGTGTGCACCGACACGTGCAATGTGTGGAAGTGTATAGGTTATTTGTGGTGTGTGCACCGACGCCTGCAATGTGTGGAAGTGTGAGGGTTATTTGTGGTGTGTGCACCGACGCCTGCAATGTGTGGAAGTGTAAGGGGTTATTTGTGGTGTGTGCACCAACGCCTGCAATGTGTGAAAGTGTAAGGGGTTATTTGTGGTGTGTGCACCGACACCTGCAATGTGTGGAAGTGTGCGGGTTATTTGTGGTGTGTGCACCGACGCCTGCAATGTGTGGAAGTGTATGTGTTATTTATGGTGTGTGCACCGACACCTGCAATGTGTGGAAGTGTGCGGGTTATTTGTGGTGTGTGCACCGACACCTGCAATGTGTGGAAGTGTAAGGGGTTATTTGTGGTGTGTGCACCGACGCCTGCAATGTGTGGAAGTGTAAGGGGTTATTTGTGGTGTGTGCACCGACACCTGCAATGTGTGGAAGTGTGCGGATTATTTGTGGTGTATGCACCGACGCCTGCAATGTGTGGAAGTGTATGGGTTATTTGTGGTGTATGCACCGACACCTGCAATGTGTGGAAGTGTGCGGGTTATTTGTGGTGTGTGCACCGACGCTTGCAATGTGTGGAAGTGTATGTGTTATTTATGGTGTGTGCACCGACACCTGCAATGTGTGGAAGTGTGCGGGTTATTTGTGGTGTGTGCACCGACGCCTGCAATGTGTGGAAGTGTGCGGGTTATTTGTGGTGTGTGCACCGACGCCTGCAATGTGTGGAAGTGTGCGGGTTATATGTGGTGTGTGCACCGACGCCTGCAATGTGTGGAAGTGTGCGGGTTATTTGTGGTGTGTGCACCGACGCCTGCAATGTGTGGAAGTGTAAGGGGTTATTTGTGGTGTGTGCACCGACGCCTGCAATGTGTGGAAGTGTAAGGGGTTATTTGTGGTGTGTGCACCGACGCCTGCAATGTGTGGAAGTGTAAGGGGTTATTTGTGGTGTGTGCACCGACACGTGCAATGTGTGGAAGTGTAAGGGGTTATTTGTGGTGTGTGCACCGACACCTGCAATGTGTGGAAGTGTGCGGGTTATTTGTGGTGTGTGCATCGACACCTGCAATGTGTGGAAGTGTATGGGTTATATGTGGTGTGTGCACCGACACCTGCAATGTGTGGAAGTGTAAGGGGTTATATGTGGTGTGTGCCCCGACACCTGCAATGTGTGGAAGTGTGCGGGTTATTTGTGGTGTATGCACCGTCGCCTGCAATGTGTGGAAGTGTAAGGGGTTATTTGTGGTGTGTGCACCGACACCTGCAATGTGTGGAAGTGTAAGGGGTTATTTGTGGTGTGTGCACCGACACCTGCAATGTGTGGAAATGTGCGGGTTATTTGTGGTGTGTGCACCGACGCCTGCAATGTGTGGAAGTGTAAGGGGTTATTTGTGGTGTGTGCACCGACACCTGCAATGTGTGGAAGTGTGCGGGTTATTTGTGGTGTGTGCACCGACGCCTGCAATGTGTGGAAGTGTAAGGGGTTATATGTGGTGTGTGCACCGACGCCTGCAATGTGTGGAAGTGTGCGGGTTATTTGTGGTGTGTGCACCGACGCCTGCAATGTGTGGAAGTGTAAGGGGTTACTTGTGGTGTGTGCACCGACGCCTGCAATGTGTGGAAGTGTGCGGGTTATTTGTGGTGTGTGCACCGACGCCTGCAATGTGTGGAAGTGTAAGGGGTTATTTGTGGTGTATGCACCAACGCCTGCAATGTGTGGAAGTGTAAGGGGTTATATGTGGTGTGTGCACCGACGCCTGCAATGTGTGGAAGTGTGCGGGTTATTTGTGGTGTGTGCACCGACGCCTGCAATGTGTAGAAGTGTGCGGGTTATTTGTGGTGTGTGCACCGACGCCTGCAATGTGTGGAAGTGTGTGGGTTATTTGTGGTGTGTGCACCGACGCCTGCAATGTGTGGAAGTGTATGTGTTATTTATGGTGTGTGCACCGACGCCTGCAATGTATGGAAGTGTATGTGTTAATTATGGTGTGTGCACCGACGCCTGCAGTGTATGGAAGTGTGCGGGTTATTTGTGGTGTGTGCACCAACGCCTGCAATGTGTGCAAGTGTATGTGTTATTTATGGTGTGTGCACCGATGCCTGCAATGTGTGGAAGTGTGCGAATTATTTGTGGTGTGTGCACCGACGCCTGCAATGTGTGGAAGTGTGCGGGTTATTTGTGGTGTGTGCACCGACGCCTGCAATGTGTGGAAGTGTAAGGGGTTATTTGTGGTGTGTGCACCGACGCCTGCAATGTGTGGAAGTGTAAGGGGTTATTTGTGGTGTGTGCACCGACGCCTGCAATGTGTGGAAGTGTAAGGGGTTATTTGTGGTGTGTGCACCGACGCCTGCAATGTGTGGAAGTGTAAGGGGTTATTTGTGGTGTGTGCACCGACGGCTGCAATGTGTGGAAGTGTAAGGGGTTATTTGTGGTGTGTGCACGGACACGTGCAATGTGTGGAAGTGTATAGGTTATTTGTGGTGTGTGCACCGACGCCTGCAATGTGTGGAAGTGTATGTGTTATTTATGGTGTGTGCACCGACACCTGCAATGTGTGGAAGTGTGCGGGTTATTTGTGGTGTATGCACCGACACCTGCAATGTGTGGAAGTGTGCGGGTTATTTGTGGTGTGTGCACCAATGCTTGCAATGTGTGGAAGTGTATGTGTTATTTATGGTGTGTGCACCGACACCTGCAATGTGTGGAAGTGTGCGGGTTATTTGTGGTGTGTGCACCGACGCCTGCAATGTGTGGAAGTGTGCGGGTTATTTGTGGTGTGTGCACCGACGCCTGCAATGTGTGGAAGTGTGCGGGTTATATGTGGTGTGTGCACCGACGCCTGCAATGTGTGGAAGTGTGCGGGTTATTTGTGGTGTGTGCACCGACGCTTGCAATGTGTGGAAGTGTATGTGTTATTTATGGTGTGTGCACCGACACCTGCAATGTGTGGAAGTGTGCGGGTTATTTGTGGTGTGTGCACCGACGCCTGCAATGTGTGGAAGTGTGCGGGTTATTTGTGGTGTGTGCACCGACGCCTGCAATGTGTGGAAGTGTGCGGGTTATATGTGGTGTGTGCACCGACGCCTGCAATGTGTGGAAGTGTGCGGGTTATTTGTGGTGTGTGCACCGACGCCTGCAATGTGTGGAAGTGTAAGGGGTTATTTGTGGTGTGTGCACCGACGCCTGCAATGTGTGGAAGTGTAAGGGGTTATTTGTGGTGTGTGCACCGACGCCTGCAATGTGTGGAAGTGTAAGGGGTTATTTGTGGTGTGTGCACCGACACGTGCAATGTGTGGAAGTGTAAGGGGTTATTTGTGGTGTGTGCACCGACACCTGCAATGTGTGGAAGTGTGCGGGTTATTTGTGGTGTGTGCACCGACGCCTGCAATGTGTAGAAGTGTAAGGGGTTAATTTTGGTGTGTGCACCGACGCCTGCAATGTGTGGAAGTGTAAGGGGTTATATTTGGTGTGTGCATCGACACCTGCAATGTGTGGAAGTGTATGGGTTATATGTGGTGTGTGCACCGACACCTGCAATGTGTGGAAGTGTAAGGGGTTATATGTGGTGTGTGCCCCTGCACATGCAATGTGTGGAAGTGTGCGGGTTATTTGTGGTGTATGCACCGTTGCCTGCAATGTGTGGAAGTGTAAGGGGTTATTTGTGGTGTGTGCACCGACACCTGCAATGTGTGGAAGTGTGCGGGTTATTTGTGGTGTGTGCACTGACGCCTGCAATGTGTGGAAGTGTAAGGGGTTATTTGTGGTGTATGCACCAACGGCTGCAATGTGTGGAAGTGTAAGGGGTTATATGTGGTGTGTGCACCGACGCCTGCAATGTGTGGAAGTGTGCGGGTTATTTGTGGTGTGTGCACCGACGCCTGCAATGTGTGGAAGTGTAAGGGGTTACTTGTGGTGTGTGCACCGACGCCTGCAATGTGTGGAAGTGTGCGGGTTATTTGTGGTGTGTGCACCGACGCCTGCAATGTGTGGAAGTGTAAGGGGTTATATGTGGTGTGTGCACCGACGCCTGCAATGTGTGGAAGTGTGCGGGTTATTTGTGGTGTATGCACCGACGCCTGCAATGTGTAGAAGTGTGCGGGTTATTTGTGGTGTGTGCACCGACGCCTGCAATGTGTGGAAGTGTGCGGGTTATTTGTGGTGTGTGCACCGACGCCTGCAATGTGTGGAAGTGTATGTGTTATTTATGGTGTGTGCCCCGACGCCTGCAATGTATGGAAGTGTATGTGTTATTTATGGTGTGTGCACCGACGCCTGCAGTGTATGGAAGTGTGCGGGTTATTTGTGGTGTGTGCACCAACGCCTGGAATGTGTGCAAGTGTATGTGTTATTTATGGTGTGTGCACCGATGCCTGCAATGTGTGGAAGTGTGCGAATTATTTGTGGTGTGTGCACCGATGCCTGCAATGTGTGGAAGTGTGCGGGTTATTTGTGGTGTGTGCACCGACGCCTGCAATGTGTGGAAGTGTAAGGGGTTATTTGTGGTGTGTGCACCGACACCTGCAATGTGTGGAAGTGTTAGGGGTTATATGTGGTGTGTGCACCGATGCCTGCAATGTGTGGAAGTGTAAGGGGTTATTTGTGGTGTGTGCACCGACGCCTGCAATGTGTGGAAGTGTAAGGGGTTATTTGTGGTGTGTGCACCGACACGTGCAATGTGTGGAAGTGTATAGGTTATTTGTGGTGTGTGCACCGACGCCTGCAATGTGTGGAAGTGTGAGGGTTATTTGTGGTGTGTGCACCGACGCCTGCAATGTGTGGAAGTGTAAGGGGTTATTTGTGGTGTGTGCACCAACGCCTGCAATGTGTGAAAGTGTAAGGGGTTATTTGTGGTGTGTGCACCGACACCTGCAGTGTGTGGAAGTGTATGGGTTATTTGTGGTGTATGCACCGACACCTGCAATGTGTGGAAGTGTGCGGGTTATTTGTGGTGTGTGCACCGACGCCTGCAATGTGTGGAAGTGTATGTGTTATTTATGGTGTGTGCACCGACACCTGCAATGTGTGGAAGTGTGCTGGTTATTTGTGGTGTGTGCACCGACACCTGCAATGTGTGGAAGTGTATGTGTTATTTATGGTGTGTGCACCGACGCCTGCAATGTATGGAAGTGTATGTGTTAATTATGGTGTGTGCACCGACGCCTGCAGTGTATGGAAGTGTGCGGGTTATTTGTGGTGTGTGCACCAACGCCTGCAATGTGTGCAAGTGTATGTGTTATTTATGGTGTGTGCACCGATGCCTGCAATGTGTGGAAGTGTGCGAATTATTTGTGGTGTGTGCACCGACGCCTGCAATGTGTGGAAGTGTGCGGGTTATTTGTGGTGTGTGCACCGACGCCTGCAATGTGTGGAAGTGTAAGGGGTTATTTGTGGTGTGTGCACCGACGCCTGCAATGTGTGGAAGTGTAAGGGGTTATTTGTGGTGTGTGCACCGACGCCTGCAATGTGTGGAAGTGTAAGGGGTTATTTGTGGTGTGTGCACCGACGCCTGCAATGTGTGGAAGTGTAAGGGGTTATTTGTGGTGTGTGCACCGACGCCTGCAATGTGTGGAAGTGTAAGGGGTTATTTGTGGTGTGTGCACGGACACGTGCAATGTGTGGAAGTGTATAGGTTATTTGTGGTGTGTGCACCGACGCCTGCAATGTGTGGAAGTGTGAGGGTTATTTGTGGTGTGTGCACCGACGCCTGCAATGTGTGGAAGTGTAAGGGGTTATTTGTGGTGTGTGCACCAACGCCTGCAATGTGTGAAAGTGTAAGGGGTTATTTGTGGTGTGTGCACCGACACCTGCAGTGTGTGGAAGTGTATGGGTTATTTGTGGTGTATGCACCGACACCTGCAATGTGTGGAAGTGTGCGGGTTATTTGTGGTGTGTGCACCGACGCCTGCAATGTGTGGAAGTGTATGTGTTATTTATGGTGTGTGCACCGACACCTGCAATGTGTGGAAGTGTGCGGGTTATTTGTGGTGTATGCACCGACACCTGCAATGTGTGGAAGTGTGCGGGTTATTTGTGGTGTGTGCACCAATGCTTGCAATGTGTGGAAGTGTATGTGTTATTTATGGTGTGTGCACCGACACCTGCAATGTGTGGAAGTGTGCGGGTTATTTGTGGTGTGTGCACCGACGCCTGCAATGTGTGGAAGTGTGCGGGTTATTTGTGGTGTGTGCACCAACGCCTGCAATGTGTGGAAGTGTGCGGGTTATATGTGGTGTGTGCACCGACGCCTGCAATGTGTGGAAGTGTGCGGGTTATTTGTGGTGTGTGCACCGACGCTTGCAATGTGTGGAAGTGTATGTGTTATTTATGGTGTGTGCACCGACACCTGCAATGTGTGGAAGTGTGCGGGTTATTTGTGGTGTGTGCACCGACGCCTGCAATGTGTGGAAGTGTGCGGGTTATTTGTGGTGTGTGCACCGACGCCTGCAATGTGTGGAAGTGTGCGGGTTATATGTGGTGTGTGCACCGACGCCTGCAATGTGTGGAAGTGTGCGGGTTATTTGTGGTGTGTGCACCGACGCCTGCAATGTGTGGAAGTGTATGTGTTATTTATGGTGTGTGCACCGACACCTGCAATGTGTGGAAGTGTGCGGGTTATTTGTGGTGTGTGCACCGACACCTGCAATGTGTGGAAGTGTATGTGTTATTTATGGTGTGTGCACCGACGCCTGCAATGTATGGAAGTGTATGTGTTAATTATGGTGTGTGCACCGACGCCTGCAGTGTATGGAAGTGTGCGGGTTATTTGTGGTGTGTGCACCAACGCCTGCAATGTGTGCAAGTGTATGTGTTATTTATGGTGTGTGCACCGATGCCTGCAATGTGTGGAAGTGTGCGAATTATTTGTGGTGTGTGCACCGACGCCTGCAATGTGTGGAAGTGTGCGGGTTATTTGTGGTGTGTGCACCGACGCCTACAATGTGTGGAAGTGTAAGGGGTTATTTGTGGTGTGTGCACCGACGCCTGCAATGTGTGGAAGTGTAAGGGGTTATTTGTGGTGTGTGCACCGACGCCTGCAATGTGTGGAAGTGTAAGGGGTTATTTGTGGTGTGTGCACCGACGCCTGCAATGTGTGGAAGTGTAAGGGGTTATTTGTGGTGTATGCACCGACACCTGCAATGTGTGGAAGTGTGCGGGTTATTTGTGGTGTGTGCACCGACGCCTGCAATGTGTGGAAGTGTATGTGTTATTTATGGTGTGTGCACCGACACCTGCAATGTGTGGAAGTGTGCGGGTTATTTGTGGTGTATGCACCGACACCTGCAATGTGTGGAAGTGTGCGGGTTATTTGTGGTGTGTGCACCAATGCTTGCAATGTGTGGAAGTGTATGTGTTATTTATGGTGTGTGCACCGACACCTGCAATGTGTGGAAGTGTGCGGGTTATTTGTGGTGTGTGCACCGACGCCTGCAATGTGTGGAAGTGTGCGGGTTATTTGTGGTGTGTGCACCAACGCCTGCAATGTGTGGAAGTGTGCGGGTTATATGTGGTGTGTGCACCGACGCCTGCAATGTGTGGAAGTGTGCGGGTTATTTGTGGTGTGTGCACCGACGCTTGCAATGTGTGGAAGTGTATGTGTTATTTATGGTGTGTGCACCGACACCTGCAATGTGTGGAAGTGTGCGGGTTATTTGTGGTGTGTGCACCGACGCCTGCAATGTGTGGAAGTGTGCGGGTTATTTGTGGTGTGTGCACCGACGCCTGCAATGTGTGGAAGTGTGCGGGTTATATGTGGTGTGTGCACCGACGCCTGCAATGTGTGGAAGTGTGCGGGTTATTTGTGGTGTGTGCACCGACGCCTGCAATGTGTGGAAGTGTATGTGTTATTTATGGTGTGTGCACCGACACCTGCAATGTGTGGAAGTGTGCGGGTTATTTGTGGTGTGTGCACCGACACCTGCAATGTGTGGAAGTGTATGTGTTATTTATGGTGTGTGCACCGACGCCTGCAATGTATGGAAGTGTATGTGTTAATTATGGTGTGTGCACCGACGCCTGCAGTGTATGGAAGTGTGCGGGTTATTTGTGGTGTGTGCACCAACGCCTGCAATGTGTGCAAGTGTATGTGTTATTTATGGTGTGTGCACCGATGCCTGCAATGTGTGGAAGTGTGCGAATTATTTGTGGTGTGTGCACCGACGCCTGCAATGTGTGGAAGTGTGCGGGTTATTTGTGGTGTGTGCACCGACGCCTACAATGTGTGGAAGTGTAAGGGGTTATTTGTGGTGTGTGCACCGACGCCTGCAATGTGTGGAAGTGTAAGGGGTTATTTGTGGTGTGTGCACCGACGCCTGCAATGTGTGGAAGTGTAAGGGGTTATTTGTGGTGTGTGCACCGACGCCTGCAATGTGTGGAAGTGTAAGGGGTTATTTGTGGTGTGTGCACCGACGCCTGCAATGTGTGGAAGTGTAAGGGGTTATTTGTGGTGTGTGCACGGACACGTGCAATGTGTGGAAGTGTATAGGTTATTTGTGGTGTGTGCACCGACGCCTGCAATGTGTGGAAGTGTGAGGGTTATTTGTGGTGTGTGCACCGACGCCTGCAATGTGTGGAAGTGTAAGGGGTTATTTGTGGTGTGTGCACCAACGCCTGCAATGTGTGAAAGTGTAAGGGGTTATTTGTGGTGTGTGCACCGACACCTGCAGTGTGTGGAAGTGTATGGGTTATTTGTGGTGTATGCACCGACACCTGCAATGTGTGGAAGTGTGCGGGTTATTTGTGGTGTGTGCACCGACGCCTGCAATGTGTGGAAGTGTATGTGTTATTTATAGTGTGTGCACCGACACCTGCAATGTGTGGAAGTGTGCGGGTTATTTGTGGTGTATGCACCGACACCTGCAATGTGTGGAAGTGTGCGGGTTATTTGTGGTGTGTGCACCAATGCTTGCAATGTGTGGAAGTGTATGTGTTATTTATGGTGTGTGCACCGACACCTGCAATGTGTGGAAGTGTGCGGGTTATTTGTGGTGTGTGCACCGACGCCTGCAATGTGTGGAAGTGTGCGGGTTATTTGTGGTGTGTGCACCGACGCCTGCAATGTGTGGAAGTGTGCGGGTTATATGTGGTGTGTGCACCGACGCCTGCAATGTGTGGAAGTGTGCGGGTTATTTGTGGTGTGTGCACCGACGCTTGCAATGTGTGGAAGTGTATGTGTTATTTATGGTGTGTGCACCGACACCTGCAATGTGTGGAAGTGTGCGGGTTATTTGTGGTGTGTGCACCGACGCCTGCAATGTGTGGAAGTGTGCGGGTTATTTGTGGTGTGTGCACCGACGCCTGCAATGTGTGGAAGTGTGCGGGTTATATGTGGTGTGTGCACCGACGCCTGCAATGTGTGGAAGTGTGCGGGTTATTTGTGGTGTGTGCACCGACGCCTGCAATGTGTGGAAGTGTAAGGGGTTATTTGTGGTGTGTGCACCGACGCCTGCAATGTGTGGAAGTGTAAGGGGTTATTTGTGGTGTGTGCACCGACGCCTGCAATGTGTGGAAGTGTAAGGGGTTATTTGTGGTGTGTGCACCGACACGTGTAATGTGTGGAAGTGTAAGGGGTTATTTGTGGTGTGTGCACCGACACCTGCAATGTGTGGAAGTGTGCGGGTTATTTGTGGTGTGTGCACCGACGCCTGCAATGTGTAGAAGTGTAAGGGGTTAATTTTGGTGTGTGCACCGACGCCTGCAATGTGTGGAAGTGTAAGGGGTTATATTTGGTGTGTGCATCGACACCTGCAATGTGTGGAAGTGTATGGGTTATATGTGGTGTGTGCACCGACACCTGCAATGTGTGGAAGTGTAAGGGGTTATATGTGGTGTGTACCCCTGCACATGCAATGTGTGGAAGTGTGCGGGTTATTTGTGGTGTATGCACCGTTGCCTGCAATGTGTGGAAGTGTAAGGGGTTATTTGTGGTGTGTGCACCGACACCTGCAATGTGTGGAAGTGTGCGGGTTATTTGTGGTGTGTGCACTGACGCCTGCAATGTGTGGAAGTGTAAGGGGTTATTTGTGGTGTATGCACCAACGCCTGCAATGTGTGGAAGTGTAAGGGGTTATATGTGGTGTGTGCACCGACGCCTGCAATGTGTGGAAGTGTGCGGGTTATTTGTGGTGTGTGCACCGACGCCTGCAATGTGTGGAAGTGTAAGGGGTTACTTGTGGTGTGTGCACCGACGCCTGCAATGTGTGGAAGTGTGCGGGTTATTTGTGGTGTGTGCACCGACGCCTGCAATGTGTGGAAGTGTAAGGGGTTATATGTGGTGTGTGCACCGACGCCTGCAATGTGTGGAAGTGTGCGGGTTATTTGTGGTGTATGCACCGACGCCTGCAATGTGTAGAAGTGTGCGGGTTATTTGTGGTGTGTGCACCGACGCCTGCAATGTGTGGAAGTGTGCGGGTTATTTGTGGTGTGTGCACCGACGCCTGCAATGTGTGGAAGTGTATGTGTTATTTATGGTGTGTGCCCCGACGCCTGCAATGTATGGAAGTGTATGTGTTATTTATGGTGTGTGCACCGACGCCTGCAGTGTATGGAAGTGTGCGGGTTATTTGTGGTGTGTGCACCAACGCCTGGAATGTGTGCAAGTGTATGTGTTATTTATGGTGTGTGCACCGATGCCTGCAATGTGTGGAAGTGTGCGAATTATTTGTGGTGTGTGCACCGATGCCTGCAATGTGTGGAAGTGTGCGGGTTATTTGTGGTGTGTGCACCGACGCCAGCAATGTGTGGAAGTGTAAGGGGTTATTTGTGGTGTGTGCACCGACACCTGCAATGTGTGGAAGTGTTAGGGGTTATATGTGGTGTGTGCACCGATGCCTGCAATGTGTGGAAGTGTAAGGGGTTATTTGTGGTGTGTGCACCGACGCCTGCAATGTGTGGAAGTGTAAGGGGTTATTTGTGGTGTGTGCACCGACACGTGCAATGTGTGGAAGTGTATAGGTTATTTGTGGTGTGTGCACCGACGCCTGCAATGTGTGGAAGTATGAGGGTTATTTGTGGTGTGTGCACCGACGCCTGCAATGTGTGGAAGTGTAAGGGGTTATTTGTGGTGTGTGCACCAACGCCTGCAATGTGTGAAAGTGTAAGGGGTTATTTGTGGTGTGTGCACCGACACCTGCAGTGTGTGGAAGTGTATGGGTTATTTGTGGTGTATGCACCGACACCTGCAATGTGTGGAAGTGTGCGGGTTATTTGTGGTGTGTGCACCGACGCCTGCAATGTGTGGAAGTGTATGTGTTATTTATGGTGTGTGCACCGACACCTGCAATGTGTGGAAGTGTGCGGGTTATTTGTGGTGTGTGCACCAACACCTGCAATGTGTGGAAGTGTAAGGGGTTATTTGTGGTGTGTGCACCGACGCCTGCAATGTGTGGAAGTGTAAGGGGTTATTTGTGGTGTGTGCACCGACACCTGCAATGTGTGGAAGTGTGCGGGTTATTTGTGGTGTATGCACCGACGCCTGCAATGTGTGGAAGTGTATGGGTTATTTGTGGTGTATGCACCGACACCTGCAATGTGTGGAAGTGTGCGGGTTATTTGTGGTGTGTGCACCGACGCTTGCAATGTGTGGAAGTGTATGTGTTATTTATGGTGTGTGCACCGACACCTGCAATGTGTGGAAGTGTGCGGGTTATTTGTGGTGTGTGCACCGACGCCTGCAATGTGTGGAAGTGTGCGGGTTATTTGTGGTGTGTGCACCGATGCCTGCAATGTGTGGAAGTGTGCGGGTTATATGTGGTGTGTGCACCGACGCCTGCAATGTGTGGAAGTGTGCGGGTTATTTGTGGTGTGTGCACTGACGCCTGCAATGTGTGGAAGTGTAAGGGGTTATTTGTGGTGTGTGCACCGACGCCTGCAATGTGTGGAAGTGTAAGGGGTTATTTGTGGTGTGTGCACCGACACGTGCAATGTGTGGAAGTGTAACGGGTTATTTGTGGTGTGTGCACCGACACCTGCAATGTGTGGAAGTGTGCGGGTTATTTGTGGTGTGTGCACCGACGCCTGCAATGTGTAGAAGTGTAAGGGGTTAATTTTGGTGTGTGCACCGACGTCTGCAATGTGTGGAAGTGTAAGGGGTTATATTTGGTGTGTGCATCGACACCTGCAATGTGTGGAAGTGTGCGGGTTATATGTGGTGTGTGCACCGACACCTGCAATGTGTGGAAGTGTGCGGGTTATTTGTGGTGTATGCACCGTCGCCTGCAATGTGTGGAAGTGTAAGGGGTTATTTGTGGTGTGTGCACCGACACCTGCAATGTGTGGAAGTGTAAGGGATTATTTGTGGTGTGTGCACCGACACCTGCAATGTGTGGAAATGTGCGGGTTATTTGTGGTGTGTGCACCGACGCCTGCAATGTGTGGAAGTGTAAGGGGTTATTTGTGGTGTGTGCACCGACACCTGCAATGTGTGGAAGTGTGCGGGTTATTTGTCGTGTGTGCACCGACGCCTGCAATGTGTGGAAGTGTAAGGGGTTATTTGTGGTGTATGCACCAACGCCTGCAATGTGTGGAAGTGTAAGGGGTTATATGTGGTGTGTGCACCGACGCCTGCAATGTGTGAAAGTGTGCGGGTTATTTGTGGTGTGTGCACCGACGCCTGCAATGTGTGGAAGTGTGCGGGTTATTTGTGGTGTGTGCACCGACGCCTGCAATGTGTGGAGTGTAAGGAGTTATTTGTGGTGTGTGCACCGACGCCTGCAATGTGTGGAAGTGTAAGGGGTTATTTGTGGTGTGTGCACCGACGCCTGCAATGTGTGGAAGTGTAAGGGGTTATTTGTGGTGTGTGCCCCGACACGTGCAATGTGTGGAAGTGTAAGGGGTTATTTGTGGTGTGTGCACCGACACCTGCAATGTGTTAAAGTGTGCGGGTTATTTGTGGTGTGTGCACCGACGCCTGCAATGTGTAGAAGTGTAAGGGGTTAATTTTGGTGTGTGCACCGACGCCTGCAATGTGTGGAAGTGTAAGGGGTTATATTTGGTGTGTGCATCGACACCTGCAATGTGTGGAAGTGTAAGGGGTTATATGTGGTGTGTGCCCCGACACCTGCAATGTGTGGAAGTGTGCGGGTTATTTGTGGTGTATACACCGTCGCCTGCAATTTGTGGAAGTGTAAGGGGTTATTTGTGGTGTGTGCACCGACACCTGCAATGTGTGGAAGTGTAAGGGGTTATTTGTGGTGTGTGCACCGACACCTGCAATGTGTGGAAATGTGCGGGTTATTTGTGGTGTGTGCACCGACGCCTGCAATGTGTGGAAGTGTAAGGGGTTATATGTGGTGTGTGCACCGACACCTGCAATGTGTGGAAGTGTGCGGGTTATTTGTGGTGTGTGCACCGACGCCTGCAATGTGTGGAAGTGTAAGGGGTTACTTGTGGTGTGTGCACCGACGCCTGCAATGTGTGGAAATGTGCGGGTTATTTGTGGTGTGTGCACCGACGCCTGCAATGTGTGGAAGTGTAAGGGGTTATTTGTGGTGTGTGCACCGACACCTGCAATGTGTGGAAGTGTAAGAGGTTATTTGTGGTGTGTGCACCGACACCTGCAATGTGTGGAAGTGTGCGGGTTATTTGTGGTGTGTGCACCAACGCCTGCAATGTGTGGAAGTGTGCGGGTTATTTGTGGTGTGTGCACCGACGCCTGCAATGTGTGGAAGTGTGCGGGTTATATGTGGTGTGTGCACCGACGCCTGCAGTGTGTGGAAGTGTGCGGGTTATTTGTGGTGTGTGCACCGACGCCTGCAATGTGTGGAAGTGTGCGGGTTATTTGTGGTGTGTGCACCGACGCCTGCAATGTGTGGAAGTGTAAGGGATTATTTGTGGTGTGTGCACCGACACCTGCAATGTGTGGAAGTGTGCGGGTTATATGTGGTGTGTGCACCGACGCCTGCAATGTGTGGAAGTGTGCGGGTTATTTGTGGTGTGTGCACCGACGCCTGCAATGTGTGGAAGTGTAAGGGGTTATTTGTGGTGTGTGCACCGACACCTGCAATGTGTGGAAGTGTGCGGGTTATTTGTGGTGTGTGCACCGACGCCTGCAATGTGTGGAAGTGTAAGGGGTTATTTGTGGTGTGTGCACCGACGCCTGCAATGTGTGGAAGTGTAAGGGGTTATATTTGGTGTGTGCACCGACACCTGCAATGTGTGGAAGTGTATGGGTTATATGTGGTGTGTGCACCGACGCCTGCAATGTGTGTAAGTGTAAGGGGTTATTTGTGGTGTGTGCACCGACAACTGCAATGTGTGGAAGTGTGCGGGTTATTTGTGGTGTGTGCACCGACGCCTGCAATGTGTGGAAGTGTAAGGGGTTCTTTTTGGTGTGTGCACCGACGCCTGCAATGTGTGTAAGTGTGCGGGTTATTTGTGGTGTGTGCACCGATGCCTGCAATGTGTGTAAGTGTGCGGGTTATTTGTGGTGTGTGCACCGACGCCTGCAATGTGTGGAAGTGTAAGGGGTTATTTGTGGTGTGTGCACCGACACCTGCAATGTGTGGAAGTGTTAGGGGTTATATGTGGTGTGTGCACCGATGCCTGCAATGTGTGGAAGTGTAAGGGGTTATTTGTGGTGTGTGCACCGACGCCTGCAATGTGTGGAAGTGTAAGGGGTTATTTGTGGTGTGTGCACCGACACGTGCAATGTGTGGAAGTGTATAGGTTATTTGTGGTGTGTGCACCGACGCCTGCAATGTGTGGAAGTGTGAGGGTTATTTGTGGTGTGTGCACCGACGCCTGCAATGTGTGGAAGTGTAAGGGGTTATTTGTGGTGTGTGCACCAACGCCTGCAATGTGTGAAAGTGTAAGGGGTTATTTGTGGTGTGTGCACCGACACCTGCAGTGTGTGGAAGTGTATGGGTTATTTGTGGTGTATGCACCGACACCTGCAATGTGTGGAAGTGTGCGGGTTATTTGTGGTGTGTGCACCGACGCCTGCAATGTGTGGAAGTGTATGTGTTATTTATGGTGTGTGCACCGACACCTGCAATGTGTGGAAGTGTGCGGGTTATTTGTGGTGTGTGCACCGACACCTGCAATGTGTGGAAGTGTAAGGGGTTATTTGTGGTGTGTGCACCGACGCCTGCAATGTGTGGAAGTGTAAGGGGTTATTTGTGGTGTGTGCACCGACACCTGCAATGTGTGGAAGTGTGCGGGTTATTTGTGGTGTATGCACCGACGCCTGCAATGTGTGGAAGTGTATGGGTTATTTGTGGTGTATGCACCGACACCTGCAATGTGTGGAAGTGTGCGGGTTATTTGTGGTGTGTGCACCGACGCTTGCAATGTGTGGAAGTGTATGTGTTATATATGGTGTGTGCACCGACACCTGCAATGTGTGGAAGTGTGCGGGTTATTTGTGGTGTGTGCACCGACGCCTGCAATGTGTGGAAGTGTGCGGGTTATTTGTGGTGTGTGCACCGATGCCTGCAATGTGTGGAAGTGGGCGGGTTATATGTGGTGTGTGCACCGACGCCTGCAATGTGTGGAAGTGTGCGGGTTATTTGTGGTGTGTGCACTGACGCCTGCAATGTGTGGAAGTGTAAGGGGTTATTTGTGGTGTGTGCACCGACGCCTGCAATGTGTGGAAGTGTAAGGGGTTATTTGTGGTGTGTGCACCGACACGTGCAATGTGTGGAAGTGTAACGGGTTATTTGTGGTGTGTGCACCGACACCTGCAATGTGTGGAAGTGTGCGGGTTATTTGTGGTGTGTGCACCGACGCCTGCAATGTGTAGAAGTGTAAGGGGTTAATTTTGGTGTGTGCACCGACGTCTGCAATGTGTGGAAGTGTAAGGGGTTATATTTGGTGTGTGCATCGACACCTGCAATGTGTGGAAGTGTGCGGGTTATTTGTGGTGTATGCACCGTCGCCTGCAATGTGTGGAAGTGTAAGGGGTTATTTGTGGTGTGTGCACCGACACCTGCAATGTGTGGAAGTGTAAGGGATTATTTGTGGTGTGTGCACCGACACCTGCAATGTGTGGAAATGTGCGGGTTATTTGTGGTGTGTGCACCGACGCCTGCAATGTGTGGAAGTGTAAGGGGTTATTTGTGGTGTGTGCACCGACACCTGCAATGTGTGGAAGTGTGCGGGTTATTTGTGGTGTGTGCACCGACGCCTGCAATGTGTGGAAGTGTAAGGGGTTATTTGTGGTGTATGCACCAACGCCTGCAATGTGTGGAAGTGTAAGGGGTTATATGTGGTGTGTGCACCGACGCCTGCAATGTGTGGAAGTGTGCGGGTTATTTGTGGTGTGTGCACCGACGCCTGCAATGTGTGGAAGTGTGCGGGTTATTTGTGGTGTGTGCACCGACGCCTGCAATGTGTGGAAGTGTAAGGGGTTATTTGTGGTGTGTGCACCGACGCCTGCAATGTGTGGAAGTGTAAGGGGTTATTTGTGGTGTGTGCACCGACGCCTGCAATGTGTGGAAGTGTAAGGGGTTATTTGTGGTGTGTGCCCCGACACGTGCAATGTGTGGAAGTGTAAGGGGTTATTTGTGGTGTGTGCACCGACACCTGCAATGTGTTAAAGTGTGCGGGTTATTTGTGGTGTGTGCACCGACGCCTGCAATGTGTAGAAGTGTAAGGGGTTAATTTTGGTGTGTGCACCGACGCCTGCAATGTGTGGAAGTGTAAGGGGTTATATTTGGTGTGTGCATCGACACCTGCAATGTGTGGAAGTGTAAGGGGTTATATGTGGTGTGTGCCCCGACACCTGCAATGTGTGGAAGTGTGCGGGTTATTTGTGGTGTATACACCGTCGCCTGCAATGTGTGGAAGTGTAAGGGGTTATTTGTGGTGTTTGCACCGACACCTGCAATGTGTGGAAGTGTAAGGGGTTATTTGTGGTGTGTGCACCGACACCTGCAATGTGTGGAAATGTGCGGGTTATTTGTGGTGTGTGCACCGACGCCTGCAATGTGTGGAAGTGTAAGGGGTTATATGTGGTGTGTGCACCGACACCTGCAATGTGTGGAAGTGTGCGGGTTATTTGTGGTGTGTGCACCGACGCCTGCAATGTGTGGAAGTGTAAGGGGTTACTTGTGGTGTGTGCACCGACGCCTGCAATGTGTGGAAATGTGCGGGTTATTTGTGGTGTGTGCACCGACGCCTGCAATGTGTGGAAGTGTAAGGGGTTATTTGTGGTGTGTGCACCGACACCTGCAATGTGTGGAAGTGTAAGAGGTTATTTGTGGTGTGTGCACCGACACCTGCAATGTGTGGAAGTGTGCGGGTTATTTGTGGTGTGTGCACCAACGCCTGCAATGTGTGGAAGTGTGCGGGTTATTTGTGGTGTGTGCACCGACGCCTGCAATGTGTGGAAGTGTGCGGGTTATTTGTGGTGTGTGCACCGATGCCTGCAATGTGTGGAAGTGTGCGGGTTATATGTGGTGTGTGCACCGACGCCTGCAATGTGTGGAAGTGTGCGGGTTATTTGTGGTGTGTGCACTGACGCCTGCAATGTGTGGAAGTGTAAGGGGTTATTTGTGGTGTGTGCACCGACGCCTGCAATGTGTGGAAGTGTAAGGGGTTATTTGTGGTGTGTGCACCGACACGTGCAATGTGTGGAAGTGTAACGGGTTATTTGTGGTGTGTGCACCGACACCTGCAATGTGTGGAAGTGTGCGGGTTATTTGTGGTGTGTGCACCGACGCCTGCAATGTGTAGAAGTGTAAGGGGTTAATTTTGGTGTGTGCACCGACGTCTGCAATGTGTGGAAGTGTAAGGGGTTATATTTGGTGTGTGCATCGACACCTGCAATGTGTGGAAGTGTGCGGGTTATTTGTGGTGTATGCACCGTCGCCTGCAATGTGTGGAAGTGTAAGGGGTTATTTGTGGTGTGTGCACCGACACCTGCAATGTGTGGAAGTGTAAGGGATTATTTGTGGTGTGTGCACCGACACCTGCAATGTGTGGAAATGTGCGGGTTATTTGTGGTGTGTGCACCGACGCCTGCAATGTGTGGAAGTGTAAGGGGTTATTTGTGGTGTGTGCACCGACACCTGCAATGTGTGGAAGTGTGCGGGTTATTTGTGGTGTGTGCACCGACGCCTGCAATGTGTGGAAGTGTAAGGGGTTATTTGTGGTGTATGCACCAACGCCTGCAATGTGTGGAAGTGTAAGGGGTTATATGTGGTGTGTGCACCGACGCCTGCAATGTGTGGAAGTGTGCGGGTTATTTGTGGTGTGTGCACCGACGCCTGCAATGTGTGGAAGTGTGCGGGTTATTTGTGGTGTGTGCACCGACGCCTGCAATGTGTGGAAGTGTAAGGGGTTATTTGTGGTGTGTGCACCGACGCCTGCAATGTGTGGAAGTGTAAGGGGTTATTTGTGGTGTGTGCACCGACGCCTGCAATGTGTGGAAGTGTAAGGGGTTATTTGTGGTGTGTGCCCCGACACGTGCAATGTGTGGAAGTGTAAGGGGTTATTTGTGGTGTGTGCACCGACACCTGCAATGTGTTAAAGTGTGCGGGTTATTTGTGGTGTGTGCACCGACGCCTGCAATGTGTAGATGTGTAAGGGGTTAATTTTGGTGTGTGCACCGACGCCTGCAATGTGTGGAAGTGTAATGGGTTATATTTGGTGTGTGCATCGACACCTGCAATGTGTGGAAGTGTAAGGGGTTATATGTGGTGTGTGCCCCGACACCTGCAATGTGTGGAAGTGTGCGGGTTATTTGTGGTGTATACACCGTCGCCTGCAATGTGTGGAAGTGTAAGGGGTTATTTGTGGTGTGTGCACCGACACCTGCAATGTGTGGAAGTGTAAGGGGTTATTTGTGGTGTGTGCACCGACACCTGCAATGTGTGGAAATGTGCGGGTTATTTGTGGTGTGTGCACCGACACCTGCAATGTGTGGAAGTGTAAGGGGTTATATGTGGTGTGTGCACCGACACCTGCAATGTGTGGAAGTGTGCGGGTTATTTGTGGTGTGTGCACCGACGCCTGCAATGTGTGGAAGTGTAAGGGGTTACTTGTGGTGTGTGCACCGACGCCTGCAATGTGTGGAAATGTGCGGGTTATTTGTGGTGTGTGCACCGACGCCTGCAATGTGTGGAAGTGTAAGGGGTTATTTGTGGTGTGTGCACCGACACCTGCAATGTGTGGAAGTGTAAGAGGTTATTTGTGGTGTGTGCACCGACACCTGCAATGTGTGGAAGTGTGCGGGTTATTTGTGGTGTGTGCACCAACGCCTGCAATGTGTGGAAGTGTGCGGGTTATTTGTGGTGTGTGCACCGACGCCTGCAATGTGTGGAAGTGTGCGGGTTATATGTGGTGTGTGCACCGACGCCTGCAGTGTGTGGAAGTGTGCGGGTTATTTGTGGTGTGTGCACCGACGCCTGCAATGTGTGGAAGTGTGCGGGTTATTTGTGGTGTGTGCACCGACGCCTGCAATGTGTGGAAGTGTAAGGGATTATTTGTGGTGTGTGCACCGACACCTGCAATGTGTGGAAGTGTGCGGGTTATATGTGGTGTGTGCACCGACGCCTGCAATGTGTGGAAGTGTGCGGGTTATTTGTGGTGTGTGCACCGACGCCTGCAATGTGTGGAAGTGTAAGGGGTTATTTGTGGTGTGTGCACCGACACCTGCAATGTGTGGAAGTGTGCGGGTTATTTGTGGTGTGTGCACCGACGCCTGCAATGTGTGGAAGTGTAAGGGGTTATTTGTGGTGTGTGCACCGACGCCTGCAATGTGTGGAAGTGTAAGGGGTTATATTTGGTGTGTGCACCGACACCTGCAATGTGTGGAAGTGTATGGGTTATATGTGGTGTGTGCACCGACGCCTGCAATGTGTGGAAGTGTAAGGGGTTATTTGTGGTGTGTGCACCGACACCTGCAATGTGTGGAAGTGTGCGGGTTATTTGTGGTGTGTGCACCGACGCCTGCAATGTGTGGAAGTGTAAGGGGTTCTTTTTGGTGTGTGCACCGACGCCTGCAATGTGTGTAAGTGTGCGGGTTATTTGTGGTGTGTGCACCGATGCCTGCAATTTGTTTAAGTGTGCGGGTTATTTGTGGTGTGTGCACCGACGCCTGCAATGTGTGGAAGTGTAAGGGGTTATTTGTGGTGTGTGCACCGACGCCTGCAATGTGTGGAAGTGTGCGGGTTATTTGTGGTGTGTGCACCGACGCCTGCAATGTGTGGAAGTGTAAGGGGTTATTTGTGGTGTGTGCACCGACACCTGCAATGTGTGGAAGTGTAAGGGGTTTTTTGTGGTGTGTGCACCGACACCTGCAATGTGTGGAAGTGTGCGGGTTATTTGTGGTGTGTGCACCGACGCCTGCAATGTGTGGAAGTGTGCGGGTTATATGTGGTGTGTGCACCGACGCCTGCAATGTGTGGAAGTGTGCGGGTTGTTTGTGGTGTGTGCACCGACGCCTGCAATGTGTGGAAGTGTAAGGGGTTATTTGTGGTGTGTGCACCGACACCTGCAATGTGTGGAAGTGTGCGGGTTATTTGTGGTGTGTGCATCGACGCCTGCAATGTGTGGAAGTGTAAGGGGTTATTTGTGGTGTGTGCACCGACGCCTGCAATGTGTGGAAGTGTAAGGGGTTATATTTGGTGTGTGCACCGACACCTGCAATGTGTGGAAGTGTATGGGTTATATGTGGTGTGTGCACCGACACCTGCAATGTGTGGAAGTGTGCGGGTTATTTGTTGTGTGTGCACCGACGCCTGCAATGTGTGGAAGTGTAAGGGGTTATTTGTGGTGTGTGCACCGACGCCTGCAATGTGTGTAAGTGTGCGGGTTATTTGTGGTGTGTGCACCGACGCCTGCAATGTGTGGAAGTGTGCGGGTTATTTGTGGTGTGTGCACCGACGCCTGCAATGTGTGGAAGTGTAAGGGGTTATTTGTGGTGTGTGCACCGACGCCTGCAATGTGTGGAAGTGTGCGGGTTATTTGTGGTGTGTGCACCGACGCCTGCAATGTGTGGAAGTGTAAGGGGTTATTTGTGGTGTGTGCACCGACACCTGCAATGTGTGGAAGTGTAAGGGGTTATTTGTGGTGTGTGCACCGACACCTGCAATGTGTGGAAGTGTGCGGGTTATTTGTGGTGTGTGCACCGATGCCTGCAATGTGTGGAAGTGTGCGGGTTATATGTGGTGTGTGCACCGACGCCTGCAATGTGTGGAAGTGTGCGGGTTATTTGTGGTGTGTGCACCGATGCCTGCAATGTGTGGAAGTGTAAGGGGTTATTTGTGGTGTGTGCACCGACACCTGCAATGTGTGGAAGTGTGCGGGTTATTTGTGGTGTGTGCACCGACGCCTGCAATGTGTGGAAGTGTAAGGGGTTATTTGTGGTGTGTGCACCGACGCCTGCAATGTGTGGAAGTGTAAGGGGTTATATTTGGTGTGTGCACCGACACCTGCAATGTGTGGAAGTGTATGGGTTATATGTGGTGTGTGCACCGACGCCTGCAATGTGTGGAAGTGTAAGGGGTTATTTGTGGTGTGGTCACCGACACCTGCAATGTGTGGAAGTGTGCGGGTTATTTGTGGTGTGTGCACCGACGCCTGCAATGTGTGGAAGTGTAAGGGGTTCTTTGTGGTGTGTGCACCGACGCCTGTAATGTGTGTAAGTGTGCGGGTTATTTGTGGTGTGTGCACCGACGCCTGCAATGTGTGGAAGTGTAAGGGGTTATTTGTGGTGTGTGCACCGACGCCTGCAATGTGTGGAAGTGTGCGGGTTATTTGTGGTGTGTGCACCGACGCCTGCAATGTGTGGAAGTGTAAGGGGTTATTTGTGGTGTGTGCACCGACACCTGCAATGTGTGGAAGTGTAAGGGGTTATTTGTGGTGTGTGCACCGACACCTGCAATGTGTGGAAGTGTGCGGGTTATTTGTGGTGTGTGCACCGACGCCTGCAATGTGTGGAAGTGTGCGGGTTATATGTGGTGTGTGCACCGACGCCTGCAATGTGTGGAAGTGTAAGGGGTTATTTGTGGTGTGTGCACCGACACCTGCAATGTGTGGAAGTGTAAGGGGTTATTTGTGGTGTGTGCACCGACACCTGCAATGTGTGGAAGTGTGCGGGTTATTTGTGGTGTGTGCACCAACGCCTGCAATGTGTGGAAGTGTGCGGGTTATTTGTGGTGTGTGCACCGACGCCTGCAATGTGTGGAAGTGTGCGGGTTATTTGTGGTGTGTGCACCGATGCCTGCAATGTGTGGAAGTGTGCGGGTTATATGTGGTGTGTGCACCGACGCCTGCAATGTGTGGAAGTGTGCGGGTTATTTGTGGTGTGTGCACTGACGCCTGCAATGTGTGGAAGTGTAAGGGGTTATTTGTGGTGTGTGCACCGACGCCTGCAATGTGTGGAAGTGTAAGGGGTTATTTGTGGTGTGTGCACCGACACGTGCAATGTGTGGAAGTGTAACGGGTTATTTGTGGTGTGTGCACCGACACCTGCAATGTGTGGAAGTGTGCGGGTTATTTGTGGTGTGTGCACCGACGCCTGCAATGTGTAGAAGTGTAAGGGGTTAATTTTGGTGTGTGCACCGACGTCTGCAATGTGTGGAAGTGTAAGGGGTTATATTTGGTGTGTGCATCGACACCTGCAATGTGTGGAAGTGTGCGGGTTATTTGTGGTGTATGCACCGTCGCCTGCAATGTGTGGAAGTGTAAGGGGTTATTTGTGGTGTGTGCACCGACACCTGCAATGTGTGGAAGTGTAAGGGATTATTTGTGGTGTGTGCACCGACACCTGCAATGTGTGGAAATGTGCGGGTTATTTGTGGTGTGTGCACCGACGCCTGCAATGTGTGGAAGTGTAAGGGGTTATTTGTGGTGTGTGCACCGACACCTGCAATGTGTGGAAGTGTGCGGGTTATTTGTGGTGTGTGCACCGACGCCTGCAATGTGTGGAAGTGTAAGGGGTTATTTGTGGTGTATGCACCAACGCCTGCAATGTGTGGAAGTGTAAGGGGTTATATGTGGTGTGTGCACCGACGCCTGCAATGTGTGGAAGTGTGCGGGTTATTTGTGGTGTGTGCACCGACGCCTGCAATGTGTGGAAGTGTGCGGGTTATTTGTGGTGTGTGCACCGACGCCTGCAATGTGTGGAAGTGTAAGGGGTTATTTGTGGTGTGTGCACCGACGCCTGCAATGTGTGGAAGTGTAAGGGGTTATTTGTGGTGTGTGCACCGACGCCTGCAATGTGTGGAAGTGTAAGGGGTTATTTGTGGTGTGTGCCCCGACACGTGCAATGTGTGGAAGTGTAAGGGGTTATTTGTGGTGTGTGCACCGACACCTGCAATGTGTTAAAGTGTGCGGGTTATTTGTGGTGTGTGCACCGACGCCTGCAATGTGTAGAAGTGTAAGGGGTTAATTTTGGTGTGTGCACCGACGCCTGCAATGTGTGGAAGTGTAAGGGGTTATATTTGGTGTGTGCATCGACACCTGCAATGTGTGGAAGTGTAAGGGGTTATATGTGGTGTGTGCCCCGACACCTGCAATGTGTGGAAGTGTGCGGGTTATTTGTGGTGTATACACCGTCGCCTGCAATGTGTGGAAGTGTAAGGGGTTATTTGTGGTGTGTGCACCGACACCTGCAATGTGTGGAAGTGTAAGGGGTTATTTGTGGTGTGTGCACCGACACCTGCAATGTGTGGAAATGTGCGGGTTATTTGTGGTGTGTGCACCGACGCCTGCAATGTGTGGAAGTGTAAGGGGTTATATGTGGTGTGTGCACCGACACCTGCAATGTGTGGAAGTGTGCGGGTTATTTGTGGTGTGTGCACCGACGCCTGCAATGTGTGGAAGTGTAAGGGGTTACTTGTGGTGTGTGCACCGACGCCTGCAATGTGTGGAAATGTGCGGGTTATTTGTGGTGTGTGCACCGACGCCTGCAATGTGTGGAAGTGTAAGGGGTTATTTGTGGTGTGTGCACCGACACCTGCAATGTGTGGAAGTGTAAGAGGTTATTTGTGGTGTGTGCACCGACACCTGCAATGTGTGGAAGTGTGCGGGTTATTTGTGGTGTGTGCACCAACGCCTGCAATGTGTGGAAGTGTGCGGGTTATTTGTGGTGTGTGCACCGACGCCTGCAATGTGTGGAAGTGTGCGGGTTATATGTGGTGTGTGCACCGACGCCTGCAGTGTGTGGAAGTGTGCGGGTTATTTGTGGTGTGTGCACCGACGCCTGCAATGTGTGGAAGTGTGCGGGTTATTTGTGGTGTGTGCACCGACGCCTGCAATGTGTGGAAGTGTAAGGGATTATTTGTGGTGTGTGCACCGACACCTGCAATGTGTGGAAGTGTGCGGGTTATATGTGGTGTGTGCACCGACGCCTGCAATGTGTGGAAGTGTGCGGGTTATTTGTGGTGTGTGCACCGACGCCTGCAATGTGTGGAAGTGTAAGGGGTTATTTGTGGTGTGTGCACCGACACCTGCAATGTGTGGAAGTGTGCGGGTTATTTGTGGTGTGTGCACCGACGCCTGCAATGTGTGGAAGTGTAAGGGGTTATTTGTGGTGTGTGCACTGACGCCTGCAATGTGTGGAAGTGTAAGGGGTTATATTTGGTGTGTGCACCGACACCTGCAATGTGTGGAAGTGTATGGGTTATATGTGGTGTGTGCACCGACGCCTGCAATGTGTGGAAGTGTAAGGGGTTATTTGTGGTGTGTGCACCGACACCTGCAATGTGTGGAAGTGTGCGGGTTATTTGTGGTGTGTGCACCGACGCCTGCAATGTGTGGAAGTGTAAGGGGTTCTTTTTGGTGTGTGCACCGACGCCTGCAATGTGTGTAAGTGTGCGGGTTATTTGTGGTGTGTGCACCGATGCCTGCAATTTGTTTAAGTGTGCGGGTTATTTGTGGTGTGTGCACCGACGCCTGCAATGTGTGGAAGTGTAAGGGGTTATTTGTGGTGTGTGCACCGACGCCTGCAATGTGTGGAAGTGTGCGGGTTATTTGTGGTGTGTGCACCGACGCCTGCAATGTGTGGAAGTGTAAGGGGTTATTTGTGGTGTGTGCACCGACACCTGCAATGTGTGGAAGTGTAAGGGGTTTTTTGTGGTGTGTGCACCGACACCTGCAATGTGTGGAAGTGTGCGGGTTATTTGTGGTGTGTGCACCGACGCCTGCAATGTGTGGAAGTGTGCGGGTTATATGTGGTGTGTGCACCGACGCCTGCAATGTGTGGAAGTGTGCGGGTTATTTGTGGTGTGTGCACCGACGCCTGCAATGTGTGGAAGTGTAAGGGGTTATTTGTGGTGTGTGCACCGACACCTGCAATGTGTGGAAGTGTGCGGGTTATTTGTGGTGTGTGCATCGACGCCTGCAATGTGTGGAAGTGTAAGGGGTTATTTGTGGTGTGTGCACCGACGCCTGCAATGTGTGGAAGTGTAAGGGGTTATATTTGGTGTGTGCACCGACACTTGCAATGTGTGGAAGTGTATGGGTTATATGTGGTGTGTGCACCGACACCTGCAATGTGTGGAAGTGTGCTGGTTATTTGTTGTGTGTGCACCGACGCCTGCAATGTGTGGAAGTGTAAGGGGTTATTTGTGGTGTGTGCACCGACGCCTGCAATGTGTGTAAGTGTGCGGGTTATTTGTGGTGTGTGCACCGACGCCTGCAATGTGTGGAAGTGTGCGGGTTATTTGTGGTGTGTGCACCGACGCCTGCAATGTGTGGAAGTGTAAGGGGTTATTTGTGGTGTGTGCACCGACGCCTGCAATGTGTGGAAGTGTGCGGGTTATTTGTGGTGTGTGCACCGACGCCTGCAATGTGTGGAAGTGTAAGGGGTTATTTGTGGTGTGTGCACCGACACCTGCAATGTGTGGAAGTGTAAGGGGTTATTTGTGGTGTGTGCACCGACACCTGCAATGTGTGGAAGTGTGCGGGTTATTTGTGGTGTGTGCACCGATGCCTGCAATGTGTGGAAGTGTGCGGGTTATATGTGGTGTGTGCACCGACGCCTGCAATGTGTGGAAGTGTGCGGGTTATTTGTGGTGTGTGCACCGATGCCTGCAATGTGTGGAAGTGTAAGGGGTTATTTGTGGTGTGTGCACCGACACCTGCAATGTGTGGAAGTGTAAGGGGTTATTTGTGGTGTGTGCACCGACGCCTGCAATGTGTGGAAGTGTGCGGGTTATTTGTGGTGTGTGCACCGACGCCTGCAATGTGTGGAAGTGTAAGGGGTTATTTGTGGTGTGTGCACCGACACCTGCAATGTGTGGAAGTGTAAGGGGTTTTTTGTGGTGTGTGCACCGACACCTGCAATGTGTGGAAGTGTGCGGGTTATTTGTGGTGTGTGCACCGACGCCTGCAATGTGTGGAAGTGTGCGGGTTATATGTGGTGTGTGCACCGACGCCTGCAATGTGTGGAAGTGTGCGGGTTATTTGTGGTGTGTGCACCGACGCCTGCAATGTGTGGAAGTGTAAGGGGTTATTTGTGGTGTGTGCACCGACACCTGCAATGTGTGGAAGTGTGCGGGTTATTTGTGGTGTGTGCATCGACGCCTGCAATGTGTGGAAGTGTAAGGGGTTATTTGTGGTGTGTGCACCGACGCCTGCAATGTGTGGAAGTGTAAGGGGTTATATTTGGTGTGTGCACCGACACCTGCAATGTGTGGAAGTGTATGGGTTATATGTGGTGTGTGCACCGACACCTGCAATGTGTGGAAGTGTGCGGGTTATTTGTTGTGTGTGCACCGACGCCTGCAATGTGTGGAAGTGTAAGGGGTTATTTGTGGTGTGTGCACCGACGCCTGCAATGTGTGTAAGTGTGCGGGTTATTTGTGGTGTGTGCACCGACGCCTGCAATGTGTGGAAGTGTGCGGGTTATTTGTGGTGTGTGCACCGACGCCTGCAATGTGTGGAAGTGTAAGGGGTTATTTGTGGTGTGTGCACCGACGCCTGCAATGTGTGGAAGTGTGCGGGTTATTTGTGGTGTGTGCACCGACGCCTGCAATGTGTGGAAGTGTAAGGGGTTATTTGTGGTGTGTGCACCGACACCTGCAATGTGTGGAAGTGTAAGGGGTTATTTGTGGTGTGTGCACCGACACCTGCAATGTGTGGAAGTGTGCGGGTTATTTGTGGTGTGTGCACCGATGCCTGCAATGTGTGGAAGTGTGCGGGTTATATGTGGTGTGTGCACCGACGCCTGCAATGTGTGGAAGTGTGCGGGTTATTTGTGGTGTGTGCACCGATGCCTGCAATGTGTGGAAGTGTAAGGGGTTATTTGTGGTGTGTGCACCGACACCTGCAATGTGTGGAAGTGTGCGGGTTATTTGTGGTGTGTGCACCGACGCCTGCAATGTGTGGAAGTGTAAGGGGTTATTTGTGGTGTGTGCACCGACGCCTGCAATGTGTGGAAGTGTAAGGGGTTATATTTGGTGTGTGCACCGACACCTGCAATGTGTGGAAGTGTATGGGTTATATGTGGTGTGTGCACCGACGCCTGCAATGTGTGGAAGTGTAAGGGGTTATTTGTGGTGTGGTCACCGACACCTGCAATGTGTGGAAGTGTGCGGGTTATTTGTGGTGTGTGCACCGACGCCTGCAATGTGTGGAAGTGTAAGGGGTTCTTTGTGGTGTGTGCACCGACGCCTGTAATGTGTGTAAGTGTGCGGGTTATTTGTGGTGTGTGCACCGACGCCTGCAATGTGTGGAAGTGTAAGGGGTTATTTGTGGTGTGTGCACCGACG
The DNA here is from genome assembly GCA_037306005.1 of Rhinophrynus dorsalis. NCBI lineage: Eukaryota > Metazoa > Chordata > Amphibia > Anura > Rhinophrynidae > Rhinophrynus > Rhinophrynus dorsalis. The sequence continues at coordinate 53,973,655 of CM074724.1, forward strand.
CCTGCAATGTGTGGAAGTGTGCGGGTTATTTGTGGTGTGTGCACCGACGCCTGCAATGTGTGGAAGTGTAAGGGGTTATTTGTGGTGTGTGCACCGACACCTGCAATGTGTGGAAGTGTAAGGGGTTATTTGTGGTGTGTGCACCGACACCTGCAATGTGTGGAAGTGTGCGGGTTATTTGTGGTGTGTGCACCGACGCCTGCAATGTGTGGAAGTGTGCGGGTTATATGTGGTGTGTGCACCGACGCCTTCAATGTGTGGAAGTGTGCGGGTTATTTGTGGTGTGTGCACCGACGCCTGCAATGTGTGGAAGTGTAAGGGGTTATATTTGGTGTGTGCACCGACACCTGCAATGTGTGGAAGTGTATGGGTTATATGTGGTGTGTGCACCGACGCCTGCAATGTGTGGAAGTGTAAGGGGTTATTTGTGGTGTGTGCACCGACGCCTGCAATGTGTGGAAGTGTGCGGGTTATTTGTTGTGTGTGCACCGACGCCTGCAATGTGTTGAAGTGTAAGGGGTTATTTGTGGTGTGTCCACCGACGCCTGCAATGTGTGTAAGTGTGCGGGTTATTTGTGGTGTGTGCACCGACGCCTGCAATGTGTGAAAGTGTGCGGGTTATTTGTGGTGTGTGCACCGACGCCTGCAATGTGTGGAAGTGTAAGGGGTTATTTGTGGTGTGTGCACCGACGCCTGCAATGTGTGGAAGTGTGCGGGTTATTTGTGGTGTGTGCACCGACGCCTGCAATGTGTGGAAGTGTAAGGGGTTATTTGTGGTGTGTGCACCGACACCTGCAATGTGTGGAAGTGTAAGGGGTTATTTGTGGTGTGTGCACCGACGCCTGCAATGTGTGGAAGTGTGCGGGTTATTTGTGGTGTGTGCACCGACGCCTGCAATATGTGGAAGTGTGCGGGTTATATGTGGTGTGTGCACCGACGCCTGCAATGTGTGGAAGTGTGCGGGTTATTTGTGGTGTGTGCACCGACGCCTGCAATGTGTGGAAGTGTAAGGGGTTATTTGTGGTGTGTGCACCGACACCTGCAATGTGTGGAAGTGTGCGGGTTATTTGTGGTGTGTGCACCGACGCCTGCAATGTGTGGAAGTGTAAGGGGTTATTTGTGGTGTGTGCACCGACGCCTGCAATGTGTGGAAGTGTAAGGGGTTATATTTGGTGTGTGCACCGACACCTGCAATGTGTGGAAGTGTATGGGTTATATGTGGTGTGTGCACCGACGCCTGCAATGTGTGGAAGTGTAAGGGGTTATTTGTGGTGTGTGCACCGACACCTGCAATGTGTGGAAGTGTGCGGGTTATTTGTTGTGTGTGCACCGACGCCTGCAATGTGTGGAAGTGTAAGGGGTTATTTGTGGTGTGTGCACCGACGCCTGCAATGTGTGTAAGTGTGCGGGTTATTTGTGGTGTGTGCACCGACGCCTGCAATGTGTGGAAGTGTGCGGGTTATTTGTGGTGTGTGCACCGACGCCTGCAATGTGTGGAAGTGTAAGGGGTTATTTGTGGTGTGTGCACTGACGCCTGCAATGTGTGGAAGTGTGCGGGTTATTTGTGGTGTGTGCACCGACGCCTGCAATGTGTGGAAGTGTATGTGTTATTTATGGTGTGTGCACCGACGCCTGCAATGTATGGAAGTGTATGTGTTAATTATGGTGTGTGCACCGACGCCTGCAGTGTATGGAAGTGTGCGGGTTATTTGTGGTGTGTGCACCAACGCCTGCAATGTGTGCAAGTGTATGTGTTATTTATGGTGTGTGCACCGATGCCTGCAATGTGTGGAAGTGTGCGAATTATTTGTGGTGTGTGCACCGACGCCTGCAATGTGTGGAAGTGTGCGGGTTATTTGTGGTGTGTGCACCGACGCCTGCAATGTGTGGAAGTGTAAGGGGTTATTTGTGGTGTGTGCACCGACGCCTGCAATGTGTGGAAGTGTAAGGGGTTATTTGTGGTGTGTGCACCGACGCCTGCAATGTGTGGAAGTGTGCGGGTTATTTGTGGTGTGTGCACCAACGCCTGCAATGTGTGGAAGTGTGCGGGTTATTTGTGGTGTGTGCACCGACGCCTGCAATGTGTGGAAGTGTGCGGGTTATATGTGGTGTGTGCACCGACGCCTGCAGTGTGTGGAAGTGTGCGGGTTATTTGTGGTGTGTGCACCGACGCCTGCAATGTGTGGAACTGTGCGGGTTATTTGTGGTGTGTGCACCGACGCCTGCAATGTGTGGAAGTGTAAGGGGTTATTTGTGGTGTGTGCACCGACACCTGCAATGTGTGGAAGTGTGCGGGTTATTTGTGGTGTGTGCACCGACGCCTGCAATGTGTGGAAGTGTAAGGGGTTATTTGTGGTGTGTGCACCGACGCCTGCAATGTGTGGAAGTGTAAGGGGTTATATTTGGTGTGTGCACCGACACCTGCAATGTGTGGAAGTGTATGGGTTATATGTGGTGTGTGCACCGACGCCTGCAATGTGTGGAAGTGTAAGGGGTTATTTGTGGTGTGTGCACCGACACCTGCAATGTGTGGAAGTGTGCGGGTTATTTGTGGTGTGTGCACCGACGCCTGCAATGTGTGGAAGTGTAAGGGGTTCTTTTTGGTGTGTGCACCGACGCCTGCAATGTGTGTAAGTGTGCGGGTTATTTGTGGTGTGTGCACCGATGCCTGCAATGTGTGTAAGTGTGCGGGTTATTTGTGGTGTGTGCACCGACGCCTGCAATGTGTGGAAGTGTAAGGGGTTATTTGTGGTGTGTGCACCGACGCCTGCAATGTGTGGAAGTGTGCGGGTTATTTGTGGTGTGTGCACCGACGCCTGCAATGTGTGGAAGTGTAAGGGGTTATTTGTGGTGTGTGCACCGACACCTGCAATGTGTGGAAGTGTAAGGGGTTATTTGTGGTGTGTGCACCGACACCTGCAATGTGTGGAAGTGTGCGGGTTATTTGTGGTGTGTGCACCGACGCCTGCAATGTGTGGAAGTGTGCGGGTTATATGTGGTGTGTGCACCGACGCCTGCAATGTGTGGAAGTGTGCGGGTTATTTGTGGTGTGTGCACCGACGCCTGCAATGTGTGGAAGTGTAAGGGGTTATTTGTGGTGTGTGCACCGACACCTGCAATGTGTGGAAGTGTGCGGGTTATTTGTGGTGTGTGCATCGACGCCTGCAATGTGTGGAAGTGTAAGGGGTTATTTGTGGTGTGTGCACCGACGCCTGCAATGTGTGGAAGTGTAAGGGGTTATATTTGGTGTGTGCACCGACACCTGCAATGTGTGGAAGTGTATGGGTTATATGTGGTGTGTGCACCGACGCCTGCAATGTGTGGAAGTGTAAGGGGTTATTTGTGGTGTGTGCACCGACACCTGCAATGTGTGGAAGTGTGCGGGTTATTTGTTGTGTGTGCACCGACGCCTGCAATGTGTGGAAGTGTAAGGGGTTATTTGTGGTGTGTGCACCGACGCCTGCAATGTGTGTAAGTGTGCGGGTTATTTGTGGTGTGTGCACCGACGCCTGCAATGTGTGGAAGTGTGCGGGTTATTTGTGGTGTGTGCACCGACGCCTGCAATGTGTGGAAGTGTAAGGGGTTATTTGTGGTGTGTGCACCGACGCCTGCAATGTGTGGAAGTGTGCGGGTTATTTGTGGTGTGTGCACCGACGCCTGCAATGTATGGAAGTGTAAGGGGTTATTTGTGGTGTGTGCACCGACACCTGCAATGTGTGGAAGTGTAAGGGGTTATTTGTGGTGTGTGCACCGACACCTGCAATGTGTGGAAGTGTGCGGGTTATTTGTGGTGTGTGCACCGATGCCTGCAATGTGTGGAAGTGTGCGGGTTATATGTGGTGTGTGCACCGACGCCTGCAATGTGTGGAAGTGTGCGGGTTATTTGTGGTGTGTGCACCGATGCCTGCAATGTGTGGAAGTGTAAGGGGTTATTTGTGGTGTGTGCACCGACACCTGCAATGTGTGGAAGTGTGCGGGTTATTTGTGGTGTGTGCACCGACGCCTGCAATGTGTGGAAGTGTAAGGGGTTATTTGTGGTGTGTGCACCGACGCCTGCAATGTGTGGAAGTGTAAGGGGTTATATTTGGTATGTGCACCGACACCTGCAATGTGTGGAAGTGTATGGGTTATATGTGGTGTGTGCACCGACGCCTGCAATGTGTGGAAGTGTAAGGGGTTATTTGTGGTGTGTGCACCGACACCTGCAATGTGTGGAAGTGTGCGGGTTATTTGTTGTGTGTGCACCGACGCCTGCAATGTGTGGAAGTGTAAGGGGTTATTTGTGGTGTGTGCACCGACGCCTGTAATGTGTGTAAGTGTGCGGGTTATTTGTGGTGTGTGCACCGACGCCTGCAATGTGTGGAAGTGTAAGGGGTTATTTGTGGTGTGTGCACCGACGCCTGCAATGTGTGGAAGTGTAAGGGGTTATTTGTGGTGTGTGCACCGACGCCTGCAATGTGTGGAAGTGTGCGGGTTATTTGTGGTGTGTGCACCGACGCCTGCAATGTGTGGAAGTGTATGTGTTATTTATGGTGTGTGCACCGACGCCTGCAATGTATGGAAGTGTATGTGTTAATTATGGTGTGTGCACCGACGCCTGCAGTGTATGGAAGTGTGCGGGTTATTTGTGGTGTGTGCACCAACGCCTGCAATGTGTGCAAGTGTATGTGTTATTTATGGTGTGTGCACCGATGCCTGCAATGTGTGGAAGTGTGCGAATTATTTGTGGTGTGTGCACCGACGCCTGCAATGTGTGGAAGTGTGCGGGTTATTTGTGGTGTGTGCACCGACGCCTGCAATGTGTGGAAGTGTAAGGGGTTATTTGTGGTGTGTGCACCGACGCCTGCAATGTGTGGAAGTGTAAGGGGTTATTTGTGGTGTGTGCACCGACGCCTGCAATGTGTGGAAGTGTAAGGGGTTATTTGTGGTGTGTGCACCGACGCCTGCAATGTGTGGAAGTGTAAGGGGTTATTTGTGGCGTGTGCACCGACGCCTGCAATGTGTGGAAGTGTAAGGGGTTATTTGTGGTGTGTGCACGGACACGTGCAATGTGTGGAAGTGTATAGGTTATTTGTGGTGTGTGCACCGACGCCTGCAATGTGTGGAAGTGTGAGGGTTATTTGTGGTGTGTGCACCGACGCCTGCAATGTGTGGAAGTGTAAGGGGTTATTTGTGGTGTGTGCACCAACGCCTGCAATGTGTGAAAGTGTAAGGGGTTATTTGTGGTGTGTGCACCGACACCTGCAGTGTGTGGAAGTGTATGGGTTATTTGTGGTGTATGCACCGACACCTACAATGTGTGGAAGTGTGCGGGTTATTTGTGGTGTGTGCACCGACGCCTGCAATGTGTGGAAGTGTATGTGTTATTTATGGTGTGTGCACCGACACCTGCAATGTGTGGAAGTGTGCGGGTTATTTGTGGTGTATGCACCGACACCTGCAATGTGTGGAAGTGTGCGGGTTATTTGTGGTGTGTGCACCAATGCTTGCAATGTGTGGAAGTGTATGTGTTATTTATGGTGTGTGCACCGACACCTGCAATGTGTGGAAGTGTGCGGGTTATTTGTGGTGTGTGCACCGACGCCTGCAATGTGTGGAAGTGTGCGGGTTATTTGTGGTGTGTGCACCGACGCCTGCAATGTGTGGAAGTGTGCGGGTTATATGTGGTGTGTGCACCGACGCCTGCAATGTGTGGAAGTGTGCGGGTTATTTGTGGTGTGTGCACCGACGCTTGCAATGTGTGGAAGTGTATGTGTTATTTATGGTGTGTGCACCGACACCTGCAATGTGTGGAAGTGTGCGGGTTATTTGTGGTGTGTGCACCGACGCCTGCAATGTGTGGAAGTGTGCGGGTTATTTGTGGTGTGTGCACCGACGCCTGCAATGTGTGGAAGTGTGCGGGTTATATGTGGTGTGTGCACCGACGCCTGCAATGTGTAGAAGTGTAAGGGGTTAATTTTGGTGTGTGCACCGACGCCTGCAATGTGTGGAAGTGTAAGGGGTTATATTTGGTGTGTGCATCGACACCTGCAATGTGTGGAAGTGTATGGGTTATATGTGGTGTGTGCACCGACACCTGCAATGTGTGGAAGTGTAAGGGGTTATATGTGGTGTGTGCACCGACACCTGCAATGTGTGGAAGTGTGCGGGTTATTTGTGGTGTGTGCACCGACGCCTGCAATGTGTGGAAGTGTAAGGGGTTATTTGTGGTGTGTGCACCGACACCTGCAATGTGTGGAAGTGTGCGGGTTATTTGTGGTGTGTGCACCGACGCCTGCAATGTGTGGAAGTGTAAGGGGTTATTTGTGGTGTGTGCACCGACGCCTGCAATGTGTGGAAGTGTAAGGGGTTATATTTGGTGTGTGCACCGACACCTGCAATGTGTGGAAGTGTATGGGTTATATGTGGTGTGTGCACCGATGCCTGCAATGTGTGGAAGTGTAAGGGGTTATTTGTGGTGTGTGCACCGACACCTGCAATGTGTGGAAGTGTGCGGGTTATTTGTTGTGTGTGCACCGACGCCTGCAATGTGTGGAAGTGTAAGGGGTTATTTGTGGTGTGTGCACCGACGCCTGCAATGTGTGTAAGTGTGCGGGTTATTTGTGGTGTGTGCACCGACGCCTGCAATGTGTGGAAGTGTGCGGGTTATTTGTGGTGTGTGCACCGACGCCTGCAATGTGTGGAAGTGTAAGGGGTTATTTGTGGTGTGTGCACCAACGCCTGCAATGTGTGGAAGTGTGCGGGTTATTTGTGGTGTGTGCACCGACACCTGCAATGTGTGGAAGTGTAAGGGGTTATATGTGGTGTGTGCACCGACGCCTGCAATGTGTGGAAGTGTGCGGGTTATTTGTGGTGTGTGCACCGACGCCTGCAATGTGTGGAAGTGTGCGGGTTATATGTGGTGTGTGCACCGACGCCTGCAATGTGTGGAAGTGTGCGGGTTATTTGTGGTGTGTGCACCGACGCCTGCAATGTGTGGAAGTGTAAGGGGTTATTTGTGGAGTGTGCACCGACACCTGCAATGTGTGGAAGTGTGCGGGTTATTTGTGGTGTGTGCACCGACTCCTACAATGTGTGGAAGTGTATGGGTTATATGTGGTGTGTGCACCGACGCCTGCAATGTGTGGAAGTGTAAGGGGTTATTTGTGGTGTGTGCACCGACACCTGCAATGTGTGGAAGTGTGCGGGTTATTTGTGGTGTGTGCACCGACGCCTGCAATGTGTGGAAGTGTAAGGGGTTCTTTGTGGTGTGTGCACCGACGCCTGTAATGTGTGGAAGTGTAAGGGGTTATATTTGGTGTGTGCACCGACACCTGCAATGTGTGGAAGTGTATGGGTTATATGTGGTGTGTGCACCGACGCCTGCAATGTGTGGAAGTGTAAGGGGTTATTTGTGGTGTGTGCACCGACACCTGCAATGTGTGGAAGTGTGCGGGTTATTTGTTGTGTGTGCACCGACGCCTGCAATGTGTGGAAGTGTAAGGGGTTATTTGTGGTGTGTGCACCGACGCCTGCAATGTGTGTAAGTGTGCGGGTTATTTGTGGTGTGTGCACCGACGCCTGCAATGTGTGGAAGTGTGCGGGTTATTTGTGGTGTGTGCACCGACGCCTGCAATGTGTGGAAGTGTAAGGGGTTATTTGTGGTGTGTGCACCGACGCCTGCAATGTGTGGAAGTGTGCGGGTTATTTGTGGTTTGTGCACCGACACCTGCAATGTGTGGAAGTGTAAGGGGTTATATGTGGTGTGTGCACCGACGCCTGCAATGTGTGGAAGTGTGCGGGTTATTTGTGGTGTGTGCACCGACGCCTGCAATGTGTGGAAGTGTGCGGGTTATATGTGGTGTGTGCACCGACGCCTGCAATGTGTGGAAGTGTGCGGGTTATTTGTGGTGTGTGCACCGACGCCTGCAATGTGTGGAAGTGTAAGGGGTTATTTGTGGAGTGTGCACCGACACCTGCAATGTGTGGAAGTGTGCGGGTTATTTGTGGTGTGTGCACCGACTCCTACAATGTGTGGAAGTGTATGGGTTATATGTGGTGTGTGCACCGACGCCTGCAATGTGTGGAAGTGTAAGGGGTTATTTGTGGTGTGTGCACCGACACCTGCAATGTGTGGAAGTGTGCGGGTTATTTGTGGTGTGTGCACCGACGCCTGCAATGTGTGGAAGTGTAAGGGGTTCTTTGTGGTGTGTGCACCGACGCCTGTAATGTGTGTAAGTGTGCGGGTTATTTGTGGTGTGTGCACCGACGCCTGCAATGTGTGTAAGTGTGCGGGTTATTTGTGGTGTGTGCACCGACGCCTGCAATGTGTGGAAGTGTAAGGGGTTATTTGTGGTGTGTGCACCAACGCCTGCAATGTGTGGAAGTGTGCGGGTTATTTGTGGTGTGTGCACCGACGCCTGCAATGTGTGGAAGTGTAAGGGGTTATTTGTGGTGTGTGCACCGACACCTGCAATGTGTGGAAGTGTAAGGGGTTATTTGTGGTGTGTGCACCGACACCTGCAATGTGTGGAAGTGTGCGGGTTATTTGTGGTGTGTGCACCGACGCCTGCAATGTGTGGAAGTGTGCGGGTTATATGTGGTGTGTGCACCGACGCCTGCAATGTGTGGAAGTGTGCGGGTTATTTGTGGTGTGTGCACCGACGCCTGCAATGTGTGGAAGTGTAAGGGGTTATTTGTGGTGTGTGCACCGACACCTGCAATGTGTGGAAGTGTGCGGGTTATTTGTGGTGTGTGCACCAACGCCTGCAATGTGTGGAAGTGTAAGGGGTTATTTGTGGTGTGTGCACCGACGCCTGCAATGTGTGGAAGTGTAAGGGGTTATATTTGGTGTGTGCACCGACACCTGCAATGTGTGGAAGTGTATGGGTTATATGTGGTGTGTGCACCGACGCCTGCAATGTGTGGAAGTGTAAGGGGTTATTTGTGGTGTGTGCACCGACACCTGCAATGTGTGGAAGTGTGCGGGTTATTTGTTGTGTGTGCACCGACTCCTACAATGTGTGGAAGTGTATGGGTTATATGTGGTGTGTGCACCGACGCCTGCAATGTGTGGAAGTGTAAGGGGTTATTTGTGGTGTGTGCACCGACACCTGCAATGTGTGGAAGTGTGCGGGTTATTTGTGGTGTGTGCACCGACGCCTTCAATGTGTGGAAGTGTAAGGGGTTCTTTGTGGTGTGTGCACCGACGCCTGTAATGTGTGTAAGTGTGCGGGTTATTTGTGGTGTGTGCACCGACGCCTGCAATGTGTGGAAGTGTAAGGGGTTATTTGTGGTGTGTGCACCGACACCTGCAATGTGTGGAAGTGTAAGGGGTTATTTGTGGTGTGTGCACCGACACCTGCAATGTGTGGAAGTGTGCGGGTTATATGTGGTGTGTGCACCGAAGCCTGCAATGTGTGGAAGTGTGCGGGTTATATGTGGTGTGTGCACCGACGCCTGCAATGTGTGGAAGTGTGCGGGTTATTTGTGGTGTGTGCACCGACGCCTGCAATGTGTGGAAGTGTAAGGGGTTATTTGTGGTGTGTGCACCGACACCTGCAATGTGTGGAAGTGTGCGGGTTATTTGTGGTGTGTGCACCGACGCCTGCAATGTGTGGAAGTGTAAGGGGTTATTTGTGGTGTGTGCACCGACGCCTGCAATGTGTGGAAGTGTAAGGGGTTATATTTGGTGTGTGCACCGACACCTGCAATGTGTGGAAGTGTATGGGTTATATGTGGTGTGTGCACCGACGCCTGCAATGTGTGGAAGTGTAAGGGGTTATTTGTGGTGTGTGCACCGACACCTGCAATGTGTGGAAGTGTGCGGGTTATTTGTTGTGTGTGCACCGACGCCTGCAATGTGTGGAAGTGTAAGGGGTTATTTGTGGTGTGTGCACCGACGCCTGCAATGTGTGGAAGTGTAAGAGGTTATTTGTGGTGTGTGCACCGACGCCTGCAATGTGTGGAAGTGTGCGGGTTATTTGTGGTGTGTGCACCGACGCCTGCAATGTGTGGAAGTGTAAGAGGTTATTTGTGGTGTGTGCACCGACGCCTGCAATGTGTGGAAGTGTGCGGGTTATTTGTGGTGTGTGCACCGACACCTGCAATGTGTGGAAGTGTAAGGGGTTATATGTGGTGTGTGCACCGACACCTGCAATGTGTGGAAGTGTGCGGGTTATTTGTGGTGTGTGCACCGACTCCTGCAATGTGTAGAAGTGTAAGGGGTTATTTGTGGTGTGTGCACCGACGCCTGCAATGTGTGGAAGTGTGAGGGTTATTTGTGGTGTGTGCACCGACGCCTGCAATGTGTGGAAGTGTATGGGTTATTTGTGGTGTGTGCACCGACTCCTGCAATGTGTAGAAGTGTAAGGGGTTATTTGTGGTGTGTGCACTGACGCCTGCAATGTGTGGAAGTGTGAGGGTTATTTGTGGTGTGTGCACCGACGCCTGCAATGTGTGGAAGTGTGAGGGTTATTTGTGGTGTGTGCACCGACGCCTGCAATGTGTGGAAGTGTAAGGGGTTATATTTGGTGTGTGCACCGACGCCTGCAATGTGTGGAAGTGTAAGGGGTTATTTGTGGTATGTGCACCGACACCTGCAATGTGTGGAAGTGTGCGGGTTATTTGTGGTGTGTGCACCGACACCTGCAATGTGTGGAAGTGTAAGGGGTTATTTGTGGTGTGTGCACCGACACCTGCAATGTGTGGAAGTGTAAGGGGTTATTTGTGTTGTGTGCACCGACGCCTGCAATGTGTGGAAGTGTGCGGGTTATTTGTGGTGTATGCACCGACGCCTGCAATGTGTGGAAGTGTAAGGGGTTAGTTGTGGTGTGTGCACCGACACCTGCAATGTGTGGAAGTGTAAGGGGTTATTTGTGGTGTGTGCACCGACGCCTGCAATGTGTGGAAGTGTAAGGGGTTATTTGTGGTGTGTGCACCAATGCCTGCAATGTGTGGAAGTGTATGGGTTATATGTGGTGTGTGCACCGACGCCTGCAATGTGTGGAAGTGTATGGGTTATTTGTGGTGTGTGCACCGACACCTGCAATGTGTGGAAGTGTGTGGGTTATTTGTGGTGTGTGCACCGACACCTGCAATGTGTGGAAGTGTGCGGGTTATTTGTGGTGTGTGCACCGACACCTGCAATGTGTGGAAGTGTATGGGTTATTTGTGGTGTGTGCACCGACACCTGCAATGTGTGGAAGTGTGCGGGTTATTTGTGGTGTGTGCACCGACACCTGCAATGTGTGGAAGTGTGCGGGTTATTTGTGGTGTGTGCACCGACACCTGCAATGTGTGGAAGTGTATGGGTTATTTGTGGTGTGTGCACCGACGCCTGCAATGTGTGGAAGTGTATGGGTTATTTGTGGTGTGTGCCATTTCCTGAGCCCAAACACAGGTGGAACACAGAGGAAATAAGCTCAAAATTGTCTCTGTCCCTGCTATAGCGGCAGGAGAGTGCCAGAGGGGTAACCAGCAATGCATATGCCAACCCTCTGGCAGTCAAAGGGTTAAGGGCTTGTTTAGGTCAGGGGTAGGCAACATTGGTCTCGCCAGCCTTTGGAGACTACAGCTCCCCATCATCTGGAGACATCCAGCTGGAACTGCTGATTAACTCACCTGTGCTTCATCAGGGATATTAATCAATAGTGGCCCTGGCCTGGTGCTAGCCCTTTAGGACCAAACCTAAACAGCCCCACTCTACCCTATACTTTTAGGCACTGTGACTAAAACACTAAACAGAAGTGGAGCAATTCTAGACTAATCCAGCTGCACATTAGGAGACAAATAAAAGTTCTTTAAGTTCCCTCTGAGTTAATTAGGGCTTTGCAGCCTTTGAATTCTGGCGAGCTGTGCACAGCATTGAGTCACACTGTGCTGGAGACATTCAAGCTGTATTTTAATCAGTGGGAATTTGATTTGTTAGCTGTGATGTCGCTGGTTTGCCTGAGAACGGCACCACTTTTCCTTAGCATCACAATGATTTATTCCTGGGGAATCCACACAGATGAATCTTTATACAGTTCATTTCTGCTACAGGCAGTTTGTGCCAGGCCTGGACAATTTCAGCCCCAAGGTCCTTAAACGAATCATATTCATGAGAATTCCCTTAGCCTTTTGCGTGCCAGAGAGGTCAATGCATCGGATACCTCTCTGGCACTCAATTGGGTTAATGAGAACATATAGTAAAATGTACAGATGCGCCAATGGAATTACTAATTGTTATTCTGCTTAAAAGGACACTAACACCTCCTAATAATAACCCCCACCTACCTTAGTCTGGGCAGAAAATCCTAATGACCACTATGAGCCAATATTGCATGGATTTTATGTTTCTTCCCTGATTATTGTAAGTGTGGAGGAGTTTGGCGTCCAAGATTTCTCAAAAAAAATATCATGTCTGCCTCCAAGGACACGATGCCCAGCACTATTAGAGATTCATTTTTGAGAACCAAACAACACAGAATTGCTAGAGATCATTATTATTTTCTGTCCAGGCAATGCAATGGGGGCGATGCACTAAGGTGTGATAAAGAGGTGATAAAGTGGAGATGACTTCTCCAGTGATATCACTTCTCCAGTTACTATGTTATTCTATGGCGCCTATGTACTAAGATGTTCTAAGTTGCAGAAATTATATCACTGGAGAAGTCATCTCCACTTTATCACATCTTAGTGCATAACCCCCAATGTATACGTTCTGGGTTTCTCTTCTCTGGAGCAGTGAAACATTGGGGGTTATACACTAAAGAGTGATAAAGTAAAATACTTCTTGCTGTTATATAAAATAATATGGGGTAGTGTAATGAAACTGGTTACAATAACTTTTTCTGTGAACAAATGGGTTACACCTGCTACTGTAATCTAATCAGTTACCATTATCAAACACAAACAACTTATATTGTGAATATGCAGTTTATACAACTTTATAACTATACTGTGATCAAGTGGATTACAATAGTTTATAACTGTGATCAAGCACGTAACTACATCATTACTGTGATCAAGTAGGTTACTACACCATTACTGTGATCAAGCAGGTTAATTCACCATGACTGTAATCGAGCAGGTTACTGCACCATGACTGTAATCGAGCAGGTTACTGCACCATAGGGTGACCACATTTCCATTCTGCCATTCCGGGACATGTGGTCACCCTAGTCCCACGGCTTAGGCTCCTGCCGGCGCTGACCATCTGTCTGAGGCTGACAGTGAGAACTCTTACTCTGTGTCAACCTCAGAAAGGTGGTCAGTGCGGAGCTCCGGCGGGATCCTCAGCTGCAGGTCTCACTTGCCGTACCAGCATACCTGCTCCACCCAAGCTTTCTCGCACTCACCAGTCCAGCCAGCCAATAAAATGTATTTGCTATATGGTCTTCATTGGCTGACTCAGTCAGCCAATGAGGACCATATAGCAAATACATTTCATTGGTTGGCTGGACTGGTGTGTGTTGCTCCATTCCGGGTCTCTTTGTTGTCCCGGTGGACGCGGGACACAGACCCCCAATAAGGGACAGTCCCGGGCATTCTGGGACGTGTGGTCACCCTACTGCACCATGACTGTAATCGAGCAGGTTATTGTACCATGACTGTAATCGAGCAGGTTACTGCACCATAGGGTGACCACGTTTCCATTCTGCCATTCCGGGACATGCGGTCACCCTAGTCCCACGGCTTAGGCTCCTGCCGGCACTGACCATCTGTTTGAGGCTGACAGTGGGAACTCTTCCTCTGTGTCAACCTCAGAAAGTTGGTCAGTGCGGCGCTCTGGCGGGAGCCTCAGCCGCAGGTCTCACTTGCCATACCAGCATACCTGCTCCACCCAAGCTTTCTCGCACGCACCAGTCCAGCCAGCCAATAAAATGTATTTGCTATGTGGCCTTCATTGGCTGACTCAGTCAGCCAATGAGGATTATATAGCAAATACATTTAATTGGCTGGCTGGACTGGTGTGTGTTGCTCCATTCCGGGTCTCTTTGTTGTCCCGGTGGACGCGGGACACAGACCCCCAATAAGGGACAGTCCCGGGCATTCTGGGACGTGTGGTCACCCTACTGCACCATGACTGTAATTGAGCAAGTTAATTCACCAAGACTGTAATCGAGCAGGTTACTGCACCGTGACTGTAATTGAGCAAGTTAATTCACCATGACTGTGATAGAGCAGGTTACTTCAACTTTCCAGTAATCAGGCAGGTTACAACTGTACTGTGATCAAGTGGGTTACAGCAACTTATGACTGTGATCAGGCAAGTTAATACAAATTCACTGTTATCAGGCAGCTTATTACAACTTTACTGCGATCAAGCAAGTTACTTCAGTTTTATTGTGGTCAGACAGGTTGCAAGAATTTTACTCTGATCAAATGGGTTAAAATGTCTTATAACTGTTTTCAAGCAGGTTGCTACAACATTACTTTGATCAAGCAATTAACTATAACTTTGCTGTGATCTGGCAGGTTACTACTGTGATGAAGAAAATTACTAAACCTTTAAAATGATCAAGTGGGTTACTTCTTATTACAACTAATACTGCAGTCAATCCCAGACTAATAGTATAATGTCTGTTAGGGTATCCCTCTCTATCCCCTTGTCTTGATTTTGTCTGAATTGACTGCAACCAAAATTTTTACATTATCGTTGATCGTCTATAGCCACCTTTTATCACTGAAATTTTGGGACGACTTGTCATAAGGAAACAGCAACAAATAACACATTATCCTTGCAATAGTATGTTTTTGGAATCCACTTTTATATTAACAATTTTGTTTTCCATTATGTTTCCTTTCTGGGCTTCAGAATATCTATCCGTCATATTCTTTAGGGCTCACAGCCAAGTCTCCTGGCAGCACTTTGGCAACAACATCTACCTTAAATCACGACAGGTTGACAGTTTGATGTCAGGAGGTGATGACTGATAAAACAAATTACTGTTATACACAGCCCCTTACAGCACAGCTGGTCCCCCCTTAAGAGAAGCTAGACTGTATTATTCACAGACAGAACTCTACTTGAAAGTGACACTGCAATCACTGCTGAGAAAAAAAAAATCTCCACGAGGATGTATAAAACTATCATAAAGCTGTCCACAGCGATCCTGTCTGCCTCCCACACACATTAGTGGAACGCATTTTCCAGCTGAATTCCTCATAGTTTTTTTACCTGCCATCTTTCATGTATCTTGTTTGCCCTCAGCTTCTGGATGATTAAAAATTGTGCCCACAGAAATGATGAGCAAATAAACTGGCAATAATGAAGAGAACATTTTTTCATTTATGGTTTGGAGAGCAGGTGCGAAATGCGTCACTTACGTAATAATGTAAATATTTCCAAGTCCCGTGTTCCAAATGTTACAGTAAACAGCAGGCTGACTGGTCATACGATGGGATCTTGAAACAATAAGCCTGAATTATTAAGAATGTAGGACTTCTTAGGTAAACCAGCTGCACCTTAGGAGACAAATAAAATATCCTTAAATTGCCATTGATATAAATGGTGCTTTTAAAGGGGAACTATCAGCCTGTCAATCTTCTTCTTCCCTTCTCAAGTACTGCCGCGCTCCAGCCAGCTTACATAGAGAAATCCTCCATCATCGGAGGAGATTGGAACACGACAATACTTGGGGAGGACCAGAAGAAGATTGACTGCGGTGCAGGGCTGTACCTGTAGTCTGTCTGGAAGTAAGGCCACAGCTCATTTTTAATAATGTACATTTAGGCCAAGCATGCTTTTTATAACAAAAAAAAACGATTAAAGCTTATAGCTATATAAGGATGACAATAAGGTAAATTTGTATAGGGGTGATAGTTCACCTTCAACCCCTTATATGCTAGAGATCGTTGAGAATTCAAGGGGTTAAAAGCCACTTGTAACCCTTTGAGTGCCAGAGGGGTACGTAATGCTTTGCAAAGCAATGCATTGCGTACCCCTCTGGCAGTCAAAGGGTTAATTCAATTTAGTGCATTTGGTTTGAACAAATTCTTCTTGGTGCAACAGCCTCAGTGGGATCAATTTACACATCTGCCAATGAAAGTACTCACTGTTATTCTGCTAAAAGGGACCTAATAATAACCCCACTTACATCTGGATAGAAAAATTCTAACGGCCACCACAAATCAATTCTGAGTGGATTTCAGGTTTATTCCCAGATTAATGTGACGGGGGAGGACTTTGGTGTCCAGGAGTTCTGCAAAGAAAAAAAATCATGTCTGATATCCAGTACTAATTAAAGATTAGTTTTTGAGAAGCAAATCATGCATAATTACTAGTTACCGTTATTGTCTGCCCAGATAAAGGTATGTGAGTGTTATTAATAGGAGATTATTGTTCCTGTAAGGTAATTAGATATTTAATATTAAAGGGTTAGTAATGTCTTACAGAAATAAAAGGTAATATTGTAGCTCTTCAAAAAATACGTCCATCGATGCCACTCCGATCTCTCAGCCCTTTATGGTTTGAGAGATATAAGGTGATAGAGTTCCCCCCTCCCTCCCCTTTCATTGACATCAGCGTCTAGCTGACAGAAGCTGATCTTGGTCCCAGGACTAGCAGGCGGCTCTTCAGCAGAGTCCAGATAGCGCTTTGTAGAAAGAAATACTTCATTGGAATGGTCTACAAAGTGTGCTTGCAAACCAGGTATACTTTGTAGACAGTTCCAATGAAGTATTTCTTTGTATATAGTGGTATTTCGGCTCTGTTGAAGAGCAGCCTCAAGTCGGTTGACACAGATCTGCTGCAGTGAGGGGGGAACTTTATCACCTTATATCTCTCAAACCATAAATGTTTGAGAGTCTGGAGTGGCATTGATGGACTTATTTTTTGAATGGCTACAATATTACCTTTTATTTCTATAAGACATTACTAACCCTTTAAGGGGTGTTTCTCTAAAAGAATAGTAGTTTTAATTAATATAAATTGTATGATTAATCCTGCTGATTGAAACAAAGGTACTCCCACCATTGGGAGATGCTTTGCTCAAAAGTTATCAATCAAAGCAGACCATAAAATTAATTTTTGTGTGTGCATTTTGCTGTCTATGAGACCTTCTGGGGGAGGTTAACTAAGGTGAGCAAACTCTGCTATAAGATAAACTCTCCAATCTCAGTGTTATTCTAAGGAGGCTAAACACCAAGATCTCTCCAGCTTGAAAAGGATTCTCCATAGAATTATATGGGAACTAGAGTGATGTCTCTGACTACTATCTCACATTCATGTGTAACACTCTTTGACTCTCTAGTTCGCCATAGAAATCAATAGCAACAGCAACACCTGTTGGTGATTTTTTTCATAAATGGCATTTCTGTTTAATTAATAAACATGTTTAAGTTATGCCTTGGAGACCTAGCTAGCATCAATGGCTCTATCTCTATCTCTAGAAATCAATGGGGGTTATGCACTAAGCAGTGATAAAGACGTGATAAAGTGATGATAACTTCTACAGTGATATCATTTCTCCAATTCCTGTTATTCTATGGAGCCAATTCTGTAAGATTTCTCCAGATTTGGAGATCTTGATGCATATGTTCTATAGAATAACATATAAATTGGAGAAGTGATATCACTGGAGAAGTTATCTCCACATTATCACCTCTTTATCACGTCTTAGTGCATAACCCGGTACATCTTTTAACTGGTTTCTATGTGTCTTTCATACAACAGCCTGGTATATTAATCTATAGGATAGGATGTAGACCCAGGGAGACAGTCAACTGCCTTTTGAAGCCAGTAAGGATTTTTCTATTTACCCATTTGGACATAATCGGAAATGGTTCCAATGAGTTTTTGTCTTCCTCTTGATCAACAGAAATATGGGTATTACAGCAAAGGTTCAACCTCAGCTATTTTACTTTATATTTTTGCACATTATGTACACAGCTCATACACTCCTTTACCATATACACATACAGATAGACATACATTCACATACACACACAGGCACACATACACACACACATAGACACACATGCACACACTTATACACACATAGTACATACATACACACACACATACAGAGACACATACAGACACAGGTCATACACTCCTTTAACACATACAAAGACAGACAGACACACATACACACACATACGTACACAGACACACATACATGAACAGACACACACATACTTGCACAGACACACATATACACACACATATAATGCATACACACATAATACACGCACACACACAGACACATACACATAATACATACACATAGACACACATACATAATACATACATACACACACAGACATATATACACACATAATACCTCCACTTATAATACATACACACATAATACCTCCACTTATAATACATACACACAGACACACACACACATAATGCATACACACATAATACAGACACACATAATACCTACACACATAATACATACATACTAGGGTAAACACATGTCCCGGAATGCCCGGGACTGTCCCTTAATTTAGGTCTTTGTCCCGTGTCCCGAGTCACCCCCCCCCCCCCCACCACCACCACCGGGACAATAAAGAGTCCTGGAATGAAGCAAAGCAAGCCACCTACAGGCAGCACAGACAGTCTGCTACTCAGTATAGCCATTAATATTGAGCTCTGCAGTGCTCCTGCGCTGCAAGCTCAGCTGCTCCGGTTGCTTTCTCAGCCAATGAGAGAGGACTGGAGCGTATTTTCACAATGGTCCTCATTGACTGGGCTTAGGGCCAGAACATGTGTGTGAGACAGAGGAGTCCCGGCGCTGCTATGCACATGGATAGATATTATAAGTAAGTGTCACAGGAGGCAGGTTGGCCTGAGTGCAGTCAAGATGGAAGGAACATTGCAACTCCAATGAGACAGTGTGAGTGAGTGAGTCCTGCCGGCCTCAGATGCAGCATCAGCCAGCCACTCCAGGTAAATACATTAATTGTGCTGTGTGTCCATATGTGACTGTGAGGGGACAGAGATATGCTGGGGGGTCTCTGGAGTTTGGTCCTGGGCTGCCACCCTGAGCCCTTGTCCCTGCTAGGAAATTTATCAAACACATAGGTCTTATATATGATGTATCAAAACTGGCTTATTAAATATGGTACAAGCTTATATGTACCGAAGATAAAGCCCTACTGAAAGGAATAATTATTTTCTTTAAAAAAATTGTTTTGCTTATTTTGCACCTGCTATTACTGCTACTACTACCGCCCATTTGGTGAGAGAAGTGGAAAGACATTTTACCTAGTGAAAAAAGTAGTTTACTGCAGAGGACCAAATGTTATACCTGGTATACGTTTTATTACATTTTTGTGTCAATAGATAAGCCCAGTGTGATGAACCCATAAGGATCCACCTGGAAACACAAAGAGGCCATTAAAAAAAATATGCATATGTGTGTGTGTATATATATATATATATATATATATATATATGTGTATATATATATAAAGAGAGAGAGAGATTATACTCTGCTGTTGCTTGTCTCTGCAGTGTCCCTGAATGGCAGAATGGAAATGTGGTCACCCTAATACACACACAGACACATACAAACATAATACATGCACACAGACACACGCATACACACACATAATACCTACAGACACATACGGAGACACATATAGACACACACACATACATACATAATACCTACACACATAATACATACACACACAAACGGAGACACATACAGACACACACACAAAAGACGATTTAACCTTTTGTATAAAAGCGACATCTTCACTCTGCAGTGTGTTGGAGAAGTCTCTCGTATCCAAGGAGTTATTAATACACTGTACTTAATATGAATCCTATAGGGAAGCATATACCTAAGCACAATGAGGCTCATGTACTAAGTAAAGATGGAGCAATTATGGGGCAAACCACCTGCACTTTGGGGAATAATAAAAATAACCATTAATCTGACTGGTGATTTTAACCCCTGGAATGTAGTGTGATGTGCAGTGAACTGGTCACTTCTCTAGCACTCAGTGGGTTAAAATCCATATTTAAGTCATTGGCTGTTTAGATTAGTTGGTTTGCCCCAGAATCATTCCATTCTCCTTAGTACATCATCCTCAGCACTCACACCTTATACACAAGCGCAGAATATATCACTATAATAGAAATACCCAAACAGATAAACAGCACAGACACATAAACAGGCAGTGATACGTCAAACCAGCAGGCAGGGAAATGCAGAGGTACTCACACATCCCACATCTTCAATCTTCATTTTATTATTAAATATGCATGTAAAAAGAAAGCCATGACGGGGTGAGGCAAGGTGTATTTCTTTTTAATGCACGTTTAATGATAAAATGAAGAGTGATGATTTTTAATCGTTGAGTGCCTCCCCCCCTCTTCCTCTGTATTTTCATTTCACTGTATACAACTGACTGATGGGCACTGGGAGCTACGAGAGCCTGGCACTGGGAGTCTTATTTATAGGAGGAAAATAATGGAGATTTAGCCTCCCCAAAAGAAACCACCACAGCAATAGATTATAATGGAAGCATTTCTCTTATGTGAATATATTATTAATAGTCACTCTACTCACATACCTGGGAACTCTTCAGGCCTGACCCAGACACTCTGGTTTTAATACTTACTTACCAGGTCTTGTGGCACAGAGAGTGGCTCCAAGGACAGTGAGTTCCCTTGTACCTGCGCTCCACTTCACTGCCAGTTCCGGTCACTCTCCATCCTATTCTTCCCACTCTTCACCCTTCTTAAGGGCAAACCCTGCCGCCCTTCTAATCAAGGGGAAATTTTAAATGGGACATTCAAGGGATTAAAAGCCCCATTTTAATCATTACACATTTTTATTTATTCTGTACAGTGTCCTTTGTTTACACCAGATCTGCACCAATTTCCCTCAGCACATCAAACTGAGTGGTAATAATTATTTCCCTGTGCTGGTGATGTGTTAGTAGCAAACCTGATAATCCTCCGATCTGCCCTGGAGAATCCAGTTTTCAGACTTAATTGCCGGGTCTCCAGTTACAGAGGTTGATTATTTCCCTTGGTGAGTTCCCTGGTAATTCTGCCCACTCCCAGCCCAGTTCTGCCCATTCCCATGTCTGTTCCACCTACTTTACTGCCTATTTCAGGACAAACCCCACTTTTCCACTTCTTATCACCCATCCTTATTACAGTTTCCATATTAAAGATTGTTGGCCACTTAGTACTGATGTCCAGTGCTGGCCTTGTTCAGTACTGTCTAGTTACACTGTATTTATATGATGAAGCACCCCTTTACCTGATGTCAGCACTTCTGGTTTCAGATCTGACAGAGGATCATTATGAGGGACAATCTTCAGTCTATAATAGGGGAAAAAACTGCCCTCCTTCTTTAAAGGGATAGTAATACTTAAAATGTAAAAAAAAAATATGTTGTATGGTTTATCCCCCTGAGTAAAACAAGAGTACTTCCGCTGCTGAAAGGTGTTTCATTCAAATGTTATTAATTTTCAAAGTTGAATTTTTTAGGTACAATATCACAGTGAACTGAAATTGTACAGTGGCACTGTTGCTACACGATCCTATGGATAGCTCTGGTCCCGGGACCATAAATCTCAATAGGATGGTGTAGCAACAGCTCCACTGTAAAATTTCAGGCTACAGTGATATTGCACCTAAAAAATTCAACTTTGAAAATTACTTTTGAATGAAACACCTTTCAGCAGTGGGAGTATTCTTGTTTTACTCAGGGGGATAAACCCTACAACATATTTTTTACATTTTAAGTATTTCTATCCCTTTAAGGAGGGCAAGGTTATCCTTATACTGACAGAGGGAAGACTGTCCCTTGTTGGGATCTGTCCGGGCTGATGACCAATTTTCAGATCTGAGGGAAAGTGGCTTACGATCAGGAAAAGGAGCTGGAGGGATAAACTTCATCATATAATTAGTGTAACTATACAGTACTGAACAGTGCCAGCATCAGACATCAGTACTATTAAGAGTGACCAACAATCTTAGCTGCTTGAGTGCAGAAACATTTCTAACTCTTTAAGTCCCACCCACATTATGGCACAAATTGCGTCATTTGGACACTCCCATCTCCCTCCATCCCTGATACTCAGGGGGCTTGGGCATGAAAATTTCTAGGTATGGTAGGGCAGCTTCTGTTTGCCACATCAAATCCCTGATAAGTGCTATGTATATAGTAAGGCCAAGTTCACTGAGGTGTTTCTCTGTATGCTACACTGCAACAAACATAAAATTACAGAACATTGCAACAAACTGTCTTGTACACATGGGCACTTTTGGAAAGCATCAAGAAGCCCAAAGAAAACTTGCTGAAACTTTTGTTCTTTCAATGCAAAATGCTGAAAAGTTTCAGCAGAACAGGTGGGTTATGCATGAAGACGTGATCAAGTGGAGTTGTCTTCTCCAGTGATGTCACTTCTCTTGTTCCTATGTTATTTTATGGAGCCAATGCACTAAGATCTCCAAAGTTGGATTACTGTGCATGGATGAATTTTTCATTTTGCTGCTCAAATCAATGATCCAATCAGTGTCCGACCCATGTGAGAGTCATTGTTACTTCTCAACCACGCCTTCTTGTGATGGGACAGGGACAGTGTATGTAAATGTAACTGGACGTCTTGAGAAGTGCTGAACTGTAGCACTATCCAAAACACATGTGTGAAACTAGCCTAATTGACATACCTGGGATCTCTCTGAAACTGCCTTGGAGACTGTTTTTTATACTTAATCACTGGGTCTTTGGTGACATAAGCTGATTCTTAAGGCTTTGTGTGTTCCCTTGTAACTCCATCCCCTTCACTACCAGTTCTGTTCAAATACAATCTCCCCTCCTCCCGATCCCACCAACCCCAGTCAAGCCTTGCACACTTTGATGCGAATCACGTCATTTGGACACTCACTTTCCTGGACTTTTATGGACCTCTGGAGGTTCTCAGGTTTGCTAATTGAGACTGACAAATAAGAGATAAGCATTTCTGTGAACCAAAAAGTGAGATTACTAATCTCAAAGTAATTATCACTTTTAAATGTATCAGATTTTCAACCCATTGGATGCTAGAGAGGTCTTCAATGCATCTGCTAAGAAAGCCCCTTTTAAATCAATAAAAATGTTTTATTTGTTTCCTGTGGTGCAGTTGGTTACCCCATAATTACAGCAGTTTTTCATTTATGTATATATCCTCAGGGCTGGATTTCCCAATAGGCAGAGTAGGCAAGTGCCTAGAGTGCCAACATTTGAAGGAAGCTTCAGCTGTGCTGGTCACACCCATATTCTGAATTATGGCTGGCACCTACACAAGTTTTATGCCCTTTTACAGGATACTATTTAACTCCTTGGATGCTACACATTCTTGTTATAGGCCAAGGGTATTTTAAATGCCAGGAAACAGTGGATGGGACAGGGGGCGGGGTCATGTGACGAATGGGATGTACAATTCCAGCCCAGGTCTTGGTAAGCACACCCAAAGAAAAAAACACATTTAAAATTGCTGGAGTGCAACCAATTTTGACCAAAATAGCTAAAAGCAAATATACAAAGTATTGGTGCACATCCACATTTTCATCTCCATTAACCGTTTACTCTGCGGCATTGTGCCTGCATATTACTACTATATTAAAGATAAGGATTTAGTTACATTATATGGCCATAGAATGCTAAGCTTGCCACCAACGCCAAGGTACCTCATTTTGGCAAGTACCTAAGCTTTAAATGTCTTATGAGCTGAATCTCTCCTACTTTAGGCAATTACTAACCTTAATTTACTTTATCCTGAGAGCCGAGTCTTGATCAGCTTTACTCATTAATGGAGAGAGACTCTCTGACAGGCATTATATAGTGTCCTAGAGACAATGAGCATTGCACCTGGGGGTGGGAGGGCTGCTTGAACCAATAGAAGCTGGTCAAAACTTCCAAAAGTACAATTCCAGTCCAGGTTTTGGTTTTGATATGCAGGCATAATGCCGCAGAGTAAAGGGTTAATGGTGATGAAAATGTGGATGTGCACCAATACTTTGTATATTTATGAATGGGATGTAGCCATGGGCGGAACTAAGGACACCTAGAGTGCCTTGTCTAGAGGCACCTGAGCCATTTATATCCTATAAATGAAAACATTTTTGCGGGTTTGATATTTATTAACCCTCTTAGGACCAGAGTGGTCACAACGCATTGCTTTGCAATTCATTTCACACCCGCCCGGTCCTTAAAGGGTTAGCATACTTTTTGTAGGACGTCTCTTTCTCTTCCTTGCTGAGTGTGTATGAAGTAGGATATCTCTTACTGAGTGTGTATGAAGCAGAATATCCCTTGCTGAGTATGGATGAAATAGGATATCCCTTGCTGAGTGTGTATGAAGTAGGATATCCCCTGCTGAGTGTGTATGAAGTAGGATATCCCCTGCTGAGTGTGCATGAAGCAGGATATCCCTTGCTGGTTAGTGTGTATGTGGCAGGATATCCCTTGCTGGTTAGTGTGTATGAAGCAGGATATCCCTTGCTGAGTGTGTATGTGGCAGGATATCCCTTGCTGAGTGTGTATGAAGTAGGATATCCCTTGCTGAGTGTGTATGAAGTAGGATATCCCTTGCTGAGTGTGTATGTGGCAGGATATCCCTTGCTGAGTGTGTATGTGGCAGGATATCCCTTGCTGAGTGTGTATGAAGTAGGATATCCCTTGCTGAGTGTGTATGTGGCAGGATATCCCTTGCTGAGTGTGTATGAAGTAGGATATCCCTTGCTGAGTGTGTATGTGGCAGGATATCCCTTGCTGAGTGTGTATGAAGCAGGATATCCCTTGCTGGTTAGTGTGTATGAAGCAGGATATCCCTTGCTGAGTGTGTATGTGGCAGGATATCCCTTGCTGAGTGTGTATGTGGCAGGATATCCCTTGCTGGTTAGTGTGTATGAAGTAGGATATCCTCTGCTGAGTGTGTATGAAGCAGGATATCCCTTGCTGAGTGTGTATGTGGCAGGATATCCCTTGCTGAGTGTGTATGTGGCAGGATATCCCTTGCTGAGTGTGTATGAAGTAGGATATCCCTTGCTGAGTGTGTATGAAGCAGGATATCCCTTGCTGAGTGTGTATGAAGCAGGCTATCCCTTGCTGAGTGTGTATGTGGCAGGATATCCCTTGCTGAGTGTGTATGAAGCAGGATATCCCTTGCTGAGTGTGTATGAAGCAGGCTATCCCTTGCTGAGTGTGTATGAAGCAGGATATCCCTTGCTGAGTGTGTATGAAGCAGGATATCCCTTGCTGAGTGTGTATGAAGCAGGATATCCCTTGCTGAGTGTGTATGAAGCAGGATATCCCTTGCTGGTTAGTGTGTATGAAGCAGGATATCCCTTGCTGAGTGTGTATGTGGCAGGATATCCCTTGCTGGTTAGTGTGTATGAAGCAGGATATCCCTTGCTGGTTAGTGTGTATGAAGCAGGATATCCCTTGCTGAGTGTGTATGTGGCAGGATATCCCTTGCTGAGTGTGTATGTGGCAGGATATCCCTTGCTGGTTAGTGTGTGGCTTGTGCAAGTGGAGCAGCTGAAAATAACAGTGAGGTTGATTGCTGAACTGGAGTAATTCTGTAGCAAACCAACTGCACCATAGGGGCATATAAATATCCCCCAAATCCTCATTGATTTTAATCAGGTTTTTAACCCCTTCAATTCTATATAATGATTTAATGCATTGTAAAGCAATGCATTAGAGACATCTGTATCATTCAAGGGGTTAAAAGCCCAATTTAAATCATGGGGGATTTCTATATGCCTCCTGTGGTTGGTTTGACCCAGAATTTCTCCATTTCTGGTTTGTAGCCTCATTGTGATTACAGGCTGCTGACACCCAGCAATAGCCTATTTACTAACCTATCGATTTTCCATTATTTTTAAAGTGGCCCCGTCACCAGAAACAAATGTTGCGTGTCATCCTATAGAATTAAAAATGAATGCTGGGTAAGCCTTTTTTCTAATAAAAAAAAAAAAGTATGTGTTTTGGCTATATTTTTCTTTTCGCCCTTCCATCCCAATTCTGATGTCACTTGTCAGTCACAGTCCTGGCACTGTATGTAAATTAACCTGTGGCACTCTAACTATTTTTTATACACTGTTTTTAAAAAATATTTTTACATCCATATTCTGTTTCTCACTTTTATGTCTTTTTGTGCTTTTTTACTCCTATTCACCCTCCTTTTTATAATCATTATTTTATTTTTATATTATTTGGGTGGGTTAAGGTTAGCTTTTTTATTGAATTCTTGTTTTCAGATGTCTCGGTGATAAATGTAACCCTCTGATTGCCAGAGGGGATTGCAACGCATTGCAAAAGGGTTATGGAAGATCTGTAGGGACAACAGAAAATTAGTCAAAATGTTTAATTATTATTCTTTTGTACAAAAGTGTAACCTGGCATAAATTTGGATAATAAAAGGTAGTTATGTTTTTTTTCCCATGTTAAATGCAGTTTAACCCTTTGAGTGCCAGAGGGGTATGCAATGCGTTGCGTACCCCTCTGGCGCTCAAAAGGTTAACCCCTTGGTTGCTAGAGATGTATTCAAAGCATTGCTTCCCCATATGCACAAGTTAGCTGTACTGTAGGGGAAAAGATAAAAGTTACTATTGATTTAAATGGTGCTTTTTAACCCCTTGAATCATAAAGAGGTCTTTTCAATACGTCGGAGAACTCTCTAGCACATATGTGGTTAAAATCCCCATTCCAATCAATGATAATGTTTATTTGTTCCCTCCACTGTTGTCTTATGACCCATTGTGTCTGTATTTCTTATTTCTTTGTTATAAAACAATCACCTGTCATCAACGAAACGTTATAAGTAGTGTAAACGCAGAGCATACAGTTGCCCTACATCCGCCTCACTGTAACAAGTGAGTGTATCTATTAACATTCTCTTTCTGATTAGTTGTTGTCACGGTATTCAGGCAAAGAAGGACAGACACAAAGATAAAATATAAACACCTTTATTTGAAATATACAGCAATAAGGTATTAGCCCACACAACCCCAGGAGCGAGAACAGGCCCGAGCACGGAACACAGCGACTACAGGTCAGGCAAGCTAGGAGTGCACGGAGCGAGTAGGCAGCCAGAGCCATAGGTCAGACAAGCTGGGAACTACACGGAGCAAGTTAGTAGCCAGAGCCAGAGGTCAGACAAACCAGGGACTACACAGAACCGATGTGGGCAGTCAGACAAGCCGGGGTCATACATGGAGTGAGTTAGTCAGCCAAAGCCACAGGTCAGAACTGATTTGGGTAGTCAGACAAGCCGGGGTCATACACGGAGCAGATTCTCAGATAGACACGGGTCACAACGCAGCGCAAGAAGAACTACCAGAAACACCACATAAGGGCAATGACTTCTAGCCCCTAAAAGGTTAATAAAGGAGAAGAAGAAGGTGGGGACCCAATTAGGCAAAACAGAATAGGCCCATAAACAGGTGTCCATGCCGGTGCCTGTTACATGACGTCAGCCATGCAGAAGTAACCACAATCATGCCGGCCGACACACCACAGAGGAAGGAAGCACAGGATAATTTAGGCCTCCAAGGGAGACTGTGATAGTTGTATGTTCCACCTGTCTTCTTTCACTTGGTCCAGGCATATGTTCTTGTATAATGTACAGTTTTATCTTATTATGCCTCTGCCAGATTCCATCCTGTATGTCTGCCTCTTGTCTCAGTCGAGCTAACAATACTCCTCTAATCAGCCACTTCTCGCCTCCTTGAGAGCTAGAGGTCTCTGACTCCAATGCATTGCTACCAAATTAATTGAAACCCTTACTAGCACCCCAGTTATTGTTCTCCTTTTCCATTCTTTGTTAAAGGGAAAATATTATATCATGAAAATATATATTATCAAATTTTTCTTGTCCAGGAAAAGGGTATTAGGTCTGCTGAGACATGCTTTATTCATAAGGTGGTATATCTCAAACTGTCAGGCTGAGTTTGAGCTTGTACTATGAAGTATCCTAACGGTTCTTCTCTCTCTCATTGAATGCAATAGAAATGCCTTTGTAGACACCTGGGGTGAAGTGCACTGCCAATGAAAGTTTGATAAGGGGCCAGGTTAGCAATATGATGGCGTATTTGCATTGGTAACATCTTGACATTGGCACCAAGGTGTCTTCTTCACATCCCTGTGAATTCACTGCAAATACACCATCATTGCCATGCTTCCACCATATCTTCAACAGGTTCACAATTTTGCACTGAATACTTCAACAATAGCTCCTTTGCGTAGTGAAATGCAACTTAGTGAGCCATTGTGGTATTCCCGTGGGTGGTGTTAATGTGGCACATGCATTAATCTCTAAAAGCTGCCTATGCTGTTGGAGTTCACAGTCCCAACTTTGCCAACAAGAGGCTGGCTTAGTTGGGATCTTCCCATAGCTGTCTGCGTAGCCAAAGGACAGTTTTTATTTCTACTGGACAACAGATACAACAGCTGCCCTCCTTTAACCCTTTTAGTGCCATACAACAGCTGCCCTCCTTTAACCATTTTAGTGCCATACAACAGCTGCCCACCTTTAACCCTTTTAATGCCATAGGATGTGCATTGCACACTCCAGTAGCACTGAAAGAGTTAGAACAGTAAAAGCCATTGCCACTTGATTTAGAACGTGAGAGAATAAGCAGAAAAGCTGTTACATATAACATTCTGTACTTACTGAATCAGCTGTTCAGCAGGCTATCAGCAGATCAGCTGATTCATGTAAACAGAAGACTCCCAAGGTACTCCACCCTGGTGTAAAGAAAGCTGAATAAACACCAGAACAAATAAGGGGCATGTATCCATACATAGGGGAACATAGCAACACACATTAAAGGTGATCAGCATGGAATTTGAACTCATCTCTTGATTTCAATTGGTATATCTCAGTACATCTGTAACTTGGCTTGCGGGACACAGTTCATCCCCAGAGCCCTCTAGGGCACACCTCAGTCTATCCCACAGGTAAGGAAAAAGTCTGTGAAGCATCCTTGAAAAACAATATAAATGTATTTAAAATTACAACAATAAAATAATAGCCCAACATGCTTCTTAGCCTGTGCAGGGCTATTGCAGAGCAAACATCATTAACCCTTTGCGTTCCAAAGGAGTAAGCAACGCTTTGCTCTGCAATTGGTTCTCATACCTCTGGCACTAAAAAGGTTAAAAGAGCAATTTTTGTAACTGAATCAACTGTTTATCAGGCTTTCTGCCAATCAGCCGATTCATGTATATATAGAGGACTAGCAAGGCACTCTGCAATGGAGTAAAGGAATCTGAATGTATCCAATAGCTGGCATCTTGCATCACCAAGTTTAACTCATGATATTCCCCTTTAGTAATTTTAATTTTAGTTATAGTAGGTATGGTTTATTAACTTCAGTTTATACATCACATTGTCTAAGAGGGAATACAAGTGTGCACCAAGCTTAGGGATTGTTTTGCTATTTTATAGCAACCTAGTGCAAAGTAGTGCAGTTCTCTTTTTCCTAATTTTCCTGTAACTTTACTGCATTCTGTTAGAAATACAGTAATGTTGCAGTAAGCAAGGTCTGCATGGTGGCACAGGCAGACCTTACACACAAGCAATGATGAAGGTTGTAATGCTCTATGCAACCTCATATGAATGGCACACTGGCAACATCCACTGATCTGGTGATCACTTGGGCAGACCAGCAGACACACCTCTCCCGTGTCATGATCCCCTGTGGACTGTAAGAGAAGGTGAGTGAAACAACACTGATAATAAGAGACTGTAACAGTTCTGTCACCTGTGAGAGAGAGGCCTAAGTCTCCTGCTAGTTGTTTCAGTTTCAATCTGATAGCCACTTATGTCCCTTATGAGTCATTGAGGTCTATTGAAGCCCATTGTTTGTTGTGAGGAGACGTGACCTAGAAGCAGACTTTTATAGAGATCGCTATATACAGAAAACTGCAGATATAATGACGGGACACCTACCTATGCAGGTCAATATGTTAAACAAATAAAGAGTGGCTTATTCCTAGGGTATTGTTCTTATTTATCCCCTTGAGTACCAGAGGGGTACGGAATGTTTTGCAATGCATTCCATACCCCCTGGCTCTCAAATGGTTAATCTATATCCCACTTTCAACCAGGCAGGGTACATATCAGCAGAAATTGACTGACAGATTGTGTATAACCACTTCTCTAGAAAACTACCAGACTACCTGAGCAGTATGATCGCTCTTGCTCTCCATACTAACTATAACCTCCACTCTACTGCTAACAACTCACTGTGTATACCACAATACAAGAAAGAAGCCAGTCGATTTACCTTCTCCTTCAGAGCTCTGAAAGTCTGTAATAACCTACCTGAAAAAATCTTCTCCCAGACTAAGGGCTCGATCCAAATGTTGGCGTTAAAACCAACGTGAAGAAAAAAACTGCCTTCGCGAGTTAACCAAGACCGGGTAACGTGAGATTCAAATCTTCATTACCCAGAAAGGCTAACGAGCAATGACCAACAAAATACAGAGCGCAGGGCTGCTTCCTCAATTATATTTTTAGTTAGATCGCATTCATTTATAATTCCCTACCTCCTGTGTCCCCTTGCGATTACTACTTTTGCTCCACTCTCTGTTTGAAGGAGAATGGAGCAAAAGTACTAATTGCAACGGGACACAGGAGGTAGGGCATTAGAAATGAATGAGATCTAACTAAAGATTAAATTGTGGAAGCAGCCCTGCGCACTGATCACTCAATCAGTCACCCGGTTTGACCCGGGTGACTGATTGAATGATGGGACCGCAGTGCTCCCTTCACCTCCATTCATTCATTCATTTCTTGGTGCAGCGGGCAGCTGTAAAGCCCACAGCATCAAGAAGGCAGTAAATGCCTTTGGGGTCGCCCCATGGATCATCTATCATTATGGATAGATTATCCATGGTAGGGGGGCTATCAGGAGGGGTCCTGGTGCCT
Source organism: Rhinophrynus dorsalis (assembly GCA_037306005.1). Taxonomy (NCBI): domain Eukaryota; kingdom Metazoa; phylum Chordata; class Amphibia; order Anura; family Rhinophrynidae; genus Rhinophrynus; species Rhinophrynus dorsalis. The sequence continues at coordinate 54,004,519 of CM074724.1, forward strand.
CCCTTTGAGGTCTGATTTTTTATTGTAGCCATAATAACTCATATAAGCTATGTTTCACATAGCTTATATGCTCTTAATGTAATTAACAGGAATTTGTCTGCCTCATTTTAGGGGGGTGTCATGAGGGGTCATGATACCCCCCTTGAGGTATAATTGTTAAAGTTAAACACATTTCATTAATAAAACATAACTTGTTAACATACGCACACATATACAGGCATATCTTGCCTATTAACCCTTTGGGTACGAGAGGGGTAGGAAACATGCTAAGCTTTCCTACCTCTCTGGTACTGAACGAGTTAAGTGTTGAATAAAAGACAGATTTGTTGACTACGTGGCAGTCCCTGAGGTGAATGTCTGATGGAGTTAGTATGTCAAATATATGCAATATATGTCGACATACTAAGTAGGGGGTGTCGAGGGGGGGCATTGTGTAGTGCTTGGTGTACTATTTCTGTTTATTGTAAACCTTTGAATGCCACAGGGTGAGCAGTGCACATCCCTATGGCATTCAGTGCTGTCCATGGTGCTGAAAGCCATCTCTGTGTTCCCCTAGTGGCTGGGTAGGGAAGCGTAGACTTATGTCTGTCTTATTTTCCTCAGCGGTGGTTTTCTACTCAGAGTAGTGTGATGTTTGCCAAAAAAAATGGGCGTTAGATTTCTGGAGGAAAATGTTGCAATGTAACTCGCGTTAGACCTAACTCCAACATTTGAATGGCTCTGGGATTCACTTGTACATTGTCCTCTATGGGCGAGATTTTGATGTCTTGGAGACAGGCAATGTGTGTTTCAGAACTGCCGTTATTTCTTACTAGTGAGAACATTTGCATTGCTTACTTGATGTACAAAACCACTGTCGCCAGTTTTTTCTGCCGACACCAACATTTGGATCGAGCCCTAAAATCCTTAAAAATAACTACTTCTTTATATCTAAAACCAATATGCAACTGTATATAACATTTTTAATGTATATGTGTGTGTGTATATATATATATTTATACAAATGTATTTATATGTATTTATACAAATATGCAACTTTTTGCTGTAAACACTCCAGAACATACTTGAAAATGAGAGAAATCTCAATATATTCTTCCTGGTAAAACATTTTCTAAATAAGTATGTTTCTCTCCCCAGGTTTACTGAGTTCCTAGATCCCTTTCAACGTGTTATCCAACCGGAGGAGATCTGGTTGTACAAAAACCCACTGGTACAATCAGACAATATACCTACCCGCCTGATGTTTGTAAGTCGTAAACAAATGGCTGAGTGTCAGATATACCTTTATTTACAGAGACAAAAGAATTATTGGAGCATAAAAAGCAGCATTTATGTCTGAGTGCCAGAAGGGTGTCCAATGTGCTGAAAAGCAATACATTTAAAGGGATAGTAAAGTCTATAATAAAGTTGCGCTCCAAGTCTTCTACAATTGATTTCTAACATACAGCGCTAAGTTTAATAACTTACTATTCAGTAGTTCAAAAGATATTGAAACTTAAATGATCCCCCTCCCTCCTCTTCTGGCCATGTCATGGTGCCTGTGAGCATATTACATACTAGTTGAACAGCCCGTACACGGCCACAGTGCCAGGCAGCAACAGCCGTGGTGCAGTCATGCACAGTAGAGACTGCCTGCGCTGCGGCTGATACAGAGTGGGGCGCTCCGAATTCAGACTGTAGTCCTCTCTGCGCACCGACTACGGTCTGAATTCGGAGTGCCCCACTCCTTTATCAGCCGCGGCGCAGGCAGTCTCTACTGCGCATGACTGCAGCGCGCGCACCCGTCTGTACTGCGCATGACAGCTTCTGACAAACATACATTAGCGAATTATTACTGATGTTTACTGATGTTTTTACTGTTACACAGATAATGGGGGTTATGCACTAAGGTGTGCTAAAGAGGTGATAAAATGGAGATGAATGCTCCAGTTATATCACTTCTCCAGTTCCTATGTTATTCTATGGAGCCTATGCACAAAGATCTACAAAGTTGGCTTCACAGAATATCATAGGGCTTGGAGAAGTCATCTCCACTTTATCACCTCTCAGTGCATCTCCCTACTAGTATCAGTCTTGTGCTTAGTGATAAAATGTAGCACTTTTACTTTACAGAGAAAGCAAGAATATTCATATATATGGCCCTTATTTTGCCCACTTCTTGTTGAGGAGGTTAAAGGGACGTTTCATAGAATGATTGTGATTTTGAAAGAGCTGTCAACATCGCCTGTGTGTTATTTTTCCCATTCTTTATTTAGAAAACTAGTTTTTGGGATGCTAATCAAGTGATGCCATGTAGGCACTTCCTGCCTTAGTCCTACATTACCTCCCCCACTCACTGACACTGCTCAGCAATGCACTTCTCACCTCCCCTATCACTGAAAGGGTTAAGTGTCAGTGAATGGGGTAGGTAATGTAGTGGAAAGACAAGAATTGCCTGCACAGCATGCAGTAATTAGCAATATCTATCAAGCTAATTAACTCAAAAACTTGTTTTCCATTAAAAGATCAAGCCATTAAAAGAGGACTATGCAGAGAGGACTACGGTCTGAATTCGGAGCGCCCCACTCCATTATCAGCCACAGAGCGGGCCATCTGTACTGCACATGACTGCAGTGCCCGCACCCGCCTGTACTCTGCATGACAGCTTCTGACAAACATACATTAGCGAATTATTATATAGGATGGAGCAGGGCAAGGGACAAACTTCAATATGCAAAAGGAAAAATCTTGTCCTCCTTCATCAAGGGGAGCAGGGTTTTCCTTATACTCACTGAAGTTTGTCCCTCGCTGCATCCGTCCAGTCCCAGGACCTGATTGCAGATTCAGTGGGAGGCGGCTAGAAGGGCTGGGAGGGCGATCATTTAAGCTTCAATATCTTTTGAACTACTGAACAGTAATGTATTAAACTTAGTGCTGCATGTATTAAAACCATTGTAGGAGACTCTGAGTGCAACTTTATTATAGACATTACCATCCCTTTAAAGCGGAACTACCACCACTAAAAAACTTGTCCCCAAATAATTCCCCAACTGGTGACTAGCTACTCAGTAGCAATAGTCGCCAGAATTATTACCTGGTTATTGAGAATTAAACACTGTTCCCGGACAGAAACGCAGGAAACAGAGCAGACATCTTTCCATAGTGACGTCTGCGCGCCCGAGCTGTCAGTCTCTTTTGGAACCGAATGGCTCCTAGCAACACTTCTTAGAGCCGGCTGGGACTGACAGCTCAGGCGTGCAGACTTCACTATGGAAAGATGTCTGTGCTCTGTCCTGCCTGTCAGTCCAGGATCAATGGATAATTCTCATTAACACGGTAATAATTCTGGCGATTAGCGCTACTGAGCAGCTAGTCTCCAGATGGAGAATTATTGTTGGGTGGGGGGGGGTATGTTTTTTAGCGGTGTGGTTCCGCTTTAACACCTCTCTGGTACACAAAGGGTTAAAGGAGCCCTATCACCTAAAAACAATTTTGGTGATATTGAAAGAGCTTTCAAAATCCCCTATAATTTGTATTAGCAATTTTAATGTCTATTAATGGAAAACAACATTGATAGATATTTTAATGGATTGATCTTTTAATGGAAAACAAGTTTTTGAGTTAATTAGCTTGATAGATATTGCTAATTACTGCATGCTGTGCAGGCAATTCTTGTCTTTCCACTACATTACCTACCCCATTCACTGACACTTAACCCTTTCAGTGATAGGGGAGGTGAGCAGTGCATTGCTGAGCAGTGTCAGTGAGTGGGGGAGGTAATGTAGGACTAAGGCAGGAAGTGCCTACATGGCATCACTTGATTAGCATCCCAAAAACTAGTTTTCTAAATAAAGAATGGGAAAAATAACACACAGGCGATGTTGACAGCTCTTTCAAAATCACAATCATTCTATGAAACGTCCCTTTAACCTCCTCAACAAGAAGTGGGCAAAATAAGGGCCATAGATATGAATATTCTTGCTTTCTCTGTAAAGTAAAAGTGATACATTTTATCACTAAGCACAAGACTGATACTAGTAGGGAGATGCACTGAGAGGTGATAAAGTGGATATGACTTCTCCAAGCCCTATGATATTCTGTGGAGCCAACTCTGGAGATCTTTGTGCATAGGCTCCATAGAATAACATAGGAACTGGAGAAGTGATATAACTGGAACATTCATCTCCATTTTATCACCTCTTTAGCACACCTTAGTGCATAACCCCCATTATCTGTGAAAATATCAGTAAACATCAGTAATTCAGGGTCTGTGCCAAAGATATGGTATGTTAGGCCGAAATAATTGCCCTTCCCTGTTCTAAACTCTACCTGCTCTATTTAAAGGAGCAGTAACCTTTAGTAAATGAAAATATATAAATGATAGGATTTTTCATGATGAGTGAAGCAAGGGTACTCTGATTTCTGGGAGATTTGTCATCCAAAATGTATTACAGCTCGTATGCATTTTTACATTAAACTGAAATTTTCTATTTTGGTGCTGTTCCAAAAAAAACTTACTATGTAGAGCCCTACCCTGTGACACAAGCTCTCCCATATGGCACATTATTAAAAAAATATAAACAATTTGCCTTTTGGACTCTAGCTGGTACTAATTCTAAAATTATGAGCCATGATGACTTTAGAATAAAGCATCCATTGTTTCACTCGGCAGGACAAGTCCTATGACATGTATTTTTCATTAAAGAAGTTTTCTCATCCTTTAACCCTTTGGATGCTAGATATATCTCCAAGGCATTGCATATGGATTAAGGAAGGAGTTGGCAGCTGTTGCCTATCCAGCTGTTCGATACTGCAGCTCTCATCATCCCTAAATAGCTGTTGCCTGGTTGGGGATGATTGGAGGTGTAGTCTCCAACATCTGAGCAGCCAAAGGTATAAGGTTTAGCTACTCAATCATATTACTTGCATATTGATCCTGGTGAATGAGGGGATATCTACGCTCTTTATTTTAGCGTTGATGTTTTTTTAACCCTTTGAGTGCCAGAGGAGTACGCAGCGAATTGCTTTACAATGTGTTGCGTACCCCTCTGGCACTCAAAGGTTTAATACAGTCTTCTTCCTCTATACCGTGCTGTTTCTTTTTTGTATAAACTGTGGGTAACAAGCATCTACTACTTTGAAAGCATATGTAAAAACATATACCTGCAGTGAGTGATGTATTTAGGCTTCTCTGCTACCCTAGGCCCAATCAAGTACATGCAGCACCCTCAGGGGAGTAACCACAGGGGGTGAATGGGTGCACTCGAGTGCAGCATTCAAGTGGGTCCCATCTGCCCCAAAAAGTTTGCACTCAGGACCTGCAATGACTAGTTATTCCTCTGCCCCCATACACTATATTATACCCTCACTTTATCTGTCCCCTTTCACAATCCCTCCCATCAAAGACTCAGAAGCATCATTATTAAACTGCAACTGAGTGTGTTCACTTTGGAAAAGATGTGCCTATGAGGAGGCTATAAACCAGGGCTGAGCAATCTGAGGCCCTCCAGCTGTTGTGTACTACAACTCCCATCATCCCCTTCTTGCCAGTGCCTGTCCACAACAGCTAGAGGGCCACATGTTACCCACCTCAGCTATAAGCCCTCACAGTCTCAATTTTTTTTAAATAGTGCATTTTCTTTGGAAAATGGATGTAGGTTCAAAAAAGAGAAGTTGACCAATCTGTTGCCCCTGCCAATCTGTTACCCTAGGCCTACTCAGCCTTAGCCTAACTACATCACTGCCTGCAATACTTATGCATTGTACTGCTAGCATTTTTGTTGTAACACAGAAGTTCTTAAAGCGTTTCTCAGTAGCAAGTTGATGTCCTTACCGGCAACACAGATGTTTTCAACACATTTTGCTATAATCAGTTAGTCTACTTACTGGCAAGCAAGGGGTAAACCCTTGGAACTCCATGGGTCTATACAGTGCAATAACCTGTTAAATGCTAGGGGTTTAGGCAACACATTTCTTTATAATGCACTGCACAACTTTTTGCACTCAAATAGACATCCTAAAAATAAATGGAGTGGTCCTAGGGCAAACCAGCTACATCATAGGGGACACATAAACAGTCCCATTTATTTAAATGGAAGTTTTAAATCTATGAATGTTTGACAGGCATAGCAAGATGTCAGAGACCACCCTGTGGTGCAGCTGGTTTGTACCAAAACTGCTCCACTTTTGACTTTATACATGTGAACCATAATGACTTAGGTCTCACAAGTCTGGTATTTTCTCTTAGTGATTCTCATCTCCAGTCTTTGGGGCACTCTAAGGGCCAGATGTTCAAAGAAGTAGCAAAATAGCTTTCGTCACGACTTTTCAAAGTACAGTGTAATTGGGTTCATTAATATTTTCAGAGTGTCAGTTGTGATTGTAAATATGCCGTTTGTCCTGACTGAAACTGTCATATGTAATGACAAAAATGTCGCATGTAACGACAAAAAAATGTTTCACCTAACGACAAAAATGTCTTAACTAAAGACAAAAATTCTCAAATTCAGAACTTCACATTCCCTCCACTTTTTTCTTAACGTACAAATGTTGTCTTTTGCAAGACATTTTTTTGTCGTTAGTAATGACAAATGTTCTTTTCCTCTGTACTACAATGGAAAATAGTGTAGCCACGCCCTTTCCTCACCCCTTTGCCCGGCAATTCTGGAGTTGTGTTGTACACCACAGACATTACTAGATTTTTGTCGCATACGCTACAGAAAATATGTCGTTCATGCACACAATTACTTATTTTTGTCGTTTATAAAAAAACATTTTTCATTATCCCTTTGAACATAAGGCCCTATGAGGTCAGGTTTTAAGAATATCCCCAATTAATCATATAGACATCAGTCACAATGACTATGCCTCTGCTTAACCACCTGAGAACAAGTGGGGATATAATGAGACCTGTTGGTGCGCCCTGGGGACTAACGTTGAGAATTAATGTTCTGGATAGGTAAAAGGTGGTAGATAAAAACTGGAAACTATTCTGATTGTTCTGGATGACTGAATCTAGATGAGAAAACAGCAGGAAACAGATGACTTTAGATGGGGCAATTTAACACTGGACATCTGCCCTGTGTTTTTTTCCCACAGGCCATATCATTCCTGACACCCCTTGCTGTGATTTTTGTGGTGAAAATAATCCAGCGGACAGACAGAACGGAGGTTAAAGAAGCCTGTTTGTGTAAGCAGCTGATCACTACTATTGCTTCCATGGACACGTTGGCCAGCGCATTCATTTCCAGTTCCTTCCAAGTGAGTACTTTGGTATTTGGTGATGCCTTTTTCATTCGGACTAACAATTTATATTTTAGGTCAAGCTTTCGAGAGGTCGTTAGTCCAAATTATAAAGTTATCCCCAAATACCAAAGTGCTCACATTTTTGTATTACTTATACTGGGCTAATACAGCTACTATAAATTAATGTATTATGTCCCTTAAAGGGTTAGTAATGCCCAAAATAAAACTGATGCTATATGTTAGATTTTACAAAAATAAAGTATTTGGAAAAAGTCCTATCTCTCAGACCTTTATAGTTTGAGAGATATCCTCCATTAAAGTTCCCCTCTCCTTCTCCTGACAGGAGTTCCTGGTCTGGGGACCGGCAGGCGGCTCTTCAGCAGAGCCGCAATAGCGTGATTTAAAAATAAGTGCTTCTTTGGAAAGGTTTACAAAGTGTACCTGGTTTGCAAACATACTTTTTAGACCGTTCCAAAGAAGTAGTTCTTTTTAAATTGCGCTATTGTGGCTCTGCTGAAGAGCCTCCTAGTGTCAGCCGACATGGATCTCCTTCTGTCAGCTTTACAGATAACATCAGGAGAAGGGGAGCTTTAGAGGAGGATATCTCTCAAAACATAAAGGTTTGAGAGATAGGACTTTTTCCAAATACATTATTTTTTAAAAATCTTAGATATAGCATCAACTTTATTTTGGGCGTTACTAACCCTTTAACCTTGTGAGAGCCACAGGGGTGCTCAACGCAATGCAAAGTAATGAGTTGCACAACACTCTGGCGCTCAAAGGGTTAAAGGAATCCTAATGATTTTTTAATGAAACATTTAGATTGCAGGGATTTCCCTGCTGAGAAAATGTTTTATATGTAGCCAAGGTATAGGTCTCGCTGCTCTCCTGACTACATACATATGTAACTATTTGAATACGATTAATAAATGCTATTTTGAGTTTGCCAGGAACCTGTGTATTTTATAAGTGAGTAAATACTTATTCCTTATTTTATATGCAATTTATAATAACAAAAATAATGATAGATAGATAGATAGATAGATAGATAGATAGATAGATAGATAGATAGATAGATAATAGATAGATAGAGCCATATACATCAAGCTAAGAGACACAATTCTGAACCAAACCAGCTGACACCATTAGGAGAGAATGAAAATGTGGCATATTCCCATTATTTTGCTTTGCAAAGCAATGATGACCTCTCATGTATTCAAGGAATTAAAATCCCCATTTAAATCTATAGGTATTTCCATCCCCCCCCAGCCCCACTCATATAACAGCTGGGTTTTCTCCAGAATTACACCTCTGTAGCTAGATGAATAAGGCCCATCGTCTGCCACGGTACAATGATACCTCATATTTATGAACTGTGCTTACAAAGTATTTACAAGATAATTGGAATGCATATCTAAACAGGATATGCACCTGCTTGTTTGTGTAAGGCAGGATACGTAAATCTATGGCTCTTCAGCTGTTGGTCTAAACTCTGATCATCTCTCCCACCCATTGGCTAGTTGGAGATAATAGACACGTAATTTCCAACAGCTGGAGAGCCAAAGGTTGCACCTCTGACCTAGCTTATCAGGTAACCATATAAATATGACCATGATTTGGAACACAGAGGAATCATATGTGTATTTCCAGCATCCATCTGCCACTATGCCCATAGAGGAGAATCTGCCTAACTGCCCCCATTGTGTTCTCTTTGCAGCGGTCTCTCTTGCCTTGGCTCTCAATGGAGTCTGCACCAACACCATCAAACTCATAGTGGGAAGGTATGTCCCTGCTGGCTATTAACCCCTGCATAACAAGAAAGGGGATGTACTGTGGAGTGCCATTCTCATCCTTTTTGTCAGATAACATGTCTTTGCTTTACAACAGAGTGCAACATTCTATATTAGTTTGTTTGATTGTATGAATTCGTTTTTTTATTAAATTGAGAGAATACATATTTAAATGGATCTTTATGCTCTGCAAGCCAGAGGGGAGTGTGTAACTCATTGCATTGCTCACCAGTCTTGTATAGAAAGGGTTAGGGAGGTGTTTCCTTGTGTCCTGGCTAGCAAAGACCTCCCCCCTAACATGGGATAAGAGCGAGCAGAATGGGGATAGAATCCAGTTAAGACCAGTGAAGTGTATGTGGGCTGAAGAAGAGATGGGGGGTTATGTAAATCTCTATTTATTCACCTTTCACTGGCCCCTGAAATCATGAGGGCCTTAACCACAAAAGAAAAAAAATATGTATGCTGGAGCAAAGCTGCTGTGCCATAGGGGAGAAATAAAATATCACTGTGATTTAACCCTTTGAGTGCCAGGGAGGTATGCAATGTGTTGGATACCTCTCTGGTGCTCAAAGGGTTAAATTGAATTTTAAAAAGCCCTGGAATGCTGAAGAGATCTTTGACCTATTGCTTTTCCACTGCTTTGGAGACTTCTAGCATTTAAGAGGTTAAAAGACCCTTTTATATCACTGGGAATTATGGGAGTTTTTATTTCTTCCCTACGGTGCAGTTGGTCACCCCTAAAATATATATATCATAAAGAGGGACTAAATGAAAGTCATGTGACCCATTTCTGGATCCAAAAGAAGAGAAACAGGAAGTGTAATATGGCTTAAAATTCAACACCTTCACCTATTCACCACCGTACTCACAATGTATTAGACCACTACAAGTGGTCAGCTGGACAGATGAGGGATTCTAGACTGCCCACCACAAGTGGACACAGACTGCAGCTCTTTAACGATAAAATAACCTCTCCAAAGATCCTTGAACAAAACGAGAAACAACAGTAAGAAGGGGTGCAATCCACAATTAAATGAAGAATAAAATGATACTCACAATTCTAATCTCATTCTGTTTTTATATGAGCAGACTCATTGGATTCTTATCATTGGAGGTGGAACTCAGAGCGGGACGGATAGTTAATCCCTGAATGCGATTACTACCTGTCCTATGATAAATAGACCGGTAAGCTTAGAATTGTGAGTATCCTTTTATTCTTCATTTAATTGTGGACTGTGCCCCTTCTTGCTAATGTTTCTCGTTTCTGGATCCAATCTGGCTGCACCCCTAGGCTGCCAGGGAGAGGAGTAATGCATTGCAGGGGCAGAGCTTATACAATAGATTACATTCCTCCCATCTCTAGAAGGACTGGTTCATTACCAATGATACACAGAGGTTCTTCTGCCCATTTCCTACAAAGAACTGTTAACACAGTTCCTCTCTGCCCATTTCTCCATCCAGATACTGAGCAGTCAGGCATTCGGTCATGGACTGAGAGCCCACTGTTGGGGGCGGCGGCTGTGCCCAGGGGCAATTGGGAGGCAGTTTTACTTTAATCAGGCTGCCCGTCTGGCCAGATGGGCAGCCTGAAAGAGTTTATGCATCTAGTGGGAGGCAATATTTCAATTTGCCACCCACTTGATCTGTTGGTGTCCAGGACCTGCCAGGTCCTGTATTCAACCAAATTAAATGAATGAATATGTTTATTTATATAGCGCCACAAGTGTATGCAGGTGAAATGTTTTGACAATACAGTGTTACAAGTGCTTTTCAGAGTGAATCACTGGAAGTGAGGTCCCTGCCTGAAAGCTTACAATCCAAATTCATACATGTCACCCTCTCTGGAGGTGGTGGGGGGTGATAAAAAGAAGGAGGATAATATGATACTACATTTGGAACTAAATCATACCACAGGTCAGTGTTTAAATGAGGCTATATAAGTGATACAGTTGAACTGGAGCTACACAAGTGATTCCACTGACCTTAAATTTTAATTAAAAACTCTGTGGTGTCAATAGTGTAGCTCCATTTCCGTTGTAAGCTCTGTGGTATCACTAGTGTAACAAGCCAAAGTATGTGAGAGGCAGAACAAAAACAATATTGCTTGTTCCATGGCTAGTCAGCCTCAAGAGCTCTCTAATGCCATTATAGAGGAGAAATGTCCACATACATATTAGACTAATCCCTCCCAAAAGGGCAGTTCAGTTCCAAAATGATGGGCAAGTCCCCGCTGCACAGGAAATACCAGCCAACCAGAGACGTACGTTTCAACCTTGTTTAGGCTTCGTCAGTGAGGTGCAGCTGGTTTTCTTAGGCACTGAGAGCAAAAGGTCCATGTCTTGATTACCCTTAAATACTTTGGCTTCTTGTTTTGAAAACTCTTAGGGTGTCTCCCTAAGTGTAAAGGGTAATCCAGACATGGTTCCTTGCTCTCAGTGCCTAGGGAAACCTGCTGCACCTCACTAACGAGGCCCAAGCAAGGCTGAAACATATGTCTGGGGCTGGCTAGTATTTTCCATGTGGAGGGGACTTCCCTATCATTTGGAACTGGACTGCCCTTTTGGGCAGGATTAGTCTAATATGTGTGTGGAAATGTCTCCTCTGTAATTGACTAAAACGTGATGCTTTTGCACGATGCCTTGCCATGGCACAGGCAACATTACTTTTGTTTATTTTCAGAGCCTCTCACATAGTTTAGCTTGCTGTTTTGAACAATTTTAGGGTGTCTCCCTAAGAGAAAAGGGTAATCCAGTCATGGAACCCTTGCTCTCAGAGCCTGGGTAAACCAGCTGCACCCTCCTGACGAGGCCCAAACAAGGCTTAAACGAACGTCTGGGGTTGGCTGGTATTTCCTGTGCAGAGGGGACTTGACCATCATTTTGGAACTGGACCGCCCTTTTTTGGAGGGATTAGTCTAATATGTATGTGGAAATTTCTCCTCTGTAATGGCACCAGAGAACTAAAATGTGATGCTTTTAAGCAGTAACCAGCTGTGGAACAGGCAACATTGATTTTGTTCATTCTCAGAGCCCCTCATGTTCTTTTGGCTTGTTGGTATCACTAGTGTAGCTACATTTCAATTGTAAGCTCTGTGGTATCATTAGTGTAGCTCCATTTCATTTGTATGTTTTGAGGTATCACTCATTTAGCTCAATTTCAGTTGTAAGCTATATGGAATTACAACTGAAATGGTGCTACACAAGGCATACCACAGAGCTTACGGTTGAAATGGAGCTAAACTGGAATTGTAGCTGTATCTCAATTGCAAGATTTGTGGTACTCAAAGGGTTAACTGAGTTCTGCATTTCCTGAAGTAATGAGGCTTCTCCAGTGTCAGTGCAGGCACCAGAGCTCAGTCTGTGTCTCCAAGTGGTGCTCTGTTACCCACAGCCGCCAAACCACTCCTGTGTGTCACAGGTAAACAGTCAGGAGCAGTCTGGCGGCTCTTTTTAATGCAGTACCATGTGGAGACACAGTCTGAGATTTGGAACCTGCACCAGCACTGGAGAAGACTCATTACTTTACTAAATGTGAAATATGTTTAACTCTTTGAGTGCCACAGGGGTTGGCATTGCTCTGAAACGTCTCTTTGTGTATGTCATTCTGTGACTACCAATGAGATAGAGATGCAAGGCTGAGGTGCCAGACAATGTATGTGTGAGTCTGTGATTACCACTGAAAAAGGCTGAGTATCAGACATTGTATGTGTGCTTACCAGTGGGGCAATGGAACAAGTCTAAGGGGGTGTCAGAAAGTGTATGTGTTGTTCTGTGACTGCTAGTGGAACAAGACTGGGTGTCAAACAATGCAAGTATGGGTCTGTGACTACCAGTGGAACAAGACTGTGTGCTAGACAGTGTGTGTGATGTGGCTGTGTGATTACCAGTGATACAAGACTGTGTGTCATACCAGTATGTGTGGGTCTGTGATCACCAGTGGAACAAGGCTGTGGAGTAAAACTGGGGTATCAGACTGTGTATATGTGACAGATCGTGTATAAATGCACATAACTGTGTGTGTGTGTGTTGTGCGCGCGCGCCAGTTTGTGGCAGCGAGAGTGTCTCTCTCTCTCTAACAGTAGGACTGATAGCTGATGTACTTAACAAAAAAAAAAAAAAAGAGTGATGCAATTCTGGGGCAGGCCAACTGAACTTCAGAGAATAACTAAAACTGCCACGGATTTAAAGAGGGTTTTAATAACTTAAATGCTAGATTGGTACCCAATGCACTGCAATGCATGAGACACATCTCTAACATTCAAGTGATTTTAAGCCCACAGTTGAATTATGGGCAATTCCACTTTTTTGCTGTACTATTATACATAATACATATAATCTTCCCTTATACACAGAGCTGGATATACTTCTCTTGTTTCTCTTGTTGTGCCCTTAAGCAGAATTTGGTATGGTCTAATTGAGCCACTCCGCATAATTTGGACATTTTATTGCAATAAAATTATTCCTGAATACAATTATATAGAGATAACTGATATATTGAAATATTAATCAAAATGACTGCAAAGCAATTTTAGTAGAGAGTGGGGAATAGAGGAAAAGAGAAAAAAAAAAGAGTACAAAAATGTTTAAAATGGAAATGAGGAAAGTGGTATGAGCAGAGACACTGGGAAGGCTTCTAAGCTGCCCCCTTGCACTTAACCCTTTGAGTGCCAGAGGGGTACGCAACGCATTGAATTGCAATGTGTTGCATACCCCTCTGGCACTCAAAAGGTTAAGGCCGTATGTTGAAAAGAAAAATGGAAGAGTTCTGGGGCAAACCATTTGCACTATGGGGAGAACTAGAAATTTCAATTTTCAATTAATAGAAGGTTCTATTTTTTAAAACAGCAATTGTACTTGAAAATAAAAGTAAGTGTGTGCATAGCGCTAATGTAATTATCATTTGCGGTGCTACGTTATTGTAGTGAAAGTTCCGCTTTAATAATTGTATTAGTGATATTGCAAAAGGTCTTCAAGGTGAGATATGCATTTTTGCAGATGATACAAAGATCTGCAATAGGGTAGACATTCCTGGGAGAATAAGCCAAATGACAATGATTTAGGTAAATTAGAAGAATGGACAAGAGTGTTACAGCGGCAGTTTAATGTTGATAAATGTAAAATAACGCACCTGGATTGTAAAAATCCAAAGGCAGAATATAGTATTAAGGGTACTGTGCTGTCAGAGACAACAGAGAAAAATAATTTGGTAGTAATTATCTCTTATGACTTAAAGGGATACTAATGTTTCACAATAAAAGCAGCTGTAATTAATCTTCATACTATTTAGGCCATGGAGAGTGTTATTTCAATTCTGTCAGAGTTGTAGTTCAAGAGTAATTGAATGAAAGTATCCCCCTCCCGCCCCTTTTACTGATATAACACTGCTCACCTCAGAGCAGCAGGGTGTGTCCAGGTAGATTGCAGAGAGGGACAATATTCATTTAAGATAAGGGAAAAAGCTGAAAAACCTGTCAAGGGGTCAGGACTTTCATTGTTCTCACAGTAAGAAGTTTGTTCCTTGTTGTGATCCCACACCTGAGGAAATGGGGCTTACACTAGGTAAAAGGGACGGGAGGGGGATACTTTATCATTCAATTATTCTTGAACTACAACTCTGACAGTATTGAAATAACACTTTCTATGGCTCAGATACTACTAAGATTAATTGGAGCTGCTGTTTTTGTGAAACATTTCTATCCCTTTAAAGGAAGGTAGACAATGTAGCAGTGCCATGCACACGTATGCCTAGTTTCACTCTGTCAATGAATGGGTTAAGGTAGAATCCTCAGATAACAATGATTGTAGATCTTATGATTATTTTATATGTTTTCCACTCCAGTTAGTGTTCTGTGTGCAGCAATTCTTTGTCTTGATATTTGAACAGATGTTTCAGTGTTTTTCCCCAGCCCAGATGTTATTTGTTTGCTGATGTTCATTAGCTGTAGCACTCCTGCCTTAATGATTCAGACTATGAATTAAGACGTTTGTCTCTGTTCTCAGTTTCAGAACATATGGTTTTTCATCTCATAACCTGAAAAAATGGACATGATTTTTTTTTTTTTTTTTTTTTACCCTTTGAGTGAATGAGGGCTGCTAAAACACACTGCAAAGCATCTTTATGCCATACAAAGAGTTAACCCTTTGAGTGCCTCTGGCATGCAAAGGGTTAAGAAGTGTCAGAAAGTGCTTTCCACCCAGTGTGTAGGTATTTTAACCTCTTGGATGAAACTGCAGTCTCTAGTACATTGCTTTTTGATACACTGGGACGTTGCTAGGATCCACGGGCAATTAATAAATAAATATATCAATTTAAAGGGATAGTAATGTTTCACAATAAAAGCAGCTCCAATTAATCTTCATAATATTTGGGCCATGGAGAGTGTTATGTCAATACTGTCAGAGTTATAGTTCAAGAGTAATTGAATGATAAAGTATCCCCCTCCCGCCCCTTTTTTCTGATGTAACACTGTTCACCTCAGAGCAGCAAGACTGTCAGAGATGGATCGCAGAGAGGGACAGTCTTCAGTGATCATAAGGGAAAAACCTGAAAAACCTGTCATGGGGTGCAGGGTTTTCCTTATGATCACAGTAAGAAGATTGTCCCTTGCTGTGATCTGTCCAGTCAAGAGACCAGATTCCACATCTGAGGGAAGGCAACTTACACTAGGTAAAAGGGGTGGGAGGGGGATACTTTATCATTCAATTACTCCTGAACTACAACTCTGATAGTATTAAAACAACATTCTCCATGTCCCAAATACTATGAAGATTAATTGGAGCTGCTTTTTTATGAAACATTACTATGCCTTTAAAGTGACTCTTTTATCCCAAAAGGTTTATATTCTTAATCTAAAATCAAACATGTACTAGCTAAAATCCTGGCAGATGTTTAGTTTTAAAGATATTTAAAGTTTTATTTGAATTCTTCACCACATGTCTCTTCCGCTCTCTTCTTGGCATTGTATGTAAATATATATATAAACTAAACCCTTCAAACAAATGCACAGCTTTTAATGCACAATAAAACTTGCAAACATTTTATATATACCCAGCTGTGAAATCTTGTAGAGTATGTGGACAAAAAACTATAGAACAGGCTGAGACAAACCCAGGATTTCCTCAGAGGGGTTTCTGAAAAACACAACAATCGGTATGCAGTAGCAATACCGCGTATTGCATCCAAATGTCATGTCCTCTACCTGAATGTAGACATGCAACCCTCCAGCTGTTGTCGGGCTAAAATTTCAAACATCTTCAGCTGACCAATGACTGTGGCTGATGATAGCAGTCCAGAAATAGCTGGAAGATGGATAGAAAATGCCAACCCAGGTGAAAACATCGCACACAATAGCACAGAAATATTCTCATTATTGTGATACTAAAACATTCTATCATACTGATCTTATGGGCATATGTGGGAACATCATAACCCCAGGCCCTGGAGAATTAAGAAGGATTGAAATGGCAGTGTTCAAATGACATCACTTGCCTTATAATATGGGTGGAGTTTAAGTGGACAGGATTATAAAGGAAAATTTGCATGGTCAATACATAAATTGGATAGGGCAGGAGAGTTGGCAGACACATTGCATTGAGAGACTGTGTCTCCAGTAGACTTGTGTACGACAAAAATTTTCGTTAAAATTCGATGTCGGATGTTTTGTTTTGTTTTTTTCATTCGTCGACTCCGCAATTCGGATCCGACCTGTTCGACTCAGACGAAAGTCAGCGACAGTCCGAATTATTAGTCGACTTTAAAATACCTTTAAAAATACAATAGAAAATGAAAATTACATGAATGGAACCATTTCCAGGGTCTAAATGAAGATGGTGGAACAGGGTAAGGTGGACATTTAGCCTTATGTTACTATGGATGAAGTAGCTAAAGTATAGATGTAGCAATAAGGCACCCTTCCTGCCTAAACAATACACATACACAACTGTGAGACTGGCTGATGTGTCACTGAAAATTATTCAAACAAATTACTACTAGTTTAGTATTTTTAATATTTAACACAGGTGACTCCCTTGCAGTGGAAATAAGGTACTAGGCCTGCCTGCAGAACTGTGAGACTGGCTGATGTGTCACTCTGAAAATTATTCAAACAAATCCCTAATATTAATTTTATTATTTAACACAGAAACAAAGGTGACTTTCCCTTGCTGTGGTAATAAGGTACTAGGCCTGCCTGCAGACTGTGAGACTGGCTGATGTGTCACTGAAAATTATTCAAACAAATCCCTTTAATATTTAAAATTTTTTGCATAGGAACAAAGATGACTCTCCCTTGCAGTGGCAATAAGGCACTAATGCTGGCTGCCTGGCCATGCCTAATGCTAACTGCCTGCCTACACAAGAACTGGACACTCTCTATCTCCTTCTCTCTCTGAGCTCCAACAACACAATGAGGAAACGCAGTCTGTCTGCCTGGCTGTCTGTGTCATTAGTCCGACCCCCATCATGAAACGAAGAAGCCAACTGGAATAGAGACAAACTGGGGAAGTAGCGCATGAAACGGAGAAGCTAATTGGACTAGAGACATGGAGGGAAAGTATTTGAGCACGGGTAGTGGTTGCCGAATTTCCGAAAGTTTCGACGACATTCGGACCAGGGCTAGTCGGATTCATATTTTTTTGGCGAATGACCCTTGCCTGTCAGAAGGTCCGAATGTCACTGAATTACCCCATTTTCGTCTAATTCCAAATGTCGCCGACCCGAATCGCACAAGTCTAGTTTCCAGAGATATTAATGAATGCTGTAAAGCCAGAGTCTCTGGGGCAGATTTCGAGAGTCCCCAGTTATGCCGATGGGGCCAAAATGGTGCAAAAGGGTTTCTGAGTATTTGGTAACATCAGCTCAGATTGACAATGACAGGTGTCTATAACATTATTTATTGATTGTCTCTCAGCAACCTGATGGTTTGTGGAGCCAGAGATGGATATCATTCTGCACATGGACAAGTTACAACATGGCAGATTCACTGTTTGACTCTGTGCAAGAGAAGGGGGATATATCTTCTCCCTATTTACCAGATGGAAATGAACCCTTTGAGTGCCAGAGGGGTACGCAACGCAATGTAAAGCAATGCTTTGCGTATCCCTCTGACATTCAAAGTGTTACAAAATATCCAAAAATGGGGGAGCTCTCAGTTCAGTTCAAAACTCTCCAATGTCAAACAATCTACAAAAAAAAAAAAAACAAATCTAAAGGTACTATTTTATTAAAAGACTGTGGCACAATACACAAATTGTACTCACCGAATAAAAACAAATCTCCCGGTTATTACACCACAGTACTCCTTCCGACACTTTGTATTTTATGAGGGATTATGATTCTCCACCGATTGTCCAATCTCACCCAATCTTAATGGTATCCTCGGATTCCACCCCAAATTCACAATAGTCAGATTCAATCACTGTAGTTTTTACTGAGAGGTACCAAAAAACTGGAACACTTGGACAATTTCAAATTAATATATTTTCCACCCAACGCGTATCACAGCTCAATAGCCGCTTCATCAGGGGTTACCGACCATAATGCATCTCGTCCCTAATAACACTTTTCCGTTTCTACGTAATCCCTCTCGTCATCTCTTCCACCCGGTTAACTCTTGCTGCTAATATGCTATATGAACGGAACTGAAATCTCTGCCATTTTTGGATATTTGTTGGATTCTGGTTCTTGAATTCCTAATTTTTAAGGTGGCGACATATCTACTGATTGGGGAGTGTCTGTGAAATATGGAATATCTGTGTTGAGGCATTGTAATATTCTCCATATTGTGGTTTGCTATTGTTGGGACACTTGCAGTGTCTATTAAATAAAGTGAGTAGGATAATGTCATTTGCACTATAATCCTCATTACCTGGAAGATATTAGACCTGTGAAGCAGGTTTGAAAAGTTTGGTAGTAGATTCTGAATTTACTATTTACCTTCATCATTGCTTTAATTCTGTCTGGTTCAGCTGGGCTTGGATTGTGGGTACAGATGCTGTTCTAGTCTGTAATAAAAATGGTCTTCTGTTGGTGTGGTCACTTTAGGTCTGCCTGGTCTTGCTTTGGGTGAACTTTTATTTGGTTTCAGAAGATCTTTTCAGTGTGTGTGTTGTACTGCCCACTTAGAAATATTCAACCTAATTGCAATTTGGCGCTGGGAAAGCTTTTCAGCACTCAGTTGTAGTGATGAGCGAGCACCCCAATGCTCGGATGTTCGGGTGCTCTGACCGAGCACCCCCTGAGGCTCGAGTGCTCGGCCGAGCACCCGAGCCCCATTGAAGTCAATGGGAGGACTCGAGCATTACACCAGGCACCCCCTGCTCTGATGAGGGGAGGGTGCCTGGTCCATAGGAAAAGGGCAGAAAAAGATGGAAACACTACAGAAATGGTTCAGGGACAGCATAGGGAGGATGTCTGGATGCACCTTGGACTCCAACATCGCTGCTGGGAACGATCTTTCGCCCGTAGTACGCCATTTTTACAGACTGACCATAAAACACACAAAAAGGAAAATAAAAACGACTTTAGGCGAAAAATTGTTACCAAACAATATTTGCTGTATATTTACTTGTATATCATCTGCAAATTCTCCCAAAAATTTCCTTGATTTTCAGAACTGAGGCCATGATTAAGAGGGAAACGTGCGCAGAGGCAAATTCTCCCAAAAATTTCCTTGATTTTCAGAACTGAGGCCATGATTAAGAGGGAAACGTGCGCAGAGGCAAATTCTCCCAAAAATTTCCTTGATTTTATTGAACTGAGGCCATGATTAAGAGGGAAACGTGCGCTGAGCTGACCATCTAAAACATTATGGGTGAGGGTCTCCTGCAGAGCTGACCATCCTAAACATTATATGCGAAGGCCCGCTAGTGAGCTGACGCTATAAAACATTATATGCGAAGGCCCGCTAGTGAGCTGACGCTATAAAACATTATATGAGAGGGCCCGCTAGAGAGCTGACCCAATAAAACATTATATGAGAAGGCCCGCTGGTGAGCTGACCTATATAAAAATTGGCAAACAGGGCCCGCTGGTGAGCTGGCCCTATATAAAAATTATATCACAGGGCCCGCTGGTGAGCTGGCCCTATATAAAAATTATATCCCAGGGCACGCTGGTGAGCTGGCCCTATATAAAAATTATATCCCAGGGCATATGGAAGAGGAGGAGGAGGATGAGAAGATTAAGAGTCAACCATATACCCGTTTTTTGGGTGGAAGGGGTGAATGGGAATACAGAGTATTCCCATCATTGTAAATAACATATATAAAGTGACTTTATGTTCCCCCGGGGCTTTCCTCCAATGGAGTGGAGAAGTCAGGGGAAATCCAGGCCTTGTTCATTTTTATAAGTGTCAACCTATCAGCATTGTCGGTGGAAAGGCGGATACGCTTATCTGTTATGATGCCACCAGCAGCACTAAATACCCGCTCAGACAGAACGCTGGCGGCAGGGCAGGCCAGCACCTCCAAGGCGTAGAGTGCCAGTTCATACCACGTGTCCAGCTTGGACACCCAGTAGTTGTAAGGCACAGAGGGATCATTGAGGACGCTGACACGGTCTGCTACGTACTCCTTCACCATCTTCCAAAACTTTTCCCTCCTTGTGACACTAGGCTGCGCATCAGGGTGAGGGTGCTGGCGGGGTGTCATGAAGGTGTCCCACGCCTTGGAGAGTGTTGCCCTGCCTTTCTCGGAACTGCTGTGTGCTCCCCTTTTCTCCCCTTCTCGGTTGGCCAAGGTAGCACGTACTCTGCCGCCAGCGTTGTCAGATGGAAAATTTTGGAGCAATTTTTCGACAAGAACCTTCTGGTATTGCACCATTTTGCTTGTCCTCTCCACCGGAGGAATGAGAGATGAGAAATTCTCTTTGTAGCGGGGGTCCAGAAGGGTGAACACCCAGTAATCCGTGTTGTCTAAAATGCGTACAACGCGTGGGTCACGGGAAAGGCAGCCTAACATAAAGTCAGCCATGTGTGCCAGAGTACCAACAGTCAAGATTTCGCTGTCCTCACCAGGAGGCTGACTCTCAATATCCTCATCCTCTTCCTCCTCTTCTGCCCACCCACGCTGAAGAGATGGAGCTAAAGTTCCATGGCTACCCTCTGTAGCGGAGGCAACCGTGTCTTCCTCCTCCTCCTCCTCCTCCTCCTCCGCCTCCTCCAATTGTCGCTGAGAAGACGAAGTGAGGGTGCTCTGGCTATCACCTTGTGTAAGCTCTTCCTCCCCCATTTCCACCTCTTCCACATGCAAAGCGTCGGTTTTAATTGTGAGCAGCGAGCGTTTCAGTAGACACAGAAGTGGGATGGTTACACTGATAATAGCGTTATCGCCGCTCACCATCTGTGTCGATTCCTCAAAATTGCGTAAAACCTCGCAGAGGTCTGACATCCATTCCCACTCCTCACTTCTGATTACAGGAAGTTGAACGGAGAGGCGACGACCGTGTAACAGCTGGTACTCCACTACTGCCCTCTGCTGCTCACAAAGCCGGGCCAACATGTGGAAGGTGGAGTTCCAGCGCGTGCTCACGTCACACAGCAGCCGGTGAGCTGGCAATTGTAAGCGCTGCTGCAGCTTCAACAGGCCGGCTGAAGCTGTTGATGACTTACGGAAATGTGCACACACGCGGCGCACCTTGGTCAAGAGATCATGCACATTGGGGTAGGTTTTTAGAAATCGCTGCACCACTAAATTAAATACATGCGCTAGGCATGGTACGTGTGTGAGCTTGCCGAGCTCCAAAGCCGCCACCAAGTTACGCCCATTATCACACACAACCATGCCTGCTTGCAGGTTGAGTGGCGAGAGCCACTGCTCGGTCTGGTGACTAATCCCCTGCAACAGCTCTGAGGCCGTGTGCTGTTTGTCCCCAAGGCAGATCAGCTTCAGCACGGCCTGTTGACGCTTCCCCACTGCAGTGCTACACTGCTTCCAGCTACTGGCTGATGGGGGAGTGGCGGTGTGTGTAGAGAATTCGGAGGTGGAAACGGAGGAGGAGGAGCCAATAACGTAGGTGCTGGTGGAAACCCTGATGGAGGTAGGGCCCGCAATCCTCGGCGTGGGTAGCACCCGTGCCATCCCAGGGTCCGAGTCGCTCCCAGCCTCCACGACATTCACCCAGTGTGCCGTCAGGGAAATGTAGCGTCCCTGGCCACAAGCACTTGTCCATGTGTCAGTCGTTAAGTGGACCTTCCCAGTAACTGCGTTGGTCAGGGCACGGGTGATGTTACGGGACACATGGTGGTGTAATGCGGGGATGGCACACCGGGAAAAGTAGTGGCGGCTGGGGACCGCGTACCGAGGGACAGCTGCTGCCATCAGGCTGCGGAAGGACTCAGTGTCCACAAGCCTAAATGGCAGCATTTCGATGGCCAGTAATTTTGAAAGGTGTGAGGTTAGTGCTATGGCCTGTGGGTGGGTGGCTGGGTACTTTCTCTTGCGCTCAAATGCCTGGGGTAACGACATTTGGACGCTGTGCTGGGACAGGGAAGTGGATGTGGTCGCTGATGGTGCTTCAGATGCTACAGGTGCAGGGCGGGAGGTATGCGGGCCTGCGCCTTCGACAGGCGATTGGCCGGCACCGAAAACAGGGGAAGAGGAGGCAGTGGTGTGGCCTGCAGACACAGGTGGGCGATCCAGGCGTTCCTCCCACTTACTACGGTGCTTGGATGCCATGTGTCGGATCATGCTGGTGGTGGTGAGGTTTCTAGTGTTCATGCCTCGGCTCATTCTGGTGTGGCACAGGTTGCAAACTACAATTCTTTTGTCGTCCGCACTTTCCTTAAAAAAACGCCATACCGCGGAACACCTACCCTTTGGCAAGGTAGATTTACGCAAGGGGGTGCTCCGTGGAACATTTGCGGGCCGGTTTGGTGCGGTCCGCCTTCTTTCTGTAGCCACACCACTGCCTCTTCCAGCCTGTTGCGGTGCTGCAGATGGCTCACCCTCAGGACTGCTGTCATCGCTCGGCTCTACACCTTCCCAGGTGGGGTCAGTCACCTCATCGTCCACCAAGTCCTCCTCCACTTCCTCACTCTGATCATCCTCCTCAAGTCTTGATCCCACCACATACTCAGTCATTGACAACTGTATAACATTCTCCTCAACAAGGTCTTGAGACGGAAATAGTGGTTGATTTAATGGCAACTGTGTCTCATCATCATCATCATCATCATCCACTACTTCCTTTGACCTTAAATGCCGTTCACATCTGTCATCTTCTTGTGATTGGGTAGCCTCTAGAGGTTGTGAATCAGGGCACAAGATGTCATGTTCCTCTGCAAGCGTGCTTGGAGAGAGGGTCAAATGAAGGATTGGTGATGAGACGAGCTCATCACTATATCCCAGTGTGGGATCACTTCTTTGACCAGACCGTGTATGGTGGGAGGAAGGATGATCAGAGTGAGGATTATGTTGACCAGACTCTTGGCTACTGAGAGTGGACTTGGTGGAAGACAGGGTGGTGCTTAACCGACTGGAAGCAGTATCAGCTGTCATCCAACCGACCACCTGTTCGCACTGGTCGGACCTCGAGAGTGATGTCCTGCGACGCCCTGTGAAATCAGACATGAAGCTAGGTATGGTGGATGTCTTTCTTTCTTGTGCTCTGGCACCAGGCACAGTTTCTCCGCGTCCTGACCCGCGCCCTGAACTTTCAGGATCACGTCCACTTCCCCGTCCCTTTTTACCCGCCTTCTTCATCTTACACAGAATATGTGACTTTAATATTTGAGTTTGAAAACTTAACAGTATTTCTTATAATTCTGCAACTGTACAGAGTACACAGAATAGGCTGTTAAACGGCGTTGAAACACACTGAATGGAATATGTGACTTTAATATTTGAGTTTGAAAACTTAACAGTATTTCTTATAATTCTGCAACTGTACAGAGTACACAGAATAGGCTGTTAAACGGCGTTGAAACACACTGAATGGAATATGTGACTTTAATATTTGAGTTTGAAAACTTAACAGTATTTCTTATAATTCTGCAACTGTACAGAGTACACAGAATAGGCTGTTAAACGGCGTTGAAACACACTGAATGGAATATGTGACTTTAATATTTGAGTTTGAAAACTTAACAGTATTTCTTATAATTCTGCAACTGTACAGAGTACACAGAATAGGCTGTTAAACGGCGTTGAAACACACTGAATGGAATATGTGACTTTAATATTTGAGTTTGAAAACTTAACAGTATTTCTTATTATTCTGCAACTCTGCAGAGTACACAGAATAGGCTGTTAAACGGCGTTGAAACACACTGAATGGAATATGTGACTTTAATATTTGAGTTTGAAAACTTAACAGTATTTCTTATAATTCTGCAACTGTACAGAGTACACAGAATAGGCTGTTAAACGGCGTTGAAACACACTGAATGGAATATGTGACTTTAATATTTGAGTTTGAAAACTTAACAGTATTTCTTATAATTCTGCAACTGTACAGAGTACACAGAATAGGCTGTTAAACGGCGTTGAAACACACTGAATGGAATATGTGACTTTAATATTTGAGTTTGAAAACTTAACAGTATTTCTTATAATTCTGCAACTGTACAGAGTACACAGAATAGGCTGTTAAACGGCGGTGAAAGACACTGAATGGAATATGTGACTTTAATATTTGAGTTTGAAAACTTAACAGTATTTCTTATTATTCTGCAACTCTGCAGAGTACACAGAATAGGCTGTTAAACGGCGGTGAAAGACACTGAATGGAATATGTGACTTTAATATTTGAGTTTGAAAACTTAACAGTATTTCTTATTATTCTGCAACTCTGCAGAGTACACAGAATAGGCTGTTAAACGGCGTTGAAACACACTGAATGGAATATGTGACTTTAATATTTGAGTTTGAAAACTTAACAGTATTTCTTATAATTCTGCAACTGTACAGAGTACACAGAATAGGCTGTTAAACGGCGTTGAAACACACTGAATGGAATATGTGACTTTAATATTTGAGTTTGAAAACTTAACAGTATTTCTTATTATTCTGCAACTGTACAGAGTACACAGAATAGGCTTTTAAACGGCGTTGAAACACACTGAATGGAATATGTGACTTTAATATTTGAGTTTGAAAACTTAACAGTATTTCTTATAATTCTGCAACTGTACAGAGTACACAGAATAGGCTGTTAAACGGCGGTGAAAGACACTGAATGGAATATGTGACTTTAATATTTGAGTTTGAAAACTTAACAGTATTTCTTATTATTCTGCAACTCTGCAGAGTACACAGAAAAGGCTGCTAAACTGCGGTGAAACACACTGAATGGAATATGTGACTTTGATATTTTAGTTTGAAGACTTAACAGTATTTCTTCCTATTCTGCAACTCTGCACAGTACACAGAATGTGCTGCTACACTGCGGCGAAGCACACTGAATGGAATATGTGACTTTGATATTTTAGTTTGAAGACTTAACAGTATTTCTTCCTATTCTGCAACTCTGCACAGTACACAGAATGTGCTGCTACACTGCGGCGAAGCACACTGAATGGAATATGTGACTTTGATATTTTAGTTTGAAGACTTAACAGTATTTCTTCCTATTCTGCAACTCTGCACAGTACACAGAATGTGCTGCTAAACTGCGGCGAAGCACACTGAATGGAATATGTGACTTTGAAATTTTAGTTTGAAGACTTAACAGTATTTCTTCCTATTCTGCAACTCTGCACAGTACACAGAATGTGCTGCTAAACTGCGGCGAAGCACACTGAATGGAATATGTGACTTTGATATTTTAGTTTGAAGACTTAACAGTATTTCTTCCTATTCTGCAACTCTGCACAGTACACAGAATGTGCTGCTAAACTGCGGCGAAGCACACTGAATGGAATATGTGACTTTGAAATTTTAGTTTGAAGACTTAACAGTATTTCTTCCTATTCTGCAACTCTGCACAGTACACAGAATGTGCTGCTAAACTGCGGCGAAGCACACTGAATGGAATATGTGACTTTGATATTTTAGTTTGAAGACTTAACAGTATTTCTTCCTATTCTGCAACTCTGCACAGTACACAGAATGTGCTGCTAC
The DNA here is from genome assembly GCA_037306005.1 of Rhinophrynus dorsalis. NCBI lineage: Eukaryota > Metazoa > Chordata > Amphibia > Anura > Rhinophrynidae > Rhinophrynus > Rhinophrynus dorsalis. The sequence goes on from CM074724.1 coordinate 54,030,590, forward strand.
ACTGCGGCGAAGCACACTGAATGGAATATGTGACTTTGATATTTTAGTTTGAAGACTTAACAGTATTTCTTCCTATTCTGCAACTCTGCACAGTACACAGAATGTGCTGCTAAACTGCGGCGAAGCACACTGAATGGAATATGTGACTTTGATATTTTAGTTTGAAGACTTAACAGTATTTCTTCCTATTCTGCAACTCTGCACAGTACACAGAATGTGCTGCTACACTGCGGCGAAGCACACTGAATGGAATATGTGACTTTGATATTTTAGTTTGAAGACTTAACAGTATTTCTTCCTATTCTGCAACTCTGCACAGTACTCAGAATGTGCTGCTAAACTGCGGCGACGCACACTGAATGGAATACGTGACTTTGATATTTTAGTTTGAAGACTTAACAGAATGTGCTCTAATCTGCAACTTTGCACACTAAACAGAATGTGCTCTAATCTGCAACTTTGCACACTAAACAGAATGTGCTCTAATCTGCAACTGTGCACACTAAACAGAATGTGCTCTAATCTGCAACTTTGCACACTAAACAGAATATATATATATATTTTTTTTTTTGTTTGTTTTTTTCCCCCCACACCAAATAACCTGCTGCCCCCACACACAGTAGTCCTAAAAAGGACTTTTGGTTCTTTTTTTTTCACAATTTTTGTTTTTTTCCTCCCTACACTGCCTTTCCCTTCCTATCCTCAGCTCTCCCTGGCTCAGACTGAGCCGAACTCGATGGTCAGGTGCTATACAGCACCTGACCACGGGTTCTGGCCAGCCAATCAGTGTAATGCCAGCAGCCAACATGGCTGCTGGCATTACACCGATGTCAGAGCCTCCCTGCACGTTTATTGGCTGCGCAGCAGCCGCAAAACGTGCGGGGAGGAGACCCGAACATGGCGGGCGAGCACATGCGGTACTCGTACGAGTACCGCCATGTGCCGAGCAGAGCGATGCTCGAGCCGATCCGAGCATCGGCCGAGCATGCTCGCTCAACACTACTCAGTTGTCCAGAAATTTCTTCACTAAGCTCCTCTGACATGATTACAAAAGGTATTTCAACTGATGACTTTCTTCAAAAGCCCTAACAGGAGCACTTACAGAGCTATAATAGAAACACAAGTAGCAGGACCATACTAATAGTATTAACATGAGGTGTTCATTGTTAAAAGACAGATACAACTCATATGTGTGCTAGGATGTTATCTTTTGAATTAAATATGTAAATATATATATATATATATATATAGTGTCACAATAGTTTTGAAAATGTATAAGCAAATGGTGTGTGAAGAGTATAAATGGCAATTTCACATGAAGATTTAACAAAGATAAAGAAAACTGATTTGTCGCCATGTTAAATAATAAGTATCAACTGATTACAATATTTGACTACTTTTTAATAAAAGATCAAATAAAACCAATGTGCAATGGCAGACTCAGCATTTTGGACCCTATTGCATATGTATGTTTGTATATGTGTACGTATATATCCTATATGATAATTCATTAAGGATGTTTGTCAGAAGCCACCATGCACAGTAGAGACTTGCCGAACACACAGAATGCTGGGAGAGCAGAACCCTGGGAGGTGTAGGAATGTTGGGAGCACAGAATGCTGGGAGTTCTGTGCTGGGAGCATTCTGTGCTTTCAGGCAGCCTCTACAGTGCATGACTGCATTGGTGGCAGGACGCAGAGCAGGACCGGCCTCTTAACCCTTTGAGTGCCAGAGGGGTACTCAACGCATTGCAAGGCAATGCATTGCGTACCCCTCTGGCTCTCAAAAGGTTAACATTACCCGGCCCTTGGCCCGTGTACACGGGCTTTTACACTAGTATATATATAAATGCAATCAGCCTGGGCTTACCAAGATGAGACAGCAGATTTAATAAGTAAAAAAATGCTTCACAAAGCAAAACGTTTTCGGTCCATCATTGGACTGTATCGTCTTGGTAGGCCCAGGCTGATTGCATTTGTACATTGTATATGGGACGTACACCAGATTTCTGGTACATTTATGCTTTGAGTGCCACTGCCTGCTTTTTGCCTTATATATATATATATATATATATATATATATAATATCTCTTTCAGACCTCATGATTTCATATATATCTTCTCTTTCAGACCTCGTCCTGATTTCTTTTACCGCTGCTTTCCTGATGGAGTGTCAAATGAAGAGATGCATTGTACAGGAGATGCCAGTCTGGTGTCTGAAGGCAGAAAGAGCTTCCCCAGTATCCACTCCTCCTGTAAGTACCTTCAGGTAATCATAGCTGCAATAAATGTTACACCTTTCTTTCTATCAATGCCATAGCATCTTCTTTTCACAGCAAATCAAGTTATATTGTAGTAGGATAGTTCCTTTAACCCAGGGCTTCGCAACCTTTGGCTCTCCAGCTGTTGGGGACTACAGCTCCCACCATCCTCGATTTGCAGACCTGGGAATTGTCTTATCCCCAGCCCCTGGAAAACCAAGAAGAGCTGGGGATAGGAGTGTTCAAATGACTTGATTCACAGTATAAGATGAGCGAGGCTTAATTAGGTGGGTGAAACTAGACAGAAGGAAGGCTGAGTTTTCCCTTAAATGGGTTGGAAGTGGGTGGAAGGGGGTTGGATTTGGGTAGAACTGGTTGGGGAAGCGGGCAGGATTAATGGGGAACTCACCAATCAATCTCTGTCTCAGAGGATCTGGTTATTAACTCTGAAAACTGGAGTCTCTGGGTCAGATCCGGGGAGTTTCCAGGTATGCCAAATTGTCAACTGTCAGTGGGTAAAGGGATAGTAATGTTTCAAAAAAACAGCAGCTCCAATTAATCTTCATAGTATTTGGGCCATGGAGAGTGTTATTTCAGTACTGTCAGAGTTGTAGTTTAAGAGTAATTGAATGATAACCCTCCTGCCCCTTTTACCTAGTGTAAGCCATCTCCCCTCAGATGTGGAATGTGGTCCTGGGACCAGACAGCTCACAGCAAGGGACAATCTTCTTACTGTGAGCATAAGGAAAACAGCTGTTCCATGTATCTATCACACTTTCTGTAAAGTAGTACTTATTAAAGATGAGAACTGGTATCGTGTTAGCTGTAGAAATACAGGAGGAAATTATAGTCAAGTTGATACCTTTATTGGCTAACTAAGCAGATTTAGGATGCAAGCTTTCAAAGTTTCTTAGGTCTCTTCCTGAAGCATGTTCTTGTCTGAGGAAGAAACCTAAGAGGTTTTGAAAGCTTGCATCCTAAATCTGCTTAGTTAGCCAATAAAGGTATCAACTTGACTATAATTGCCTGTTGTTGTACTTATGCACATTGCTACTGCATTTCCACCTTCTAGTTTTAGACCATGACCTCTTGTTCTATTATTCCTTTTTTTATGAAACATGTTTCCCTCCTAAAGTACAGTAAGTTCCTTAACTCCTTAAGGACCCTTGACGGTCATAGCACGTCATGGGTTGTTATACCCTTAATGACCCATGATGTATTATGATCGTCATGGAATTCTGTGCTCCCACTGCGGCTGCACGCCATTCAGGGAGTCTGGAATCCGAATCGCCAAAAAAAAGAAATATGTTCCATGGTCCTTTAGTGACCGCAACGCGCCTGTGTGGCCGGTCTTTAAGGGGATAAAGAGATAATAATGTATTTATATAACAAAACAAAATATTGTAGCTATTACAAAACTAAACTAAATGATCCTAGTCCCATCTCTAACGTTCTAAAGTTCCTCCCTCATTGATGTCAGCTGTAAAGCTGACAGCAGGAGATTTGTGTCAGCTAACTCAAGATGGCTGACGTCAGTAAAAGGGGAGGGAGGGGAGGATTTTAGCATTGTATATCTCTCAAACCATAAAGGTTTGAGAGATGGGACTGGGATCATTTAGGTTATTTTTATAATAGCTACAATATTTCATTTTGTTATATATAAGATATTATAAAATAAGATATTACTAACCCTTATATTCAAAGGTTTCTATCCTATCGCCCCTCTCCCTCCTTCCTTCCAAGTTGCACATTTTAACTCCTGTCTATTCTGGTATCTTGAATAACCTGAGTATATTTTGGTACCCTGTGTACATCTTCTTTATGAATGTACTTAAGAAACTATAAAACTGTGTGTGGTTTTAACCCCTTAACGACCCTTGACGGTCATAGTACGTCATGGGTAAATCTCCTTGGTCCTTTAGTGACCTGCGCGGCCGGTCTTTAAGGGGTTAAAGTAAGAAATTATTGATTGAAGCTTTGGTTTGTTTGTCACTCCCAACCAAAAGGTGTGTTCATTGGCCTCTGGAACAAATTGTTAGGCTGTAGAATCTCTATAGATCACTTGACTGCACACATGAACAGTGATATATCGATAATCCTGTTTGATACCAAAGCCTTTGTGGGCTTCTTATCTAGTTAATTGGTTAGTTTTTCTTTATTCGTTCCATGAAATCAGTGATGTATGGCTTGCCGAGTACCATAACAGTGAGTGCCAGCAGTGTTTAGCCTTCAGTTTTATAAGTGCTCTTCACAATGTCACGCATGGGTAGAGCTGGGAAAATGAATTGTCTGCTGGAGAACTTGAACCGCTGAGAGGGACCCACTGGCAGGAGAAGAGACAAGAGTGCACTGTCTCTCCTCTGTTCATACATTCCTTCCTTTGTATTGTTTCTTATATCCAGGTGACTTAAAGGGATAGTAATGCTTAAAATGAAAAAAAAATATATGATGAGGGTTTATTCCACTGAGTAAAACACGGGTACTCTCACTGCTGAAAGGTGTTTTGTTGAAATTGCTCTTGAACTACAACTCTGACAGTATTGAAATAACACTCTCCATGGCCCAAATACTATGAAGATTAATTGGAGCTGCTTTTATTTTGAAACATTACTATCCCTTTAATAGGATAGTAATACTGAAAATGTAAAAATAAATATGATGTAGGGTTTATCATCCTGAGAATAACAAGGGCACCCCTACTGCCTAAAAGTGTTTTATTAAATAGTTATTACAGCTCAAACTTGATTTTTGTAGGTGCAGTATCACAGTGGCCTGAAATTGTACAGTGCTGCTGTGGCTAAACAATCCTATGGACAGCTCTGGTCAGTTGAGCATAAATCCCCATAGGATGGTGTAGCAACAACGCCACTGTATAATTTCAGGCCACTGTGATACTGCACCTACAAAAATCAAATTTGAGCTGTAATAACTTTTGAATAAAACACATTTCAGCAGTTGAAGTACCTTTGTTTTACTGAGGGGTATACACCATACAGCATATTTTTTTATTACTATTCCTTAAAATAAAAATTAATACAAACCGAGGATTTACATAAATACTAGACTGGGGGCAGGCAACCTTTGGCTCTCCAGATGATGCTTTTATGAAGCTGGAGTGGATCAGTTCTAAAGCAGCCCAACTATATCATCAGGGGGATTAAATTCCCATTGATTTAAATGGGGCTTTTAACCCTTTTCATGACAAAGAGGTCTTGTAATACTTTGGAGACCTCTCTGGTATTCAAAGTGATAAAAGCCCAGTTTAATTTAAAGGTCATTTGGGGAAGTTTTATTCATACCCTGTGGTGCAGTTGATTTGCTACAGAATTGCTCCACTTCAGCTAGATAAACACACACACATCCTATAATATAAAAGGCCAGATGTATGTTTGTCCGATGCAGATATGCGCAGTAGAGACTGCCCGAATGCCAACAGACCACATACTTACTCTAGAGCATGGTAAGTTTAAGCCTTTGAGTGCCAGAGGGGTATGGAACGCATTGATTTGCAATGTGTTCCGTAACCCTCTGCCACTCAAAGGGGTAAAGCGTGTCTCTGCCCAAACGCAGGCCGATGCAGTCATGCGCAGTAGAGACTGCCCGCACTTTGGCCCTTGTACATGGGCTTTTACAGTAGTATTATATATGGGTGTATGTATGTATCTATATATACTGCCATACATGTACACAGCTCTTTACAGAAGTTGTAACAGTATGATACCAAAATACAGAACTGGGTTAAGGGCATCAGGCTAAAATGAGATAATTGCATTATTTGTGGGCAACAAAGAGAATCATACACTGGGAAAGGGATATTGCCCCAAGGAGCTCACAATCTAATTTCTTTACAGCAAAGGCGTGTGTGTGTATATGTGTGTGTGTGTGTATGTATATATATATATATATATATATATGTATAGTATGTATGTGAATATAAGTTGTGAAACATAGACACTGAATGTTAAAGCCATATAAAATCTTAAAGGGATAGTAATGTTTCAAAATAAGTGCAGCTCCAAGTATTCTTTATAGTTTTTGGGCCACATAGAGCATTACTATAATTCTCTACAATGTGTAGTTCCAGAGTAATTAAATGATAAATTTCCCCCTCCCGCCCCTTTTACCTATTGTAAACCGCCTCCCTTCAGATGTGGAATCTGGTCACTTGACCAGGCAGCCCACAGCGAGGGACAATCTTCTTACTGTGAGCATAAAGAAAACCCTTCCCCCTTGAAGGAGGAAGGCAGGTTTTTCCTTAGCCTCACAGAAGATTGTCCCTTGCTATGATCCATCCAGATGGTCTTGCTGTGTAGCTTTACATAGGTAAAAGGGGTGGGAGGGGGACACTTTATGATTCAATTATTCTGGAACTACACATCGTACAGAATGATAATAAAGCTCTACATGGCCCAAAAACTATAAAGAATAATCAGAGCTACATTTATTCTGAAACATTACTATCCCTTTAAGGTTACACAGAGACGTATTCTAAACATAACAAAAATAGAAAAACGTGTGTATGGATTAGTCATCAAACAAAGTTCTATGATGTAATTGAAAGAGTAAAGTGTCTGAAACAGAAATGGGCAGGACACACAGGAAAATGTCATGATGGTAGATGGACCAAACAAATTTTAAAATGGATTCCACTTGACACCAAATGTCCAAGAAGAAGACCAAAGACAAGATGTGTAGCTGAAATGACCAAATTTGTTGGTACACACTGGGAACAAAAAGCACAAGACTGAAGTTGCTGGGGGCCTTCATCCTGCAGTGGATCGCCAATGGCTACAGATGATGATGATGATGATGATATAGATATATGGCCTCATGTATTAAGTAAAATCTGGGGAAAACCAGCTTCACCATAGGGTTTTACCCCTTGAATGCTAAATCGGTCTCCAATTCATTGCTTCATTGTGATTTTTCTTAAAGGGGAACTACCACCCCAACACAATGTAATCTCTAAGTCTTTGTCTTCCTAGCGTTATTATCAATCCATAGTTGGTTTTCTCCAAAAAAGCATTGAAAGAGCACTATCTTTATACTAAATCTCTACCTGATGTTGTCTTGCCCCTTGAATCCGTTCTGCGCATGACCGCTATGGAGCCATTCAGCTCCATTATACCTCCCTCCGTCTTGCCCATCACTCATATGTCATTGTCCTCAGCACCACATGACCTGCCGAGCTCCTGGCATCAAGCGCGGTCAGGTCATTTCAGCCTAGTGGAAATAGACCGGTGGTTTATGTATAGCAAGTGCTTCACATGCACCCGCTCCCACTAGGCTGAAATGACCTGACCGCACTTGATGCCAGGAGCTCGGCAGGTCACGTGGTGCTGAGGACAATGACGTATGAGTGATGGGCAAGACGGAGGGAGGTATAATGGAGCTGAATGGCTCCATAGCGGTCATGCGCAGAACGGATTCAAGGGGCAAGACGTTATCAGGTAGAGATTTAGTATAGAGATTGTGCTCTTACAATGCTTTTTTGGAGAAAACTAACTATGGATTGCTAATAACGCTAGGAAGACAAATACTTAGAGATTACATTGTTTTGGGGTGGTAGTTCCCCTTTAATTGACCCCTGCAGAGCAATTGGATTGCCTCAGAATCACTCGGCTTTCTTTTGTATATAATACATATAGATTTATGTGATTACCAAATCCGCATTATCAAAAAAAAGTGAAATAATATTCCGGGTCAAACCATCTCCACGATAGAGAATAAATGAAACTTATCAAAATTCTCATTCATTTATTTGGGATCTTAACCCCTTAAATGCTAGAGGTATTTGCAGTGCTTTAAAGAACTCTCTAGCCATTGAGGGGTTAAAAGCCCCATTTAACTCACTGATTTTTTTGTTTGTTTCCCACCTATAGTGTAGTTGGTTTGCCCCAGAATAAATCCCTTTTCATTTGATGCATATGGCCCATAGGAGATAAGTAACTTTGATGCTCTGCGGGATGCTGATTGCCAGCTGGTTCCAATTAAATTAAACTGAAATCTTAATCAAAGTGAGTGCACATCAAGCAATAAGATAAAATAAAAACATACAGTCGTGCAGCCCTGTGTGATATATATACATAATTATGTCAGTCTCTGTTTATTTATACGCACCCCCTGGATGCTTATGATTCAGTATGGAAGTCTAACAACGTCAGGGCAGAAATACACATAAACAATTATACATATCTCATACATTAAAGTAATTCTTGGACCTTCAGCTCTTGGGCTCATATAGAACCCATCATCCCAAGCACCCATTGGGTGATTGGGGACGATGAGAGGTGTGGTCCCCAGCAGCTGGGGGGGTGTTTCTGTGATAAGCCCAAAGGGGAGGGAGGGGGATACTTTAGAATTGAATTACTCTTGAACTGCAAATCTGAAAATATTGAAATACCGCTCTTATACCTGGCCCACGGCATTAATTGGAGAAGCATTTTTTTTCATCCATTACTATCTCTTTAAAGGGATAGTAATACTTCGTTTTATCTTTATTTTATTTTGTAGGCATTAAAAAACATGAAGAACGATATAAGTTTCCCCTCCCGCCCCTTTTACCTAGTGTAAGCCATCTCTTCTCAGTTGTGGAATCCAGTCCTTAGACCAGACAGATAACAGCAGGGGACAATCTTCTTCCTATGAGAACAATGAAGGCCCTGCCCCCCTTGACAAGTTTTTCAGGTTTTTCCCTTATCTTAATTGAAGATTGTCCCTCTCTGCAGTCTACCTGGGCACCTCCCTTCTGATCTGGCTGAGCAGTGTTATATCAGTAAAAGGGGCGGGAGGGGGATACTTTATCATTTAATTACTCTTGAACTACAACTCTGACAGAATTGAAATATCACTCTCCAAGGTCCAAATACTATGATGATTAATTAGAGCTGCTTTTATTATGAAACATTACTATCCCTTTAAAGGGATAGTATTTACTTTTAAGAAAGTTTAATAGTGCAGCTATTAAAAATATAAATACAATGACCTACCTCTCTTCTCTCAGACGTATGGTTTGAGAGATATAAGCTGCTAAAATTCCCCCCTCCGCCCCTTTCACTGACATCAGCGATCTAGCTGAGAGAAGGAGATCCTGATCCCGGGACCGGCCGGCGGCTCTTTAGCAGAGCCTACATAGCACTATCTAGAAAGGGATACTTCATTGGAACTGTCTACAAAGTGTCTGGTTTGCAGTAAAAGGGGAGGGAGGGGGGAACTTTAGCAGCTTATATCTCTCAAACTATACAGGTTTGAGAGATGGGAGGTAGGTTATTGCATTTATCTTTTTAATAGCTACACTGTTAAACTTTTTTAAAGTAACCAATATTATCCCTTTAAAGGGTTAGGCTTACCATGTGCAGTGGGCGGAGACTGTGTCCTGTGATTTTACTGGACATTGTCATATCTGTCTCCATGTATGTGACATCCAGGACTGATTGAAGATACTATAACAAAGCAAAATTATTTGGGGCCATTAGGATTTTTAGCTATAATAAGTTACGTGGGATGCTACTGTTAGGAGGATTTCCTTCTCCTTTAACCCCTTGAGGGGACCAGAGAGGCATGCAATGCATTGCGAAATCCTGCATTGCACTCCACTCCTGTTTTCAAGGTGTTAAAGCGATAGTAATCTTTCACAAAAACAGCAGCTCCAATTAATCTTCATAGTATCTGAGCCATAGAGATTGTTATTTCAATACTGTCAGAGTTGTGGTTCAAGAGTAATTGAATGATAAAGTTTCCCCCTCCCACCCCTTTTTACGTAGTGTAAGCCAACTCTTCTCAGATGTGAATTTGGTTGCTAGACCAGGCAGATAACAGCAGGGGACAATCTTCTTCCTATGAGAACAATGAAATCCCTACCCCCCTTGACACGTTTTTCAGGTTTTTCCTTTATCTTAATTGAAGATTGTCCCTCTGCAGTCTACCTGGGCACCTCCCTTCTGATCTGGCTGAACAGTGTGACATCAGTAAAAGGGGCGGGAGGGGGATACTTTATCATTCAATTACTCTTGAACTACAACTCTGACAGTATTGAAATATCACTCTCCAAGGTCCAAATACTATGATGATTAATTAGAGGTGCTTTTATTATGAAACATTACTATCCCTTTAAAAAGAGTGTACAACAGGGGTAGTTAATCCTTGAAACTCCAGGTGTTGGAGACTACATCTCCCATCATCCCCAACCAGAGACTTAGGAATGACTACCTCTTGTGTAATTTATGTGCAGGCAGATAGTGAGAGATCACAGCTGATCTAAAGGGAGGAGTAGAGGAGAAGACTGTAGGACAACTTGGCTCTTGATTACTGCTTCCATCTCCAAAGGAATCCTTATCCTGACTGGGCAGACTTTTTCACTATTGCAGTATTTGTCGTATTTAACTAAAACCCAAATTGGAAACCATGCCAGAAAAGAAAATCACTTTTTAATGTCATGTTTTCATTTTCATCACAGAGTGGATAATATTGTTTCTTCTTTCTGGCAATAGTAGAACTTCACTACAGTGCTGCTGCGGGCCTATGCACTAAGATCTTAGTGAATAGGCTCTATAGAATAACATTGGAATTGGAGAAGTGATATCTCTGGAGAAGTCATCTCTACTTTATCACCTCTTTATCACTGCTTAGGGAATCTCCCCCCATTGAATGCTTCATCTGCATCGACTTCCTTCCTGTTAACATTGTTCTGCTGGCTTCCTATCAAATTCTGTATCCAATACAAACTTCTATTATCCTTCAAGGCCCTTGAACTGATCCACTCTTATAACTATTGACTTTCTACACACTGCTGATGCCTTTTTAGCCCATACAAGCACTGCAATCATTTAATACTTAAAGTGTAAAAATAAATATGATAAAAATTATGATAAAAGGTGTTTTATTCAATAGTTATTACAGCTCAAACTTTAATGTTTTTGGTGCAGTATCACAGTGGCCTGAAACTGTACAGTGGAGCTGTTGCTACACCAAAATTATGGTCAACTGAGCAGATCTGTCAATAGGATGGTGTAGCAACAGCGCCATCGTACCATTTCAGGCCACTGTGATACTGCACCTAAAAAATTAAAGTCTGAGCTGTAATAACTATTGAATAAAACACCTTTCAGCAGTAGGGGTGCCCTTGTTCTTCTCAGGAGGATAAACACTACAACATATTTATTTTTACATATTGAGTATAACTGTCCTATTAAAGGGATAGTAATGTTTCAAAATAAAAGCAGCTACAATTAATTTTCATAGTATTTGGGCCATGGAGAGTGTTATTTCAATACTGTCAGAGTTGTAGTTCAAGAGTAACTGAATTATAAAGTATCCCCTCCCGCCCCTTTTACTTAGTGTAAGTCTCCTCCCCTCAGATGTGGACTCTGATCCACAGACCAGACAGATCACAGCAAGGGACAATCTTATTACTGTGAGAACAATGAAAACCCTGCCCCCCTTGACAGGTTTTTCAGGTTTTTCCCTTATGTTAATTGAAGATTGTCCCTCTCTGCGATCCACCAGGACACCACTTTTCTGTTCTGAGGTGAGCAGTGTTACATCAGTAAAAGGGACGGGAGGGGATACTTTATCATTCAATGACTCTTGGACTACAACTCTGACAATATTGAAATAACACTTTTCACTGCACAAATATTATGAAGATTAATCAGAGCTGATTTTATTTTGAAAAATGACTATCCCTTTAATGATGCTGTATCAGATTTCAGGAACACTCTATCCTTCAGTATATGTCTGGCACTCAGTCTTTACACCTTCAAAACCCTGCTGCAATATTAATTGTTCCGTCTTGCATTCCATCTGCCTCTGAATTACCCACCCTGAACTATGGCCAAACTGTTCTACTGTGAAACTGACACATATAGTGATACCTATTCACTCTGTTTGTTGTCCTTCGTACCTAATTAGAATGTAAGCTGTTCAGAACAGAGAGCTCCTCCTTTTGTTTTCTGTACTTGTGTTTATTAACCCTTTGAGTGTCAGAGGGGTATCCAACGCATTGCTTTTCAATGCGATGGATACCCCTTTGGCACTAAACGGATAATCGGTATTTTACTTGTGTTCACGCTCTGTAATTACCTTTTAAGGGGACAGTAATGTCCCATAAAAAATCTTCTACTTTTATAGAGCTTAAAAAAATAAACTATGTCCCACAAATCCTATCTCTCAAACTGCTATGGTTTGAGAGATATTCGCACTGAAAGTTCCCCTCAGCCGACACGAGGCGGCTCTTCAGCAGAGCCAAAATCCTGTTATTGTAAAATAATTACTTCATTGGAAAGTTCATCAAAGTGCGCTTGCAAACCAGGCACACTTTGTAGACCTTTCCAATGAAGTGATTCTTTTGCAATAACACAATTTCGGCTCTGCTGAAGAGCCGCCTGCTGGTCCCCAGACTGGTGCTGACATCAGGAGAAGGGGAAGGAGGGGGGAACTTTCAGTGCAAATATCTCTCAAACCATAATGGTTTGAGAGAGAGGATTTGTGGGACATAGTTTATTTTTTTAAGCACTATAAAAGTAGATTTTTTTATGGGACTTTAGTGTCCCTTTACATTATATAAAGCTCTGTGTTCCCAGTAGCTCTATATAAATAAACGTATACATGCACACAAGAAAAGTCCTACTAAAGCACATTTCCTACATATTTTCAGGCTTACTATCTACAAGGATATGATAACTCACAATCACCCTTGATCACTAATAATTCTGTGAAAGTTTTTTTGTCGATTGGTTCAAATAAATCAAAAAGCGGTGTATTTGGTGCACTTCTTTCTATGATGCTTGGCAAGATGACTGCAGACTGTCCGTGTTAAACAAAAGTTATTGGGGAACTAGCTCCGCCTACAAATAACCACCACTTACCTTACTAAGGCCAGAAAATACTAATGGCTCTTTTGCCTTGGTGCATCTTTTCAACACATAACCTGTTCGATAATTCCTGGACGTCATGTCAATGGACACCATGGCCATTTATAGGGCAGTGCAGAGAGTTCAACCACACTAGGCACCATTCCCAGGAGCAGTAGTATGTGATGAGTGCAGGGGTCCATGCTTTCAGAGTGGATATCTTTTCTCCCTGGACTAGATGGGTCCCAACAGTCAGTGGGAAGCTTCCCTCTAGTGTTTTAAACTCTGTGGTTTTTGGAGATAAGTACAGATTGCACACTGATGTCCTGAGATGTCAGTGCAGGAGCATGTCATATCACTTGCCCCTCCTGCTCAGTCACCCTAGAGAAGAGTAGAAATACACTACTACTCTCATCTCAACAATGTCCCTAAATGGCATAAAGGGAATGTGGTTATTCTAGTCTCATGAGCATCGTATGATGCTACAAAACGTCGCAGACACTATCTGAAACCCCAGCCTAGTTCTACTATCCATTGGTAGCATCAGAACCACAAATGCACTGTCTACAAGTGGTCAGTGGAACAGCTTGTGGAAGCAGACACAGGATCACTCATAAACTGTCTGACATTCCAGTCTTATGCACTGTCCTGTGTAACCACAGAATCATACGTATACCGTCTGACACCTTGTGAGACCATCCACTGGTAGTCACAAAATCAAACATACAATATCTGGTTTCCCAGCCTTGTTCTACTATCCCAGAGTTAGTCACAGAACCACCCATACACTATCTGGTTCCCCAACCTTATTCCACTGTCCCACTATTAGTCATAAAACTACTTATACACTTTGTGATATCCAGTCTTGTTCCACTGTCCACTAAGTGTCACAGAAGTACACATACACTATCACCCCAGCCTTGTTCCACTGTCCACTGACAGTCACAGAACTACACATATGCAATCTGTCACCCCAGCTTTGTTCCACTGTCCACTGACAGTCACAGAACTACACATATGCAATCTATCACCCCAGCCTTGTTCCACTGTCCACTGACAGTCACAGAGCTACACATATGCTATCTGTCACCCCAGCCTTGTTCCACTGTTCACTGGTCATCACAGAACCACACATACACTGTTCGACTCCACATCCTTGTTCCACTGTTTGCTCTGTTGGTCTGGTATTGATGATCTGCTGTTCTTCACTAACTGTGTAATTATCTGCTGGGCTCCTATAATATTAATTATGTATATGCACCCCATCCCTTTCTTATGTGTCTGTAACACTGAAGATAATTTATTTTGCTGGAGGTATGCACCACATTGTGTATAGTCAGAAAAAGTGTTGGGGGAGGTAGTATTTTCGAATTTCGCACTGGGAGTCATAATGCAAGCAGAGTGCATGAGCCTACATAAACACTGATCAATTTACTAATTAGAGGTGTTATGCTGATTTGTCATACAAGTCTTAAAGTATACAGGAAGCCTTAATCTACTCCATCAGTAAGCACAATTAGAGAAGTCCGATCACCCCTCTTGGACTTGTATAAGTTCTCTTCTGCATCAGTATGAGATGTCCTGACACTATAAAAGCAGTCAGAATAATGATTCACTGTAGTGCCTGTGAGTTATGCTGTCCTAATGTCCAGCATATGGTCTGGACAAACTAATACTTTTATATCTGTAAAAGCCTCTCTCAGTGCAGTATCATAAGCTAATCAAGCGATATGCAGCACTGATAGCTCTATTACAATAAAATAGCATGTGATACAGCACTCAGAGAGCTCACCACACAACATTAAAAGTATGAATATCTCCTGCCCTTCTGCATAACATGATACATAGGGTGGAATGCAAGAAACGTGCAAATTCGCTGAAGGCAGTTTTAATGCGCAGATAGATATTGCGCATGTTCTAATGCAGGAAGCCATATACCGAACACTTCTTGAATTGCGCATGAAGAATTAGCTTTTAGGACAAAACTACACAGATGTATAAAATAGTTTGCAAAACAATTTCCTGCATTAAGCACATTTGCTATTCCACTCAGACAGATTTGTTAATTCTGGCCGCACCCACAAAAAAAATAAATATGCGCAGCTGTTCGCTGATAATTTTTCATGCACAATTCAACAAATCATGAGCAAACCTATTCTCTAGTGGTTTTCACACTAGAAATGGTGATTGTGCTTGTTTCCTGCATTCCACCCATAGTTTTGAATCAAGGCTGGATTTCCCAGTAGGCAGAGTAGGTAACTGCCTAGAGAGCCAAATTTCGAAAGGCGCCCCAGCTGGACTGGCCACACCCACATTCTGATTTGTGGGTGTAGCTAGGGCAATCGCAGTGTCCCTGAATCAGTTTATTTACCCCTTTACAGGATATTATTTTACCCCTTGGGTGCTATACAGATCTCCAATGCATTCCAGAGTAATGGGTTGGAGATCTCTATAGCACCCAAGAGTTTAAAGCTTTTTTTTAATTTTGTCCTTGCTTACTATAAGCTAAGGGTATTTTCTGTGCCAGGAAATAGTGATTGGGACTGGGGGTGGGGTCATATGAGGACTTGGGGGTGTGGCCATGGGTGAAGCTAAAGGAACCTAGCGTGCCTGCTATAAATCCAGCTGTTTTTAATTAAGTGCTCAGATATGCTAATTGCATTCAAAGAGACAGGTCTTCTTTAACCTTTTGAGTGTCAGAGTGTTGCAAGAATGCACTGGACACCTCTCTGGCACTCAGCTTGTTAAGTTAGTTGTGTCTAACCTATTTTGGTTCTATTTTCCCTGTAAGAAGTATATAGGTACAGTATCTTGCTCTCAGTATATTCTGAATTCAAACACCTCAAGACAGGGATTTTTTATTCTTTTATTATCACATTACCCTGTCAGCATCATGCATGAATGCAATATTAATAATGAATGAGATCTCTGTACTTTGGTAGAGACTTTGAAGCTCACAGTGGGTGTAAAAATAAAAATATGTCCAATGATATATTGACGTTGTCATGTGGAGCTTGTATCAAAGCGTGGTCTGTCCAGTCGAGAATAAATCATACATCAGACCGGAAAACTATCACGGGTATGAAATCACAACTTTACGACTTTCCAACACGAATTTCCAGTCTTTGACTTAGTGAGCCACAGAGTAGTTCCTCAGAGTCACTGATCATCAGGAAGTAAAAAATGTGTTAAATGCTCACTGCAAACTATTGGAGCCATATAATATTCCCTAAGTCTGAAATGGGTAACATGTCCTTACAGCTACTGTTAGGCTACAAATCTCATCGTCCTCAGCTGGCCGTCTTTAGCCTAGTAATTTAGCTTTATATTTTTTGTATTAACTAGCATTCAAGTACATATTATATGTATCATATTTTAACCCCTGTGTATGTGAGTCCTTCAGCACCTTGAGAATGAGAATAGATTTTCTTAGCAGCAGTCTGGAAAATTCTTAAATGGGCATGTGTGGCTTGAGTTGGATGGAATGTACTTGTCTGGGTTTACTTCTGAAATGTCGCACGCATAAGAGCATGCGACATTTAGCCACTACAACTAGGTCACCGGCTTCAAGAGCGCCATGTAAGAATCTCGCACAAATCAAAAGGGCGAGATTCTTATGGCGCCTCGTAAAACGTTGCTACTGCCACATACCTTCATTAATTAATGCCCCCCATACCTTCATTAATTAATGCCCTGCATACCTTTATGAATTAATAATGTCATTGCCCAGGAGAGACAGCCGGAGTGCAGGTTCAAAGGCACAAACAAGCTATAAAACACTATGTGGGAGATGACATTATTAATTTGTGAAGGTATGTGGCAGTGCGGGCAGTGGCAACGTTTTACGAGGCTCCATAAGAATCTCGCCCTTTTGATTAATGCGAGGCTCTTTTCTCTGTCGTCCAATACAGGTTACTGGTAACTTTGGGTAGGTGATCAGCTCCTTTAAATAGTCAGGAACAATTCTGAGAAGTGATTGCTGGGTGGAGCCTACCTCCTCTCCTTAGCTTGCAGCTAGCCAATCCCCAACCAGTAAGATTTGTTCCTTGGTCAAGACACAAGCAAGAGAACTATAGTTTTAGCTTTTTTATTATTTTTCTGTTAGATATGGAATACCACCATTAGGAGGATTACCATCACTGACAATTCCCATCACTCAAATGTGGATAGCTCAGTTTATCAGGTGCTTTAGGGTTTATATGTATGGCTGTGAAGTGTTTGGAGCAAGTTTTTGTGGTAAGTTAACCCTTTTGTTGCTGATTGGCACTTTTTTTTGGGGGGGGGGGGGTTGGGCACTTTCCCTACTGGGACCAGTGTTTATTGGGTCTACTGATTTATTCTAGTGGGCTTATGAGTGGTTTTACATTTTGGTATTCACCTCGTTCTGGGCATGTTGGGGGCCTTAGGGGGCTTCGGGCACTGTTGGGTACTCCGTTCCTAAACTATGATTCCCATGAGTGCTCACATTGTGCACTCATTTCTGATTGGCTCCCGTCGCTGCAGCCATTTTGTGTATTTGCAGATCGAATGTCCTACACAGGGCTTGGACTCTGCTTCTCTCCTCTGCAGTTTAACCCTTCGCCTACCAGATAAGTCTTACGTAGCATTTCTGGGGTGACTTTATTTATCATACACACTGTTTTGTGGGTGTTTTGATACTTTGACCGTTTGATTCTGTGAGAATGTCTACTCCGTTAGACCTTGGGGCTAAACCTAAGACAAAGGACACTGGGGTGTCTGTGTCCCTAATTGCTCCTCATGTCACTCAGGGTTACCTAGAGAATACTCAGGTCATGTTTGCTCAGCATGTGCAGCTGCCCCTGAATCCCCTGCAGGGGCCTCCAGCCATGCACTAGAGCCAGTATGGATGCAAGAGTTTAAGGCTACTACCAGGGACCTCCGGTCCACCTTACAACTCCTTCCATCCACTTTACAGGGGGTCTTCCACTCGTGTCAGGCTCCTATCAGATCTTCCCTGCCTAAACCACTGGGTGTACCTGATGTGTCTGACTTCTCTGAGGAGGAATTATTGGTGTACTCTGATGATGATGACTGTTCAGCTGTTCCTTCATCTCAGTTTTTTGGGGACCCCTTTGAGGCTGACCCCATTCCCTCGGCTGAGGGCCTGATCAGGGCTGTGCTAACCACCTTGAACATTCCCTTGGTACAGGAGGCTTCTTCTGACCCCTCTGATGTGTTTCAGGAGCCTGTTAGGCCCCATACTTGTTTTCCACCTAACCCCACCCTTGACCGCTTGGTGTCTGAGGAGTGGAAGTTTCCAGACAGGAAACCATCTGTGTCTAGGAAGTTCGCTAAGCTTTACCAGTTCTCTGAAACGACCCTCACGCAGTGGATGCCCCTGTTTCCAGGCTTTCTAAGTCCACTGCCTTGCCTGTGGCTGACGCCTCTGCTCTCAAAGACTGGACTGATAAGAAGCTTGAGACCTCTCACAAGGCTATTTTTGCAACGGCAGGCTCTGCCTTCCTGCCTACATTTGCTGCAGCCTGGGTGAATAGGGCTGTGGCTGTTTGGACTGAACAACTCAATTCAGCTGTCTGTCAGGGGGCCCCTACTGCTGAGATGTTGCTGCTTCTCGCTAACATTGCTGAGGCTCAGCATGATGTCTCTGCTGCCCTGTTTGACGCTGTGCATATGGTAGCTAGGGCATCTACCATACCTGTGGTAGCCAGACCGGCTCAAGATCCAGTCTGCTGACACAGCCTCCAAGAAGGCTCTCCTGTCTTTGCCTTTTCAGGGCTCCTCCCTGTTTGGGCCTGAGCTCAAGGATCTCATCAGCGAGGCCACTGGAGGGAAGAGTACTCACCTGCCAGTGGTCCTGAGGAAGAAGGTGCCTGTCAAAAGGAATCAGCTTTTTCATCCCTTTCAAGCAAACTCGCACCAAGCGACCCAGACGGTCCCTCAGGCTCCGCACTCCTCATCTAAGCCTAAGCAGCAATGGAGACCTGAGTCCTCCACAAAGCCCAAGGCTTCCAAACCTTCTTCTGAATGACTCACCGAACCCGGGTCTCCACCCGCAGGTAGGTGGCCGCTTACACCACTACCTTTCGGCTTGGGAGGTCTCTGTGGCGAATCTGTGGGTTTTACAGGTGGCATCTACAGGGTACAGGATTCCCTTCACCTCCCTTCCTCCTTCCAGGACCTTCTCTTCTCATTCTCCCTTTGGAGCGGAGAAGCACCGCCTTTTCGAGGAAGCTATTCAGGCCCTTCTGGACAAGGAGTCCTGGAACCAAGAAGGACAGCGGTTGTCGTCCCATTTTGGATCCGAAAGATATCAACTCCTTAGTGGTCCGGTCCCAATACCGCCAGGAGTCACTGCGCACAGTCATAGTAGCCATGTCCCCTGGGGAATTTCTGGCCTGTCTGGATCTTCAGGATGCATATCTACACATCACTGTTCATCCAGAGAGTCAGCAATATATCCTCTTTGCCTGCGACCAAGGGCATTTCCAGTTTTCTGCCCTCCCCTTTGGCCTGACAATGGCTCCTCAAGTCTTCAACAGAGTCCTGGGAGCATTAATCTCCGTCCTACATCGAGACAGCATCAGGGTGACTACATATATGGACAACCTCCTTCTGAAGGCCTCTTCTCTGGAACTCCTTCATCAGCAGGTGGAGGACTGCATTCATGCTCTCTCCTATCACGGGTGGATCATCAATCTGGACAAGTCAGACCTTGTTCCTTCCCAGAAGATAGTCTTTCTGGGCATCCTCTTCAACACTCAGAGAGGGATAGTATTTCTCACGGATGAAGTAGCTCATCAGATAGCACTGAAGGTCCAGGCTATCCTTTCTCAGGATTCGGTTCCAGCCAAGAAGTTGTCATCCTTGATGGGGAAGTTCATTTCCACCATAGAAGCAGTCCCATTTGCCATGGCTCATGCCAGGGAACTTCAGAGGTTTCTAATCCTGGCATGCAGGGGTCGACCAGATCTCCTGGAAAGATCCCTATCACTCCCTCTTCACGTGGAGCAGAGCCTCTCGTGGTGCCTCAACCTGAACAATCTCCTGAAAGGCAGACCCTTCCTGGCGCCCTTCTGGACAACAGTCACAATGGATGCCAGCCTCTCCTGATGGGGAGCGGTACTAGGGCACTTGAGTGTTCAGGGCCGGTGGTCCAGGAGGAGTCTCTCCTTCCCATCAATGTCTTGGAGCTCCGGGTAATATTTCATGCCCTACATCACTGGACACGGCAACTGGAGGGATTTCTGGTCAGGGTAGAGTCGGACAACTCAAGGCGGCACAAGAAGTCTTGCAGCTTAGCTCGAGGTCAAGGCTATTTTATCATGGGCAGAGGAGCATGTTCCTGCCATTTCTGCAGTTCATAGTCCTGGCGTAGACAACATTCTGGCGGACTTCCTCAGTCGGCACATGGTGGACAGCTGAGAGTGTGAGCTACATCCAGAGGTGTTCAACCTCATCATCCGGCAGTGGGGTTTTCCTTGCATCGACCTGATGGCAACCAGGCACAACAGGAAGGTTCCAACGTTCTGCTCTTGCTGGGCGGATCCCCCGGCTCTGGCAGTGGATGCCTTGTCGATCCAGTTGAACAGGATGCTAAGGAAACTGAGAGTGGATCGCTGTCCAGTCATTCTGATTGCTCTGTACTGGACTTGACAGGCTTGGTTTCCGGAGCTTCTGGACCTCTCAGTGGCAGAACCTCTTCGCCTCCCCTCCGTCCGGATCTTCTTGTACAGGGTTACCTCTGGAAGGAAGACATTCATCATCTGGCTTTGATGGCATGGAGATTGAATCCTCAATTTTGAAGAAGAAAGGTTTTTCTTCTGGTGTGGTGGCTACTATGCTTAGTGCCCTTAAGCCTGTTTCCTATAAGGCCTACCATCGTGTTTGGTCTACCTTTCTCTCTTGGTGTGCTGACAAAGACCTGTCTCAGGATTTTGACCTTCCTACAGTTCTTACCTTCCTCCAGGATGGTGTGGATAATGGTCTCAGTCTGAGTTCTCTTAACGTTCAGACTTCTGCTCTCTCTGTCTTCTTTCAGAGGCATCTTGCTACCATTCCTGATATCAAGATTTTCTTCCAGGGTGTTGCTCATACCCATCCGGTGTTTAGGTCCCCTGCTCCTCAGTGGGACCTTAACTTGGTTTTAGGAGTACTTCAGAGTCCTCCTTTTGAGTCTATGGCTACCATTCCTCTACTTCTGCTGACATGAAAAATGGTCTTTCTCCTGGCGATTGTTTCTGTTCGCCGAGTTGCGGAGCTGCGTGCCCTGTCTTTTTGGTCTTTCACAAGGACAAGTTGGTGCTTCGCACCTCACAAGAGTTTCTCCCAAAGGTGGTGTCTGTGATCCACATTAATCAGAAGATTGTGGTTCCTTCCTTCTGTCCTAACCCTACTTCTGACAGAGAGAAGGATCTTCATCTGTTGCCACAAGCACTAAGTCCTTGCAGCAGTCTCACACTCTGTTTCTCATTCCAGAGGGTCCTAGGGCAGGGAAGCCTGCTTCCAAGTTAACCATTGCTTCTTGGATCAAGTCCACTATTCGTAAGGCTTACAAACTTCGGAAGAAGCCTGTTCCCTTCATGGTCACAGCTCATACTGCAAGGTCTGTTGGGGCTTCTTGGGCCTACAAGAACCAGGCCTCAGCTGATCAGTTGTGTAGATGTACTGGCATCGGCTGATGCCAGTTTTGGGAGGAAGATTCTGGAGGCAGCCTTGCCTGTCTAGGATCTCTTTAGTCTCTCAGTGCTCTTTCACTTTTGAGCCCTGTTGGCTCTAGTTCAGTGTGCTGTGTAACAGTTCCTGGGGGTTTGTTTTACCCCTGTTCAGTGTCTGTTGACAGTTTGCGGTTATTGTGGAGCTATTCATGATCTGTAGGTTAATTGGTGCCCTGGTGACTTTCGGGGGCCTGAACCTGGTCCTTGCCTTTCTTCCCGCCCTAGGGAACTTAATGGTTGGACATCACAAAGTTACCAGTAACCTGTATTGGACGGCAGACAAAATAGGATTTTAGTCTTACCTGTTAAATCATTTTCTCTTACTCCATACAGGTTACTGGTCTCCCACCCTTTTAAGGGACCATGCTTGGCTCTCCTGTGGCAGAACGTGGGGGTCCTTTCGGGTTCATGCTCACAGGAGTCTTCCTTTACCTTCTTACTACCTAGTCAATAGTTAGTCTGCAAATCTTACTGGTTGGGGATTGGCTAGCTGCAAGCTAAGGAGAGGAGGTAGGCTTCACCCTGCAGTTACTTCTCAGAATTGTTCCTGCCTATTTAAAGGGGCTCATCGCCTATCCAAAGTTACCAGTAACCTGTATAGACTAAGAGAAAGGGATTTAACAGGTAAGACTAAAATCCTATTATATGGCACTCATTAAGCCGGCGACTTAGCTATAGTGGCTAAATGCCGCACGCTCTTATGCGTGCTACATTTCAAGGATACCCTTGCCTGTTCTCATGGCTTCTTGTTACTGTGGTGTCTCCATCCTTGTATAAGGTACACTATCAAAATTTCACCCTCAATTGGGCAACCAACCCAGGGGCACATTAAATATGTAACCAGATTGAAAATGGCGGCATAAGAATGTTGCCCACTTGACAAGGGACACATACCTAAAGAAGAAAACCGGGAAAAAGTCTACCAAGCTGAGCCGAATGAGCTTTCCATGAAGCAGAGGAGCAAGCATGACTGTGATGCCCCATCACCGTGATTGCAGGGGCTGTGATGCAGCACTCACAGGGTTAATGGAGGGTGTGAGTTTCGGAGTGCCGCATCACAGCCCCTGCAATCATGCCGATGAGGCATCACAGCCATGTTCGCTCCTCTGCTTCTGCTGAATGTAAAGTCCGACTCAGCTTGGTACACTTTTTCCCCGCTTTGTTTCTTAGGCATGTCACCCCTTGACATGTGGGCAAGATTCTTATGTCGCCATTTTCAACCTGGTGACATATTTAATGCTCCCCTGGGTTGGTTGCCAAATTGAGAGTAACATTTTCATAGTGAACCCGTGTTTACTGCAGTGACACAGGCACCAAATGCATCCACACCAGTATGAATACTAATGAAAATAAAAAGGAGAAATTCTGGAGCAGGCCAACTGCATCATAGGTGATAAATAAAAATTCCCATTGATAAAAAGGTAGCTTTTAATCCCTTGAATGCTAGAGAGGTCTCAAATGTATTATGAAGCTCTGTTTAAATTTATGGGAATTTTTGCTTGTCCCCGCTATGGTGCAGTTGGCATGCCTCAGAATATTTTCCTGCCTTCAGAAAACCTTAAATGCTTCCTCCGAATGAGAATACCAAGTTCTTCATAGATTAATCATTATGTTTTGTCTCTATGAGCTACTTTTATGAAGCTTAAAATAACAATTATCCCTAATATATTAAGGGATAATTAAAACATTGGCTATGTACCCCTCAGAACCTCTAACATTCTTCAGTATCTCACAGATTAATACCTACTGAGGCACATGGTCGATTCCCTGCTGTTTCCCTAAGACTAGAGAGAAGGAGGCTTCACATCCTGTCCCTGATTGGCTGTCAGCTTTATGGGAGACGGGAGTAACATCTGAAGCTCTGATAGAACCAGCGAGCTTCTGTATCATCAAATTCCCTGTGATTTTAGCTCTGTGCAAGTGTAATAGTTTTATGGGGGCTTGAGACTTCAGTTTCAACACCCATAGAGGCAGTAGTCAATCAGGGAGAGAAAGTGGAGCCTCCTTTTCCCTAGTCTTATGGAAACAGCGTGGAATCAGCAAAGTGACCCCTGATTTACTAGAACATGTTAGTGGTAGTTAGTACACCTGGGAACCTTCAAGCTCAAGTTCCCCCTGGAGTATCGGGGAGGGATAGAGATGGGAGTGACTCCATGATGTGATTTGTGTCATAATGTGGGCAGGGCGTAATCGAGGTAGACGGGGTTGTTATATAGAAAAGCCAGAGTTTACCTTAAAATGGACAGGGAGGTCGGTGGGACCAGGACGGGAGTGGGCGGGGTTACCAAGGAGCTCTCCATACTATACAATCGTCCTCTGAGACAAGAGACCCGGTCTAAAATACAGTTTACAGGTATGGTAGTTAAAAGCACATGGCCAGGGTTTTAGTTAGTTTAGTACATTTGGGTTTACTGTTCCTTTAAGAACAGCAATTCTGAAGCAAACTAACTGGGAGAAATAAATATTTACTTTTATTTAACTGAGGATTTTAAATTCTTAAGTAGTAGAGTGGTCTGCAACCCATTGCACATCCCATCTGGTACTCAAAGGGTTAAATAAGAATATGTAGGGTTGTGTTCCACAAGCTAAACTGGTGCAAATCTGTAGCAAACCAGCTACACCATAGAGAACCTGAAGACTAGAGTGGTCCCCAGTCCATTGCTCTGCAACGCATGGACTCCACTCTACTGAACAGAGGGTGTAACTACAGGAGCAGCAGCTGTGATTGGGCATGGGGTACAAGGGGGCCCAAAAGTCCATTGTGTGCTAGGGGGCCCAAAAACATTTTGCGCCAGGGCTCTCCAAAGACTAGTTACGGCACTGGATAACCCTTTGAGTGCCAGAAAGGTATCCAACGAATTGCACTGCAATATGTTGCATACTTCACTGGTGCTCAAAGGGTTAAAAGTCCCATTTAAAATGGGAATTTTGAGAATATGTATTTTTCCCCTATGGTGCAGTTGGTTTCACCACTTTTTTTTCCTGAGTATGGCCTAAGTTCTTCTTAGGTAAATCAGCATGTTTTGTCTCTAAGTAACTGGAGTTTTATGCCATTTTGCAGTTCATTATCCACGTTGCCTTGTTCTAGAATAGCATTAGCTGACACTCGCTAACATCGTTCTGTGTTGTCGATTGTAGAATCAATGGTGCTTGGAGGATACATTTCCACTGTCTAAATTAGCTGATGTAGATGGGGAAAACTTACATTTGAGGATGTTGGTTTTGTCGCTCATTGGAATCAATCATAGTAATTAATTGCAATATGTTGCTATTTTTTATAACTGCCAAGAAGTTCAGACCGCACAAATGAAGTATTTGTATTTACAGGCTGAACTCTAATGTGCTTGGTAAAAGAACAGTTATTTTGTATCTGTTATACCTAGACCTTGTCCTCTCACCAGACTTAAAGGGGAACTAGCACCCTGCAATAACTTAACCTTCATTGATTCTTCATCTGGCGACTAGCTGCTTAGTAGCGCTAGTCGCCAGAAATATTACCTAGTTTCAAAGATTTTCCAGTTTTTCGGAGGCTCACAGTAGCAGGAAGCACGGACATCTCGTCACAGTGACGTCCGTGCGCCTGCGCTCAGTCCCTTTTGGAGCCGGCCGGCTCAAAAGGGACTGACAGCGCAGGCGCACGGACGTCACTGTGACGAGATGTCCGTGCTTCCTGCTCCTGTGAGCATCGGTAAAACGCTGAAATCTTCTGAACCGGGTAATATTTCTGGCGACTAGCGCTACTAAGCAGCTAGTCGCCAGAAGAAGAATCAATGAAGGTTAAGTTATTGCGGGGTGGTAGCTCCCCTTTAAAGTGGACCTGTCACCATTAATTTTCTTTATGTATTTGAAATCTTCATTCAGAACTGCCTATGTGTCATGTTAACCAGAATTCTAGCAGATGTATCATTTAGGAAATCTTCTCACTTATTTCTATGAATAGTGAAAGTGAAAATGTCCTGGTACAGCACAGAGCTTCATTACCATATGATATGTCACTGAAACTTTCATTAGCATATGGCACTTCACTGAAAGGCTTAATTAGCATATAGAATGTCAGTTGGCACCACACAGATACAGCAATTAGCATACATTTAGCGTACGGTAACAACTATGAATATCTACTTAACTGTGCATTTGCTGAACTTTAGGTTAACATGACACATAGCCAGTTTTTAATGCAGTTTTCAAATATGCAAACTTGAGTTAAGGGGAAAGTTCCACATTTCTGATATTTTAATACTAGTGTAAAAGGTCCAGGTAATGTTAACCCTTTGAGTGCCAGAGGGGTACGCAAAGCATTGCTTTGCAATGCGTTGCATACCCCTCTGGCACTCAAAGGTTTAAGAGACCATTACCTCACTGCTCCACGCGATGCAGTCTTGAGTCGCCTCACTCATGTGATGCAATCATGCACAGTAGAGACTGCCTGAACATGGACAGTCTCTACTGCGCATGAGTGCACAGTGACAAACATCCTAGTGAATTATTATATAAAGGAGGATTGTGATTGTTTAAAGTGAAACTAACACCTAGTAACAATTTAAGTAATTCTGAAAGAGCTTTTACAATTACATATATGTTATGTTAGCCATTATTTTAAAAGACTAATTTATCAGATATTTAGCTTTAATTATTTGTTGCTTTGAGCAATTTAGCTACTACTATCTGTGATGATGGAGGGGTACTAACAATCCATACTACTCTTCCTCTCACCTGCCACTCCTTGCCAGTCAGATACTAACATTCCACACTACTCTTCCTCTCGCTTTCCCCTTCCTGCCAGTCAGATACTAACATTCCACACTACTCTTCCTCTCGCTTCCCCCTTCCTGCCAGTCAGATACTAACATTCCACACTACTCTTCCTCTCGCTTCCCCCTTCCTGCCAGTCAGATACTAACATTCCACGCTACTCTCCCTCTCGCTTTCCCCTTCCTGCCAGTCAGATACTAACATTCCACACTACTCTTCCTCTCATTTCCCCTTCATGCCAGTCAGATACTAACATTCTACACTACTCTTCCTCTCACTTCCCCCTTCCTGCCAGTCAGATACTAACATTCCACACTACTCTTCCTCTCACTTCCCCCTTCCTGCCAGTCAGATACTAACATTCCATGCTACTCTTCCTCTCACTTCCCCCTTCCTGCCAGTTAGATACTAACATTCCACACTACTATTCCTCTCACCTGCCACTCCTTGCCAGTCAGATACTAACATTCCACACTACTCTTCCTCTCGCTTCCCCCTTCCTGCCAGTCAGATACTAACATTCCACATTACTCTTCCTCTAGCTTCCCCCTTCCTGCCAGTCAGATACTAACATTCCACACTACTCTTCCTCTCACTTCCCCCTTCCTGCCAGTCAGATACTAACATTCTACACTACTCTTCCTCTCACTTCCCCCTTCCTGCCAGTCAGATACTAACATTCCACACTACTCTTCCTCTCACTTCCCCCTTCCTGCCAGTCAGATACTAACATTCTACACTACTCTTCCTCTCACTTCCCCCTTCCTGCCAGTCAGATACTAACATTCCACACTACTCTTCCTCTCACTTCCCCCTTCCTGCCAGTCAGATACTAACATTCTACACTACTCTTCCTCTCACTTCCCCCTTCCTGCCAGTCAGATACTAACATTCTACACTACTCTTCCTCTCACTTCCCCCTTCCTGCCAGTCAGATGCTAACATTCCACATTACTCTTCCTCTCGCCTGCCACTCCTTGCCAGTCAGATACTAACATTCCCCTGTTGGTCTCTGGAGCTCACAATTCTGCCCTGGTTTCACTGGCATGTCTGCTTCCAGTGGATGATATCTCCTGACACAGCACTATCCACAGGTTAGTTATCCAGTAATCTCCTCTAGACTAGTATAATTAGTTTCCTCTTTATTGCAGGACTGTTTCTAGCTAATATGGCTGCAAGGGAGAAACAGTAAAACAAGCTTCATAAATTTAAAATTTTGTAACAAATATTTTAGCATTGTACCACATTTACTTAAATTGACACAACACACATTATCTAAAATGACTACATACATATTCACATACACACACATGCTTGCGTAAGCACATACACAAAAACACAAATGCGACCACACATACACGCAGTGGTTGAACATATACCCCACGCACACATCTGTGTCACATACACTCCCCCTCACACATGCACAAATGCACACCCAGTAGTGCCGCATACCCCCACACACACACACAATTGAATGTACATCTGAAGCCCCAAAATAAGGCACCAAAGGGATCCTTAGCTCCACCCATGGCCACACGTCATTAATTGACTCTAGTCCCCAATTCCATCCACTGTTCCCTGACACTGATAATAGTCTTACCATATAACACACAAGAACAAAATAAACATCTCTCAATAAAGATTTATTCCACTTTTCCTTTTAACATAGGTTCTTAAATGAGCTTGTGCAAATCTAACAAACATCACAGTGATTGAACAAATGTGTGTATTTGTGAAATTATATCCCCCAACAAAACACAGTTTAATTTTCCACTAGCTGTGTCTAAATGCAAATACTAATTATTTGAATATATCAGTAACTGACAGCTAATTATATGTATGGAGGACATGCTTCAATGTATATTAATCAGACAAATGTGGAGAAATTCTGCACCGTAGACAACAATGAGACATTCCCAAACCTCTCATAGATTGGAATGGGGCTTGTACTCCCTTTAAAGCTAGAGAGTACTCCAGTGCAATGTGTTGGAGACCTCTCTGGTATTCAAGGGTTAAAATCCGAGGACTTTTACCAATATTTATCCCATAAAGTACAATTGATACTCCCCAGAATTGCTCTACTTTTATCTCTGCGCCCCAATACTTTTCCTTCCAGGTAGAACTTTATAAATCAGTAGAATTTGTCTCATCCTATGTCTCACATTAATACATTGATTGTGGTCTGGAGATCCAATGGAATTTGTACTGCTGCTTTGACTAAGGAAATCTTTGAATGTGATAAAATGCCCCTTAGGTCTAACTGTATTTAATCTACTTGTCCAATGCAAAGAGTGTGCAGGGCTGTGGAAACAGATATCTCCGCAGGGTGAAATTGATAAGCCAGAGCTCTGTGACTTGGTGTCTACACTGACATCAGAAGTCAATGATTCTCTGCAGCACTGTGAGAAATTCCAGCACATAGATTGCTGCAGGCAAAATTGAATTAGATGCCTGTCTTTTAGAAGCAAAAACAGTGAGGGGCTGTACGTGCCCTGCACAGTCAGATTTCTGTTATGTGATTGATGTGCAGTAGCAATGCCATTATTTCTTATAAGATCCAAATCTGTCATGCAAAAAATGGGATAGATTCACAAGAGACAAAACATTACTTATGCATTATGCTAAGCTGACCATCAAAATGAAAAAAAATATATAGAGATAATAAGAAATATATAATATGAAACATATTTAGGTCAGTCTTTAACAGCCTGCAGATCTTTAGATGGAGCCCAGGAGAAATGGGATTATCCAAAAGATGTTTTATCAACAACAACAGAGCATCACATTAGACTTATAAGTAAGGGTAAAAGAAAAGCACTGTGGCATTTCCACAGAAGTGGCAAATATAGTAAGGGAGTAAGATAAAGGAGACCAAATGCATTATCATAAGAGAAAATTGCAGTCAGTAAAAACAGAGGACAAATAATTTTTAGATATGTATAGGTGAAAGAAAAAAATGAAACAGAATGGCTAAACTGAATAAAAAAAGATGTAAGTTATGTAAATGATGATCAAGGTCTTGAAGAAGGAAAAGGTATAGTAAATGACTCACACCAACAACCTTAAATGGGTATGAACAGGCCATTTATTATGTTACCAATCAGTTCTGTTCACATATACATAACTATATTTCAGTCTTAACACATAACCCAAATATACTTAAAGCTGAATACATACAGCTAACCCAACTGTTAACCAATCCCATTGCATGGTGAAATCGCCTGGGCCCATACTTCATACTTATACTACCAACCATTTTTCCCAAATTTAAACAATTACCCCGTTTAGGCCATAACAAACTAGCCTGCAAACGGGTAATGTTAACTCCCGCGACAACAGTCTGGGGCATACTTCCTTAGGGTTATCTCCCTAAGGAAAAACATCATCACTTATTTTCCATTTAAATTTAACTCTCCAAACCACAGCCAAGTATCACACCGCCATAGGGCCACTGGCTAACCCCCCTAGCCAGATGGCCCTGCACCAAGGCCACCACCTGTTCAATATCCCCCATTAACTCCAAATTGAAAAAATCTAGACCCAAATATTTAGGGTGAACTCCATCCTTCCTAAACAATTGGTGATCACTGTCCTCAAAGACCCGATGGCTAACAGCTATCCCACCTAACTTCAAAACATAATGAGAAATCCTCCTGTTCAACTTGATCCTACACTTATCCAAAGCCTTCGGATCCCTTGCATGCTTCCAAACTCACCTTGACATCATCTCTGACCATACAAAAACCAGGTCCGGAAAGAAAGCAAGCAAGCAATGCAGATCCCTCTTCATATGTTCCCATAAACCCCATACCGGGAAGGTACCCAATTCATTCCCCCCCAGGTGAATGACCAAGATCCTAGGCGCTGCACCCAAAACCCTAGCCAACTGCACTACTTCTTGCAACAACTGTACCCATCTCATACCCTTACTCCTGAACCAGGATACCTCCACATCAGCTGCACGGAATCCGAGCTGTAGGCCATCCCTACGCAATGCCTCCCGCTTCTGGGCCCAGTAGACATAGGAATGCCCGATGATCCAAACAGGTAACACAGAAACCCCTGAAAGAAAAGGACATCATGAACACCCACACCACCAAGCCAATACCCCAAAATCCCAGAAAACAAGTGAACAAATATCTCAATCACCAGGAAAAAACAAACCAAGCCACTACCAACCAGCAGCAAAAAGAGTCTTGGTTCTGTGTATATTAATTAACTTTAATTAATTAATTAATTTGTCTTTTTTTTTTTTTATTATTAAACAAGCCTCAAAATCAGCAAATGTAGGCACAAAATTGGTGCCCCCCAAACCAACCCCCAGGACATAATAACCCCCCAGCTAACTACATCTGTAATGCCTTATCTGGCCGCACATACAGCCTGAACCTGACGAATTCCCACCTACCTATGCGCCGGACCACGTTATCCAAAAGACCCAACTGAGACTCCTTGGTCGCTGCCCCAATTCGAAAGGAATGCCCTCCAAATTCATCCACCAGTGCCCCCATCGCTCCAAAAAAAGGCGAAAGACCCTCACAAACTGATAATGTGTGAAGGGGGCACAGGAATCGTGAACCAGCAGGGGACCCCCAACTGGCGGACATACCGCCAAGAAATCCCACAACAGTTGCACCGGGCACAAAAGGGAGGCTGGAATGGCAAATAAAGTAACCCACACACCCCGCCCATGACCGTCCGTCTTGGAACGCCCAATCCTAAAACTAATATCCCCAGATCCGAACATCCCCAACCGCTACCCCTCCCGGGGCGGACTTACTACTGCTCACCAGCTCCGCGATCCGCATTACGCTAAAAATGCCCAAGTGAAGGCCAGCCGAAAAAGAGCTGTCTCAAAGCTGGACAAGCAAACCTCTGGCAAAACCAGCAATAATTGTCGCAATACGGACAGGGAAACCAGATGCCGCTGATCCTGAACCCTCTTGCGCATGCCCCTCAAGGCCATAAGTACCACAAATTCCTTTGTGACATCCTTCCAACCCCTCAGTTTGAATCCAAACACCAAACCAGCCAGCTGCCCCTTGACGGCCGCTGGCGATAACCCCTGGTCCGCCCAGGACCAGATCAGTCACAGCACACCCTGAAGACAACTGGAATCATCAGGGAACCCCCCAGCCACTTCGGAGAACATCAGCCATTCATTCCACACTTTAGAATACAGCACCCAAGTGGCTGGTGAAACCACTTGCTGTATCTGGACAGCTATCCAGCCTTGCCAAGGTACCACTGGAACTCCAGACATACTGAGCCCACCACCTTCGCCATCGGCCATGCCACCCAGAAGGCCTCCATCTGCAGGCGAGAAAGAGCGTCAGCGGCCACTTCAACACACTGGGCACATGAGCAGCCCGAAAAGACATATTATGGCGCAAACACTCCAAAACCAATCGTCGCAACAACCGCACCACTGGCGGGGATTAATCCAATAGGTTGTTCACCACCTCAACCACACCCATGTTATCGCAGAGAAACACCCCCTGCCGATTCCGTAAAGACTCACCCCACAAGACAGCCGCTACCAAGATGGGAAACAGCTCAAGGAAGACCGGGTTACGGATCAAACCATCAGCCACCCACCAGGACGGCCACATCCCCATGCACCAGTCTTCCCTCAAAATGGTACCGAACCCGCTGCATCGGTATGCAGCCCCACGTCACCATTCAACGCCACCGGCACCTGCCACGATGCCCATTATACTCCACCAAAAAAGTATCCCACACCAGCAGGTCTGCCCTGACATCCACCGAGAGCCGCACAAAATGGTGTGGCCGCTTCACCCCACACA
Organism: Rhinophrynus dorsalis; assembly: GCA_037306005.1. Classification (NCBI taxonomy): domain Eukaryota; kingdom Metazoa; phylum Chordata; class Amphibia; order Anura; family Rhinophrynidae; genus Rhinophrynus; species Rhinophrynus dorsalis. The sequence continues at coordinate 54,062,955 of CM074724.1, forward strand.
TTGCCTGTGCCAGCAGCCTACAAAAAGCTCGCCCTATAGGGATGATCTTGCAGGCAAAGTTAAATTTACCCAGCAAAGACTGATATCACGGTCCCCGTAATTCCTTGTCACTCTCTGTGGTGGTGCTCTTCCATTGGTGGAGCTTGATTGGCCCGCCCAAGGTGTCCCTTTATATACTGGGCCTATGGCACCTGTCAGGTGCCCTTTTGTGGTGTTCCTGTTCCTGCGCCTTTGTTGCTGTGTTCCTGCGTTCCTGTGTACCGACTCGGCTCGTCTGACTACTCTGCTGTTCCTGCTCTGTGATTGACCCGGTTCTGGCTGACGTTCCTGCTCCGTGATTGACCTGGCTCTGGCTGACTTCCTGCTCTGTGATTGACCCGGCTCTGGCTGACGTTCCTGCTCCGTGATTGACCCGGTTCTGGCTGACATTCCTGATCCGTGATTGTCCTGGTTCTGGCTGACGTTCCTGCTCCGTGATTGACCCGGTTCTGGCTGACGTTCCTGCCTGGCGACATTCTGAGCTTGCTCGCAGCTTGCACTGACTGATCACGCCTCCTGTGTTTACTGTGGCCTCCGTTATTGAGCCTGTCTGTTGCCTCCGTTACCGAGCCTGTCAGAGAGTACTTGCCGAGCTGTTGCCTTTGTTACCGAGTCTGTCAGAGAACACTTGCTGTGCTTGTTGCCTCCGTTACCGAGCCTGTCTGTATACACTTGCCGAGCTTGCTGCCTCCGATCCTGAGCCATTTAACACTTGTTGAGCTTGTTGCCTCCATCACCGAGCCTATCCGTTTACACTGCAGAGCAATACCTCTATCTAGGTGCTCGTTTCCTAAGAGCTGTTGCACCGTGTGGTGCTATCGGGCATTCCGTTACTCTGGCAGTGTGTTGCTCCATTCCGGCACCGGAAGGGTGGCTTGGCTCTGGTCTCCTATCGCTCACAGTGTTGTTTCATCAGATCGAACCTGGAAGTGCGTTTGGCTCACGGTATATTGGCTTGTGCAGTGTCTCCTCCGTTACCGCACCTACGGGGTGCTCTTGGCTCCGGTTCCATTTGCATATGCAGTGTCTCCTCCATTACCGCACCTAGGGGTGCTCCTTGCTCTGGCTCCATTGGCTCTGGCAGTGTCTCTCCTCCGTTATTGCACCCAAGTGGGGCTATTGGCTCCAGCTCCAGTTGGTCCTTGCTATACTACTGGGCATTACGATACAGCTATCTGGTTGTGATTCAGTTCAGTCGCACTGCTTGAGCTTGCTTTCTTCACTACTACTGGGACTGTTTATAGCACCAGGCGTTGGCTTAATCACCACCACAGAGACTGAATACCTGTATTGGGCATTAACCCTTATCTTGTGATTCTTCTGTATTCTACCTGCTCCTGCTATATTGGGCCTGTATTTTATCCATTACTTGCCTTACTGCTATTACCTATTCTGGCCCCCAGGGGCACTGTTTCTTATTTTTACCTCAATAAAACTGTGTTTTGTTTCTAACGTTGGTCTGAGTGTTGTAAAACCGTAACAACTGAACCTGCCTCAGAGTGACTCTACGCAGCCCCAAAAAAGCCCCAACCAAATTGCACAGCTCCCACAATCAACACTCCATGGCCTGCAAATCAATCTTGATGCCCAAGAAACATAAACAAGTGGTGGGCCCTTCCGTCTTGTCCTGTGCCAGTGGGACACCAAAAGTATCCGACACCCACTGCAAGGAGCTCAGGAGCCAGACGCAGACCACCGAACCCCGAGGGCCCACGCACAAGAAATCGTCCAGGTAGTGAGTGATGGAACCGAAACCTGACTCCTGCTTCACCACCCACTCCAGGAATGTGCTAAAGGCCTCAAAATGTGCACTGGAAATGGAACAACCCATTGGGAATGATAAGTCTACATAGTACTGCCCCCGAAAAAAGTAACCCAGGAGATGATGACAATCCGGGTGCACCGTGAAAAGACGAAACGTAGATTCAATGTCTGCCTTCACCAGTAATGAACTGTGACCAGCGAGTGCCACCATGCGCACCGTCCCATCAAACGATGCATAAGACACGCGACTATCCTCCTGGTCAATATCATCATTTACCGATCACCCGATGATGGATCATCCGGAATTTTCCAGGATGCTTTTTAGGGACCACCCCCAAAGGAGAAACCCGCAAATTTGCTAATGGAGGTGAAGCAAAAGGACCAGCCATGCAGCCCATAGGAACATCGTTGTCCAACTTCTCCTGAACCACCTCCAGAAATTCCGACGCAGACTTAAGATTACCCACTTCGCTAGCCCAAAAAGGAATTCGGAACCCTTCCGAGAACCTCACCTCCAGCAAGGCAGCCACCCTACAACTGGGATACTGAGTGAGCCAAGGGCGCATTCTGTCGATGTGCACCGGTGTCACCCCCGTTCTCTCCCAAGTCCCCGACCCGGTCCGACCGTTGCTTGAAGCACTTCGGCAACACATGAGGCCTGCCTCAGTGTGCCCAAACTTGCAGGAACCTTCATTGAACTGCCAGCACAAACCAAGCTTGTGTCTGGACGCTGACACAGCTGGGAGCCCCAACCCCCCCGGCACCGGCCTGAAACAACACCAGGTCACCCTGTAAAGAAGCCGGACGCGTCATGATCGCCAACCAGATACCTATATCCATCTGGTCCCACGCCATAGATGGACGCAACACCATGCGCTGACAAAACTGCTTGACATAGCTCCACCAGGACAGGCCCCCATATGTTCGACACGCGTTCCATATGGTGTCCTGGTAGCAAAACAGAGACGAGCATTTTTGAGAAAACTTCTAGCCGATAACGCTAGCCAAAATCGCGAACGCCCTAACCCAATTAAAAAAAACTTCTGGTATCCTCCCATACCGGCGCTGCTCCCGATCTTCCTTCTTACCCTCGTCCTTCTCATCCTTCTCTGGTGGAGAGTACTCCAACGGAAGCAATGAGAATAGCTCGATGAACTCGCTGCACCAGATCTTGTTGCGCACCTCCTGTTTGAGATGTGCCCCCAACAGCCCAGACCAACACAGATAAGAGGACCCGCATGCCGCTGCCGCGACGCCCACCAGCACAGGAGACCCGAGCGCCGACAATGACGAAACAACACTACCCGATGCTCCTCTCGCCACAACATGCCCCTTAACAGCCGTGGCCGAGGGCAACCCAGGAGGCAGACTCAAGCCAGCTGATCCACTTGCAGACACTGGAGGCCCTCCAACCCCAGAACCTGCCCCCATCCCAGGCGTACCCACCCCTGACTAATCCAAGTGGGCTGCCCAGGAGCTCAGCGTCTCCTCAGCCGGCAATTCCAGTGACCCACTCCTGGCCTGAAGGGCACCGAGTAATCTGTGCAGACCACCCACCAATTCCTCTACCATATCTTCGCCCCCCCCCCCCCCCCGCTGCAACATCCCTAAAAGAGCTACATCCTACACCCGGATTCATCGTTGCAGGAGTATGTGCCGCCATCCTTTGGTTCCCATCAGAAGAAAGTCCAGCACCAGCAACCTCCGAACCCTGAAGCTGCTCCTGTGACAGAAGATGTGAAGAAACATCAGAAACTTCCCCAGGTAACCCAGGCGGCGCACCCCTCACCAGTCTCAAACCAAGATCTGCGGTGCGCACAGCGCACCCGGACAAATCCCCGGCACCCGCAGCATGCATGTTTCCTGAGACACCTTCTCCCACCACCGAAACCCGCAGAGACCTGAGGTGCCTCCCAGGAGTCCCACCGTCCTCGCTGCTAGTCGCCACCTGCATGTCCCCCAGACCCGAAACCCGCGGAGGCCCAAAGAGCCCCCCAGGTGCCCCACTGTCACTGCCTACAGTCACCTGCTGCCTGGACAAGCTGCTGCCTGCTCCATCCTGCTGTCTTCTCAAGGTGTCTCCACTCCCTGTCCCCAAGCCACTCCAGACTGCCAGATCAAGACCAACCACTAGGAGACCCGGTCCCACGGAAGCCAGCTGAGGCCCCAGACTTAACTGGCGTGCACCACCACTACCACTGCTCCATTCCACAGCCTCACAGCCACCACTGGGCCTGCCACTCCACGAAGATGCTCTGGATCTGGAAGGCCACCTCCGGGTCCGTCTGCCATCTCTCCTTTCCTCCAGCCCCAGCGTTGCCTCAGGATGACTCCCAGCTGCCTCCCCGCGGTGAACTCCCACAGCAGGCCTGCTCGCAGTACCCGAATGTGAGCCAGAAGGAAGAGGGCTCCGTCTCCTCCCCCTTCGATCATCAGGGCTTAATCTTTCAAGCGGGCGTGCTCTGGTCCTGCGCACAGGCCACCCCGCCGCTCCTCCAGCCGCAGCTCCATTCACACCAGCATCCACCGACCGCGCCTCCAGCTGAGCCTGCAGCCACTGCCCACCGTCAGCCACACACAGCCTCTGAACATCCTCCATCAGCCCGGTAAGTTCAGCCATGATAAGCGCCACAGCAGCACCACGCTGCTTCCCTTCCAGGATCTCTCACTAAAAGGGGGGCCCAACTTCCTGTCTCCCCTCCTATACCTAACCTAAGCCCACTCACAAACTACCTCATTTCCACCCCCCCTCCTTCTTCATGCCTTCCCTCCTCTAATATCCAGGGAGTTACTAACCGATTGCCACAATGTTCCACTGTCTACTGGTAATCACAGAAAACACATGCACTGATGTCTTCCCCAGTCTGGTTCCACTATAGCCACAGAATGATACATACGCTGTTTGCCTCCCCAACTAAGTTCCTCTGATAGCCATAGAATCACACATACACTGTCTGACACCCCAGCCTTGTTCCATTGTCCACTGGTAGCCAGGGAACCACACATTAACTGTCTGCTTCAATGGCCTTTTTCCACTGTCCCACAGATAGCCATAGAAACACATATAAGTTGTCCACTTCCCCGTTTGTTCCATTGACAACAGGTAGCCATAGAACCACACAAACACTCTCTTGTACTCTAGTTTTGTCCCTCTGGTAGCCACAGTGCCATACATACCCTGCCTGTCATCCTAGCCATGTTCCAGTGTCCACTGATGGTCACAGAATCACACATACACTGTCTACTTCCCCAGCCTTTTTCCTCTGCAAATTTAAATTCACATTCTGGACTTTGTTCCCGGTGCCACTGGTACATAGCTACAGGTTCACATCAGGTCCCAGCTTTGCTTGTTCTGCTGGTAGCCACACTTCCCCAGCCTTGCTTCATTGTCCCTCTGATAGCCACAGATCTACATATACACCTCGTAGCCTTGTCCCACTGTCCCACAGGTAATTGTCCCACTGTTCCACAGGTAGCCACAGATCCACACACCTCGCACCCTTGGTCTGCTTTTACACCTGTAACCACAGAATTGAGCATACACTTTCCCTGCTCAGTCTTGCTCCACTATCCCACTGATTTCACTGGAAGCCTCAGACCTGTACATACACTTCCCTGCTTTGTGCCACTATTCCACTGTAAAGTGCAGATTAGCACATACTCTTCCCCAGCCCTGTTCCACTGTCCCACTGTAGGCACAGTTCTGCACATATGTTGGCTGGCACCACTTACCTTTCTACTGGTGTGCCTATTGTGCTGAATCAGATGTAGTGTGGAGTGACCTGCTGACTCCACACTGTCTCCTCTAGTAATGCTTGATTGCACTGAAGGTGGAACTTGGAAGTAGTACAAATGCTAGTGCAAGTGTGAATCAGCAGATCACTCTACACGACAGATAACCATGCAGTGATGTGCCTCAGTGGGGTACAGGCACACCACATATACTGACGTTTAAACAAACAATAATGTGAGTTTTATTGCTATACAGCAACATTATACACTAATCTGATCGCCTAAAAAGAGGGACATCAAGGTGGGAAAGAGGGACAGAGAGATTGGGGTCTAAAAGAGGGAGTGTTCCTCCTAAAGAAGGACACTTGGGAGGTATGCCCTAAGCAGTGGGAAAATGTAACCAGATAAGGGTGCTGTATAGGAAGAGGGATCAGCTGCAGGAAGAGAGAGGTACTAATGCTATTATATAGATCACTGGTAAGGCGCCTCCCCTGGAATACTGTGTATAGTTCCTCAGACCAACTCTACAGGGGGATATTAACCCTTTGAGTGCCAGAGGGGTAGGCATCACATTGCTCTGCAATGCATTGTGTACATCTCTGACATTCAAAGGGTTAATGAACTGGAGGCAGTTTGAAGAAGAGCCAGTAAATGGTGCAAAGCATTTATGACAAAACTTGCCAAGATGGACTCAAAGACATTGATACTTATAACTTTTTAGAAAAGAGGGAAAGGGGAGATACAATAGAAACATTTAACTATATTAAAGGATTTAATACATTTCCTAAGGGAAGCATTGAGATACTAGTGGGCATGACCTAAAGTTGGAGGGTGAAGAGTCAATAATGTGCTTAAGTACTACTCGAAGGAAGGGTTGATATATTCATAGAACAGCCTTCCAGGAGAAGTGGTAGGGGCTAATACAGTAAAGGAATTAAAATTGCCTGAGATAGACTTGTCTTTTCTGTGAACAAGGTAAGACTGCATTTTAGCTGGATATGACAATGGGAAGAATGAAAGGGACAAATGGTTCTTATCATATGTCCAAAATGAAAATGTATATGTTTTATTCAAAGGTATTACATCTCAAACTGGAACTTTCGTGCTCAGTACTTCCCTGGCCTGAAATTTTATGGTGGAGCTGTTTCTGGAGTAGTTTGTGGAGGGCCGCTGACAGCAGCTGTCTGTACATCACTGTAGCAACAGCTCCACCATAACATTTCAGGCCATGGAATTACTGTACCCAAAAAATACAAGTTTCAGCTGCAAAAACATATATATTTTTCCAATATTACACAATATTTTCCCTGTAACACACAATGAATATAGGCTGTAACCATACAATGGAGGAGATGCACTAAAGCGTGATAAACAGGTGATAAAGCAGATATAACATCTCCAGTAATATCCGTACCTGGGAACTTCATGGTTGGGGATGCCCGGAGGAGAGCCCTCTGGTGCCGATGAGGGGAGAGAAATGACGTGATTTGCATCATAAAGCGGGCAGAGCTTAATTGCAAGTGACGGGGGAGACTTCAAAAACAAGAAAAATTGCTCCTTAGACTGGGGAAGGAAGAGAAGAGGGCGGGGAGTGGGAGGAACAGGGTGGGATGGAGCACAAGTGGGCAGAGTTTCATCAGAAAATAAGTGAGAATTTCGTCCCACGAATTGGCCAATCCATGTGTAAGCTTACCAACCACGCCAATTCGTGGGACGAAATTCTCACTTATTTTACTTAGATTTACTAAGGATTATTATATATGCCCATTACAGGGTACACATTATTCACAGCATATAGAGGAGCGCAGATTTGGTTGTTTGTATGTGTTTTCACCTCTTTATCACCCCTTAGTGCATAACCCACATAATCTTCTCTTGCAAAATATGCAGTGTTATAAAAGATTATTATTTCTTTAACCCCAAGGTGTAAGAGACATGTCCAGCACATTGTGAAGCAATGCATTGGAGAATGCCCTAGCACTGAAAGGGTTAAAAGCATCCCCCCCCCCCCGTTCATGCTAATTTGGACTTAGATTACATTGCTGGTGATAAATGTTATCGCTGACTGTATCTTACAGATTCCTATTGAACTCTAAGGAGAGATTTGGATATAAAAGCAGCCTTAAATGCAGTTAAATCCAGGCCCTGGCTAGCACAAGATAACACTGTGAATTAGTCAGAATTCAAAATGGACCATATGTATTTACTTTAACCCATTGATGGCCATAGGGGTGTGCAATGTAGTGCAGAGCAATGAGTTGCCACCGTTCTGGCAGTCAAAGGGTTAACCCTTTGAGTGCCAGAGGGGTACACAACGCATTGCTTTGCAATGCTTTGCGTAACCCTCTGGCACTCAAAGGGTTAAACCTCACAGTTCAAATGGACATTGCTATGCAGCATGGGAGCTCCCTTGGCAGCTAATGGGTTAATGTCTCCTCCCTGGTATCTGCAGCTTCGTGACAAGGACAAACCGATTCTAGCCCTGAGATGGGTGATTAGGAAGGTTTCAGCCTCACTGCCTGAGCCCTGCCTGTTACAGGGATAAATGGGGAGTCTGAACTGCAGAGACTGTCAGCAGTGAGCACATTTATCTTAAGACAGCATCATATTTCTAAACGCAATGAAAATGTGACTAATTTCCCGGAGGTGACAAGACAATTTGTGTCACTCTCTCAGCTCCAGGAGCTTTGTAAATTGAGGCCATTTTTTGGGGGGGTGATTGAAATTGTTCATTATCTTTAGCTGATAATTACTAGGAGGACATTTTTGATCTACTTTGCCAGTGATTAAAGAGTTTCATATCTTGTCTGAACTGTAAGGACAGTTTGTACTATGATGTTGGGTTTTTAACTGCTTTATGGCAAATTTACATATGCCGCACTACAGAATTAACACTGTGGATGAGAAGTCTGTTGCTCTCCAGCTGTTGATAGGCTCAGATTTAAAGCTCAGGAGCCTTTAAGAATTGCACCCTAGGTGTGCTTAGTCCCACTCATGGCTATACTACACTCAGAACATGACTACACCCCTAGGCCCAGATGCAGAAAATACCCTCAGCTCTTTGACCCCTTAGCGACCGGCGGTCCTGGGACGTTTCCGTCCCATAGGGACTGCGTTGATGCATGCCGACGCACCGGTACACGTGACCTGTTGCGTGTATCGGCGTGTCACTATGAGACCTGATAGAGATCGCTCCGAGGTCAATCTCAGGCCCTATTTTTACTTACAGCACTCCCGGTAGAGCGATGTAATTAAAAAGTACATGACGCACTATGACCGTCATTGGTCCTTCAGTAGCCTGCCCAGTGCCCTCAGTACAAGCTACAGAGCACTCGGTGATGCAGGGATAGTATTATATTGTGTCACCAGAGCTGCTTTCACAGAACCTGATAGAAAACAGAAATTTAGGAAGCTCCCTGTCAGAAAAATAAAAGTGTAAAAAAAAAAAAATAGGTGAAGATATAAAAATAATATACAAATCAAAGGCAATCTGACTTTACATGTTATAGACTTACAGAATATTTAATGTCACAAAGGAGACTGACATGGTATGGTATTGTGTTGTGTTTTTGTTATTATGTATTTAGTTTCTCACAACTGCTTCAAACAATTGTCTGTTTTATCCATTTGTTCTAATATTATAGTAGATCCATCCTCATTATTATGTACACTTGCAGTAGTCAGTTTACTGCCACATTCTCCATTTTCTGTGTTCTTATATTATTCTTAAAGGGATAGTAATGTTTCATAATAAAAGCAGATCTAATTAAACATCATAGTATTTGGGCCTTGGAGAGTGTTATTTCAATTCTGTCAGAGTTGTAGTACAAGAGTAATTAAATGACAAAGTGTCCCCCTCCTGCCCCTTTTACTGATGTAACACTTTTCAGCCAGAGCAGAAGGGAGGTGCCCAGGTAGATTGCAAAGAGGGACAATCTTCAATTAAGATAAGGGAAAAACCTGAAAAGCTTGTCAAGGGGGGGCAGGGTTTTCATTGTTCTCATGGGAAGAAGATTGCCCCCTGCTGTTATCTGTCTGGTCTATGGACTGGATTCCACATCTGAGAAGAGATGGCTTGCACTAGGTAAAAGGGGCAGGAGGGGGAAACTTTACTTGTGAATATCTCTCAAACCATAAAGGTTTGAGAAATAAATCTTATATCGTTCTTCATGTTTTTTTAATGCCTACAAAATAAAATAAAGATAAAACGAAGGATCCCTCCATTCTGTATAACTTGCTCTCCCTCCATTTTGTGTATCCTGCACGGCCTCTATTTTCTTGTAGTGGTTACTTTCTTTTACACTTCTTTCATTACATTTTATTGTAGTCTGTAGCTTATTCCTTCCCCAGTCATTCATAAAATCTTCTCACCCGCTCTGGAAGAGCTTGCTCTGTAGAAGTTCTGCTTTGAAACCCCAAGTGGGGCCTGAAACCGTGAATGTGTGATAGTTGTTTTCCATTAAATCGTTTGAAAGTATGGACATTGTCCAATATGTAAGCAGGTTTCTACCTTGCAAGATGGGAATGTTAAACTGAAGGCTGACATTATAATGTTAGGAATGAAGAGGAGGGAGCACAGGGAAAACAGAGAGATGTAGCTCTAAGTCTAGTATTTAATCAGATAAAAATGCACTCTCACATATTCTCTATCTTGGGATACAGCATATTGGGTCCCTGTTCCCTTATTAGCCACAAGAAACTGCGTCCTCTCAATACCCAGAAAATGGTAGCTATGTGGAGTGAGATAAGGAAATAGCTGATTGTCTAAATTATTATTTCTGCTTAATCTTTACATAAGATTGTGAAGAAGGGGGCTTCATTAAGAATAAGAGCTGTTAATGTTAAGCCGGTGGACACTAGACTGTTTACAGAGTATGAGATGTTACTGATGTTATCTATAGCAGCATGGCTTTATTGCAGGAAGATCTTGCTAAAAAAACCCTGGTTGCATTTATTTATTATATTCATACCTGGAAACTTTCAATACTAGTTGACCTTGAGATTTTATAGATATTAAACCTCAAAGTTCCCCTCAACATAGGTTCTTGGTGAAAAGCTCCTACTCGCTCTAATAGAGAGATGCTCCAATTGGTCCTCAAGGAACCACTGTCATGCAACAAATTAGATATATCACTGCTTGGACACGCACAAGACAATCAGGACTTATCCCTCTGCCTTCCTAGTATAAGTGGTACCAGTTTAGGGCCCTATGAAGCAGTTAATTGGAGCAGATTAGATAATAGGTAGAACTGGACTGTCTCTCCCTGATAATTTGGCTCTTCACACTGAGACCCTGAGATTGGGGTCAAAACCTTGAGTCTCAGGGTCAAACCCTGAGAGTTCCCAGGTATGATTATGCTACTCAAGTGATAGACAAGGGTGGAACAGTACATATAGCATATTTGGATTTTAATAAAGCTTTTAACACTATACCACACAGAAAGCTGATTCATAAGATATACAGTTTGTGACTGGACTCAGGTAGTTGACTGGATAAATAATTGTCTGAAGTTTTTCATAATCAGGAGTGCCACGGGTTTAGTGCTAGGGCCTGTTCTCTTCAGTATCTTCATTGGTGATTTTTCAGGGCATCCTATTATGTCGTCTTTTATTTGGCGACCAAGAAAACTGCACATTCATAATGTCACATGGTTCAAAAGATCAACATTCTAATATCCATACCTGGGAACTTCCAATTGAGGTCTGCCCAGAGAGGAGTCCTCTGGTGCAGCAGGGGGTGACAATAATGATGCAAATCCCGTCAAAAACAGGCAGGGCTTGACGCGAGTTGGGGGGGCAGGGCTTAAAGGTGACACACAGAAGGCTGTGGAAGGAGGAACACCAGGAGAAACAGCAGATGTGGGCAGAGTTTCAATAGAAACTACCCACATCCGGAGGAATCTGCCTCTGCCCCGGAGACCCGGTAAAACTCTGTCAAAACCGGAGTCTCCGGGGTAAATCCAGAGAGTTCCCAGGTATGCTAATATCGCAGGATTACGTGGCCACGATGTATGTTTCAAAGCCCTGTGTCTGTTCTTTTCATTCCTTTGCTGACTTCCATCTCTCCCTGTTGGTGAGGTCTACCCATGCTGAGCAGTACACAATGTGAAGGGTTGTAAACGTATCCCCTAAATCAGCATAATTTAGAATACCAGTAAGTGTAAACCCAGAGAATTTGTGAACTGTGGGAGTTGTAGTCCAATTTGTTTTAGACTATGTGGTGCTACAAGTGTGATCATTAGTTCCCTTATACTTAGTATATAAGCAAACGTGTCCTGCTCAGCAGGAGGAGACAGCATATGCGAAGTGTAAGGGAACTAATGATCACACTTGTAGCACCAAATATTCTAAAACAAGTTGGACTACAACTCCCATAATTCACAAACGCTCTAGGTTTACACTTACTGGTATTCTAAATTACGCTGATTTAGGGGATACGTGTATAACCCTTCACATTGTGTCCTGCTCAGCACAGGGAGACCGCACCAACAGGGAGAGATAGGAAGTCAACAAAGGTATGAAAAGGACAGACACAGGGCTTTGAACTATACATCGCAGTCACTTAAGCCTGTGATATCAGAATCTCAGCATTTTCATGTGGGCGAGATTCTGATGTCGCTCTTTCGAACCATGCAACAATATGAACGCGCTGTTTTCTTGGTCGCCAAATAAAAGGCAACTTTTCCATAGTGAACCATTCTACTGGAGGTATTCAAGAAAAGATGTGACTTTTTGCAGATGAAACATGATCTAAAGATAGAGGGTGTATAATTCAAAATTAACATGTGTAGGAAGCACTACTTTACAGAAAAGGTGATAGAGCAGCCTCCTAGCAGAGGCGGAAGGGACAAATAATGTAAGAGAATTCAAAAATGCCTGGGATATACATATCTATTCTGAAATCTATGTAAGACTTTGTATTTTAATTAGATAAGGATGGGCAGACTGGATGGGTCAGATGGTTTTTTATATCATCAATATCTTTGTTTCTGTGTATCTATTGTCAAGGTGGATAATGTGAAATTGTCATTAGGGATGGACGAAACTTTCCGCCTCAAAATGAAATCAGCGAAAAATGGCACTTTCCGCTTGGCGAAAAATTTCCTGCAAAAAGTGCAGATTTTCTGCTTTTTTCACACATTGAAATCAATGGGAACATAGAAGTTACACAGAACACATAGCAAATATTATTTTATTTCCCAAAGGCACAGTATAAAAGGGGCATGAGGGTGCCTGTGTTGGTGGGGTGTGGGAAAGAATCAGTTGAACAGGGGATGATTTTTGGGGGGTTGTTTACTGGGATTGGGGGGCACTTAATAAAAAAGAAATCCTATATAAAATATAATAAAAACCATAAGACATGATATAAAGGGGTCTGAGGAGGGTGCCTGTGTTGGTGAATGGATGAATCATCTGAACAGGCAATTTGTTTTGGGGGGTTTCTTGACTGCTATTGGGGGGGACAGTTAATAAAAAATAAATCAATAAAATAAAATAAGACATGTGTATTTAAAGTGACAGGGACAGGAACCCACTGACATAAGCTACCACTGGGTTGGACTGATACTTGACTTGATAGAGTATTTTGTAGAGGATGATTTGTTTGATTTGTTGTTAGAGGCCTTTGTAGGACTTAGACTTATTAGAGGCCCAAGCCCTGAAGAAACATTGATTTGTAGGACTTAAAGGGATAGTAATACTTGAAAATAATTGTATTTTATATTGTAGCCCTTAAAAAAACATGAAAAATGATATAAGTCTTATCTCCCAAACCTTTATGGTTTGGAAGATATTCACTTGTAAAATATAGTAAAATTCTCTTTTCCTGGCTGTTTCAGCCAAGTCTGCCATCTAGTGGACATATTTGGAATTCGGTCCACAGAGCAATCGGCAGCTCTTTAGCAGTGCCGAGATCACGTACTTTGAAAAGAACTACTTAACTGGAACTATCTACAAAGTGTGCCTGGCTTGAAAGCACACTTTGTAGACCATTCGAATTAAGAAATTCTTTTTAAAGATGGTGATCTCAGCACTTCTGGAGAGGCACTGCTGGTCGGGTGACCGGATTCCAAATCTGAAGGGTGGAGCAATGACGTCACTCCAGGGGAAACTTTACTTCTGAATATCTCCCAAACCATAAAGGTTTGGGAGATAAGACTTATATCATTTTTCATGTTTTTTAAGGGCTATAATATAAAATAAACTTATTTTCAAGTATTACTATCCCTTTAAGCTTGTTTGGCATAATCCCTAAGGAAACATTGATTTGTAGGATTTAGGCTTGTTAGAAACAAACCCTTCAAAAATTGTTTAATTTTTTGTAGGATTATTGTTATTTTTTATTATTATTTATTTTATTTTATTTTTTTCAAAACACAAGCCCTGAGAAAAAAATAAAAATGCCCTACTGGCCTAATGCCAGCAGGTCATGTTGGCCAGTGGCCACTGTCAAATGTCTTCCTGAGTCCTGAGTTGCAACTGCTGTTCATATTGCTGCTGCTGAATTGTTTAAGCAGCAGGATGATTAGACAGCTGAAAGGGAATGGGATCAACAATAGCAATAACATGGAAGATGGATGATGAAGGTTCCATTTGCCATGACTGGCTCCAGTGATGCGCCTGAGGCAGGAGCAGCAGAATAAGTAGCCCCAGTATTTGTGGAGAAACGAACAAGTTGGCCATTAAATCTTCTCCACCTGCCCCTCCTCCAAAATCACCATGGGTGTGTTGTTATTAGAATATATTTTTCCCTTGAGAGCAGGATCAATGGGTCTCTTCAGCAACTGCAATGTGCACAGTATGTGTGTGGTAAATATCATCTGGGGGCACAACTGTATCCAAACACCATGACACCCAAAACCAAGTACTGCCGCTGTCACTATACCTGTTTTCTACACCCGCTAAGGACACATGACAACTTGCTGACAGTTTAATAGTAGTGATGAGCCCTCCCTGCCACCATCTTAGCATATTCTGTGGGATGGAATCTCCTCAGATGCCGCTTAATGCACTGATTGCGATTCTCCTCCACCACACTAGCATGTGTGGTCAGTGCACCACACAGTGTGCAATGTGTAGAGATGAACTGACACATCCTAACATCAACAGAGTGGCTATCATTTGACGGGGGAGGTAATGAACAAGGTGGATTGGCAGAAGATGTAGTTACCCTAGAAGGTGATAGCGAGCTATTTGTTTCACACATCCTGGAACTTCCAGTCTCTGCCTGGGTTGTTCTATTTCTCCGCCTCGCCTATTGTTGCCTTTCTGGTGGTTCAGGGACAGCAAAAGTGGTGCTTGATTTCTGTGGTGGGTGTTTGGCTTTAACATGTTTGAAGTAAATGTCATGGTGTCTGTGTTTCATGTGTGATATGAGGGCGCTTGTGCCAAGGTGCGTTCCCTCCTTTCCTCTTTGCACTGACTTGTCACAAATTGTGCACAATGGCGTTGCTGATGACTGTACTTCGCCTGCCCCAACAGAAAAATACTCTCACACCCATGATGACTTCAGAGGGAAGGGGAAAGGTGGAGAAGAATGGCCTCTTTCTTCTTGTCCTCCACATTCCCCTTCATTGTCTGTGGCAGCGGATAATGTTGCTGCTATTGCTGCTACTGCCTCAGAGTCAGCACTGCAACTAGGATCAGGAGAATTGCTACTGTTGGCAAGTGGAACCTGTCCTAGTCCTGCACTGCTTGTTTACCACATTCCCACTGTGTCCACGGTGGTCTGTGGCACACTAACCTGCTCCTCAGCATCCTGCTGCCCTTGCATCTCAGCATAAGAAGGAATTAGAGCAGTTACAAATTCCTCTAATTCCAAGATGTCCTTGCTAGTGGTGGTGGTGATGCCCATCCTCATTCCTGTCTCCCATTCCTTCTCAGTTTCTGCTAAAAAGGCCATCAATGTCTCTTTCACCCCAGTTTCTCCAGCATCATCACCACCACTAGTCCTACATGCTGTTGTTGCTGCTGCTGCTCTATTCCAGACATCTCACTGCTGCTTGGAGGAGGTGACGAGCAATTTGACAGAGGGTCCCCTAATGTCACACTTGCCATTGCCTTTTAACCTGAAGAAGAAGGCAGACTAGCACTAGCAGAAATAGCAGCAGGCGCAGGCAGCTGATCTGTGCTCCTGCTGGTGGTGGTGATATTAATTCTCAGCCTGCTCTCCTCCCCCAACACCAGTTCTGGCCCCTTCAGGTTCATGTTCCACCTGGACACTGTAGTGAAGAGAAGGGGAGGACTCCCAGTCCCAGGGTCAGGAGAATGGTGTGGGCTCCCTTGACTGCTAGTCTGGATGCTGTAAAATGTTTCCCCTACCACTCCGACTGCTGCACCATTACTGCTACTACTACTAATGCCAACCACATGAAGTTCAGCCGCAGAGTCTTCCTCCTAAGTCTCACAGTCACTAGTAATATCAGGATATTGTTGTTGATTACCCCCTCCACTTCTAATGCTAACAAGCTGCTGGTCCTTAGTAGCAGTAGTACTAGCAGTGGCAGGACTGCTTGGGAATGGCAAGTGTGATTTAGGGTCCCTTGCTGTCACACTTGGCATCTTCCCCCCCTCCGAGTGCTACAAGAAACACTAGCAGCAGGCAATGTATTGGTGGCAGCAGGTTCAGCACTGGCAGCAGGTACAGTACTATCTGCAGGTTCAGCACTGGCAGCAGGTTCAGTACTAGCAACAGGTACAACACTAGTGGCTGCAGGATCAGAAATGTTGCACTGGCAGCAGGGGCAGCACATCTGGCAACAGGTACAACACTAGTGGCTGCAGGATCAGAAATGGTGGCACTGGCAGCAGGGGCAGCATGTCTTGTGGCAGGCACAGGCAGATGACCTGTCCTGCTCTCACTATCCTTTTCTCCCTTCCTTCCCATTCCCTTTTCTCCCTTCCTTCCCTTTTCTCCCTTCCTTCCCATTCCCTTTTCTCACTCCCTTCTTATTAAATTCTCCAAGATCCCTTGGGGTGATTTAGGGGGACTGGACAGAATTGGTTGAGTACTGCTAGTCACTTCCTCCTCCTCAGACTCAGTGGACACATAATAAAGGTCCTTCCACTTCCTCTTTTTGCTGCTCATAGTGATAGGAGTCACTATGAGCCTCTCCTGCCTCACTTTTTGCAAAATATCACAAGAGAACAGCACAGGACATCTATCTCGCACTGTAGCTGCTTTTATTGTGTCTGCCTTCAGCGAACAAGTCACGTTTTTATAGCGGAAGTGCGAAAACAATGTAAATCAATGGGTGAAAGCTTTTTAGCCACTGAAAAAATTGAAAAAACATAATCTACAAAAGTCCCACCATGGGTGTATTTTGAGAGCTATAGTCCAGTTACAGCTGGAGGGACACAGGTTTTTCATTTATGCCATACTCTCCAAAAGCAGTATTCTGGGATAGCATCTCTGGCATTATGAAGACTACTGGGCTCTAGAGACACTCTTTACAGAAGGGCTGTTGTCATCAGCTCTTCCTAGAAGCTTTGCTGCTCTGCTTAGCAATTAATGTAGGTCACCTACATGGCCAGGCATTCCCTGTCAGCCCCAGCAATGATTCTGCAGAGTAATGCAAGAAAATTATCTTTTTTTGTGAATTAAAATGCCCAGATAAATCTATAGCAGAATTCATCTGCAAAAAAAAAGTATATTGTTAGAAAGGATTGCTTACTTAGGTAAGAATGTTTCACATTAAATCTGCAGTTGATTTATTTACAGATCTCCATTTCAAGTCTGTACTTAGTATACACAATAGACAGCAACACTATGAGAATACCTACACAAAAATTCTCATCCACATTCAGCAGAGTATCATAACAACAAGACAAATAATGTAAAGGATTTCTCACGTAACAGATTACAAAATATTTTCAATGGAAAAAAGGTTTATAGATATGCCTGATTGCTGTGAAAAGGACACTGCAGTCTTTCTGTAAAACTAATTAAGAGCCACTTATTAGAATCATTTCTACTTATAAGTATAATTTACATTGCTGATGACAGTAAACTGTTTAAGGAAATACATTCAGAGCTGGATGTTTTTTCTCTGCAGAAGGATTTAGATAAACTGAGTGATTGGGCAGAAAAGTGGCAGATGACATTTAATGTAGATAAATGTAAAGTTATGCATTTGGACTGTAGAAACAAACATGCTACATATATACTAAATTTGAAACAACTTGGGGAATCCTTATTTCGAGAAAGAATTAGGTGTGCCGATAGTCTATAGACTTCACAACAGTGTGCAGAGTCAGTCAGCTGCTGCAAGAGCAAATAGGGTACTATCCTGCATAAAAAGAGGTGTAGATGCAAGAGATGCTAATATTATTTTACCTCTATATAAATCCTTGGAAAGGCCTCATCTAGAATATGGAGTACAATTTTGGTCGCCAGTTCTTAAAAAAGACATTAATGAACTGGAAAAAGTGCAGAGACTTGCAGCAAAACTGATAAAAGGATTGAGAAACTGAGTTATAAAAGTTATATAGACTATCCAAAATGGGTTTGTTTACATTAGGGAAGAGATGTCAAAGGGGTGATATGATTACCATTTACAATTATGTTCAAGGTCAATGCAATGAACTATCCAATGAGATATGTACGCAAAGAGCTGAGCTGAGAATGGTAGGTCATCCATTAAGACTAGAGGAAAGGAGCTTTTAACTAAAACAAAGGCAGAGATTTTTTACAGTAGGGAAGGTAAAGCTATTGAATTCTTTGCCTCGGGATGTTTTGCTTGCAGATACTATAACTGCTTTCAAAAAAGCAATGGATACTTATCTAGCACAGAACACAAAGCCGGATCACAAGCAAGGCGCACAAGGCACCTGCCTAGGGCCCGGCCAAATGAGGGAGGCCAGGAAACCTCATCCTGTACTAGAAGGAGGACTGACAGCCGCGTCTACTGGACTGTCATCAGAGTCAGACAGTGCAATGGAGGCAGCCGGCTGGGTCTAACTCTAGACCCAGTGACGTGACGTCAGACACAGCACGCAGGCTATGCTGAGGTGTGAAGAAGAGCGCTGTGTGACTGCGTTTACACACCACTGGGCTGCCCGCATCTAAGTTAAGCGCCACTGCCCACTGCTGCGCCACAGAGACAGACTGACTGACGCCCAGGCCAGAGAGAGCTCGCTGAGCGGGAGGCAGCAGAGCGATACAGAGTCAGACAGCAGCCAGACTCAGTCCTCCTGTTTGAAGGCAAGAGGGGGAAGGGAATTCAGGAAACTGTAACAGGCACAGCTGCCTAACAGGCAAAAAGGGGAGAGAATGACATCATCAAGGGGGGGAGAATTAGGCAAAGGGGGATCAAGAGAGGCAAGAGGCGGCATTAAGAGCAGGTCAGGTGAAAGAGGCAGAGAGAAGTGGGGCAAGAGGGAAAAAAGAGGGGGAACTGGGGAAACTTTAACAGGCAAAAAGGGGAGATCATTCAAGAGGGGGAGAAAGGCAAAGGGGATTAAGAGGGGGCATCAAGAGCAGGTCAGGTGAAAGAGGAAGAGAGAGGTGGGGCAAGAGGGACAAAAAGACGGGGAATTGGGGAAACTGTAACAGGCGAAAAGGGGAGATCATTCAAGAGAGGGAGAAAGGCAAAGGGGATCAAGAGAGGTAAGAGGGGGCATCAAGAGTGGGTGAATGAGGCAGAGGGGGGTCAAGAGGGAGAAAAAGAGGCAAAAGGGAGAAAAAAGAGGCAAAAGGAAGAAGGATCAGGAGGCAAATGGAGGAGGATCGGGAGGGGGAGAAAGAAGCACAGGGTGGGATCAAGAGTCAAGAAGGAGAGAGAGGAGCAAAAGTAAGGGGGATCAAGAGTCAATGAGGATCCAGGGAGGGGAAGAAAGAGTCAAAGGGGGGAGGGACCAAGAAGCAAAAGGAGGGGGGGAAGAGGCAAAAGGGTGGGATCAAGAGTCAAGAAGGGGAGAGAGAGGCAAAAGAAGGGTATCAAGAGCCAAGAGGTGGTGTCAGGGTGGAGGGGGGCCCCAAATTGGTACCTTGCCTAGCACCCTGTGGAGTGTTAATCGGCTCTGACAGAACAATATTGAGAATTATGACAGATGGCTTCAGTTCAGATATGTTGTTGATCCAGGGAACTATCTGACTGCCATTTGGAGTCAGGAAGGATTTTTTTTTACCCAATTGGGGCTTAACTGGAAATGCCCTCAATTAGTTTTTTTGTTTTTTTTGGGGGGGAGGGGGGTTGCCTTCCTCTGGATCAACAGGGGGTTATTTGGCAAGGGCTTGACATGATGGACGCTTGTTTTTTTTCAGCCTCATCAACTGTTTTGCTATATTACTATGTATGTTACTTCATGTGATTCATTGTACATTCTAGATCAGATATAAGCAAACATGGCCTTAACGCTCTGCTTAGACCATAACTCCCATCATTCTTAACTGGGTAATGGTTGATGATGCAGATAGTTGTAGACCAACAACACTGAAGGGACACATGTTTCCAACCCCTGGTGCAGTATGGAGGCTGATGTACTAAAAAGAACTGGAGAAATTGTGGGACAACTATTCGCACCCTAGGGGACAAATAAAAATTCTCATTGATTTAATGGAACTTTAACCCTTTGAATGCCAGAGAGATATCCAATGCATTGCAACACAATGCGTTGAATACCTCTCTGGCACTCAAAGTGTTAACCTCTTCAATATTAGAGAAATCTCCAATATATTGTGAATATCAGCCTTACTGTACATTTTTGTCTCCCTGGTGTGTAGCCTGTATATTGTTTTATGTGTTTTCCATGTTGTTTTAACCCTTTGAGGGCCAAAGAGGTATTTAATGCATAGTGTTGCAATGCTTTGTATACCTCTGTGGCACTCAATAGGTCAGTCGGATTGCAGCTGCAGGTCTGTCAGTTCCATTGTTAATCAGACCCTGCCTGTAGTGTAAACTTACAGTTCATTCTTTCCTCCTTCTCCTCTCCTATAGTTGCCTTTTCTGGCCTGGGGTTCACCTCATTCTACCTGGCAGGGAAGCTGCACTGCTTTACTGAGATAGGACAAGGAAAGAGTTGGCGTCTCTGTGCCGCTATCTTGCCTCTCTACTGCGCCATGATGATCGCACTGTCACGCATGTGTGATTACAAGCATCACTGGCAAGGTAAGGATGCCGCAATGATACTCACTGCATGACGCCTTGATGTACTCCGACAAACAGAAGCAGGACTGGATTTCCATTGTAGGTACCTCAATGCGAGCCACTTATGGTGCCCTTATCCCCACCTATGGCCCCACACTCATATGTCCCCTTCTGAAGGCACAGACAGAAAATACCTTTAACCTGTAAAAAAGAAGCCCCCAAAAAGCTATTAACCCCTTGACAGCTTTGAATTATGCCGCAGACTTCTGTAGCAGACAATACGTTAATTAATAGTGAACACTGGGGTATGTACACTGATAAAAATAATTGTTCACCATAAAGCAGGGGTGTTAAGATTGCTCTAACCCATTTACAATTCAGAATGTGGGTGTAGCACAGCTGAGACTCCACCCCTCAAAACTTGGCATTATAGGCAATTGCCTATTCTTCCTAATGGGAAACAAGCCATCAAAGCAGTATTACACTTACACAAACACATACATATGTTGTATAGCTGAATCAGGCTAAAGGCTTAATCACATTCAGAGCAGGGGTGTTGGCACGTCTGAAATCATGTTAGAAGTAGCTGGTCAATACAATAAAAACAAGCACCTATAATATTAATTGCTTATAGACTTGTTCCGATAAGAAAAAAATCAGTACTGTAGAGTTTTCCTTGCGGAGTAAGTGAAAGACATTCCCTCTGCTGGGATATGCACCATTCAAAATATATTACAAATCAGAACTTTTTTTCCCACATCAAACTGTTAGCAACAATGCTAGCAGGTGTCCTGGGGGCATTTGTTTTACACTGTGCTCAGTTGGAGATGTGGAGTCAAAGATTAACTCTTTAACTGACAGAGGCATAGCTAACAGATTGCGAAGTGATGCTTTGGACACCCCTCTGGCATTCAAAGGGTTAAGACTTGTCACTGAAGTGTGGGAAACAGCTCCTTGTGTACAAACAATGTAATTCAGCAGCTCTTACTTCTCAGATGCATGAACCTTAAAGGAGAATCCCGAATCTCATATTGCTACACAGTCTCCAATCCTCAGTCACACAATGTGTGCAGTTGTGTCTCTTGGCGATACCAGAGCCTCTCCACAAGCTCTCGCAATATGCAAACCATGAAAAAATGTATCGCTCTAACAGGAACCACTCCATTTTGTAATAAAAACAAGCAATTTTATTTCACAAACGTAAAATAGTGAGTACCTTCATAACTTCCGGGGTTACAAATGGAAGAGAGACTCTCTGGGCATACAAACAAGCAAGGTGTAATCACATCGGTCCCTCACAGAGCAACATGTTTTGTAAAACATGTGATTACACCTTGCTTGCTTGTATGCCCAGAGAGTCTCTCTTCCATTTGTAACCCCGGAAGTTATGAAGGTACTCACTATTTTATGTTTGTGAAATAAAATTGCTTGTATTTATTACAAAATGCAGTGGTTCCTGTTAGAGCAATACATTTTTTCTTGGTAAACAGCTCCTGGTGACCACAACAGAAAACTACAATCTGGTAAAAAAAATGAGATTTTCTTTGTAACCTTTTGAATAAAATAATCTCTTAGCGGTGGAAGTGCCATTGTTTTACTGTCCTGCAGTGTGTACAGTGTTTATATCAGTGGTTCTCAACCTGTGGGTCGGGACCCCTTCGGGGGTCGAATGACGATTTGCCAGGGGTCGCCTACAACCATCAGATATTTATATTACAATTCATAACAGTAGCAAAATTACAGTGATAAAGGAGCAACGAAAATAATTTTACTGTTGGGGTCGCCACAACTTGGGAAATTTTATCAAAGGGTCGCGGCACTAGAAAGGTTGAGAACCACTGGTTTATATATACGATTCCTGCTCATTTTCACCCTTTGAGTGTCAGAGGAGTAGGCAACACATTGCAGAGCCCTTCTGGCACTCAAAGGGTTAAATTAGGTCATGAAAACATACAATTGTTGGTACCGTGTTAGAAATACAGGAGGCAGTTATAGTCAAGTTGATACCTTCATTGGCTAACTAAGCAGATTTAGGATGCAAGCTTTCAAGACTGCTTAGGTCTCTTCCTCAGGCAGGTTCTTGTCTGAGGAAGAGACCTAAGAGGTCTTGAAAGCTTGCATCCTAAATCTGCTTAGTTAGCGAATTAAGTTATCAACTTGACTATATTTGCATCTTGCTCTATATCATTGATTCAGTTACACAAAAAGGTGTCAGTAGGTCATGAAATACCCTAAAAAGTCTCAGTAATGTCCCTCCCACCAGCCAGGCCCCAGCAACAACACCTAAGACAAAAGTGTCCCTCTTTGGCCATATGAAATGTTGGAATATGTGTGAATACATTATTTTCTTACCATTTACACATATCCTCTAAAAACAGAAAATGTCATTCTACATAGACTGCTGCTTATTTATTTATCTTTTGATGAAGTTGTGAAAGCTGCAGGGCTTTGGGAATCCATTTTGTCCTTGCAGTTACATCAGATGAGGCAGGCGTGAATACGGGTTGCTATATCCAGTACACATTAATTGTCTGCAGAAGATGGAAAGGTCATTGACCATTGTGGCTTGTGTGATTTTTATAATAATAAATAAATTAGTTAGTGCAGATTTGCTCAGATGTCCTCAAGTTCCCTTTACAGTATAGATTTTCAGAATTTCCTCATGTGAACACAGGCAGATCAGTGGCTCATTTATCCTGAAAAACCTGTCTGTGTTAATAACATAACATTACTTAGATGAAATGTAAGAAAGTTTTATTTCACTGAGAGTGTAGTAGATAAGTGGAATAGCATACCAGCAGAAGTGGTAGAAGTTAATACAGTGACAGCATTTAAAGGGATAGTAATGTTTCATAATAAAAGCAGCTCTAATTAATCGTCATAGTATTTGGACTTTGGAGAGTGTTATTTCAATTCTGTCAGAGTTGTAGTTCAAGAGTAATTCAATGACAAAGTATCCCCCTCCTGCCCCTTTTACTGATGTAACACTGTTCAGCCAGATCAGAAGGGAGGTGCCCAGGTAGACTGCAGAGAGGGACAATCTTCAATTAAGATAAGGGAAAAACCTGAAAAACGTGTCAAGGGGGCAGGGCTTTAATTGTTCTCATAGGAAGAAGATTGTCCCCTGCTGTTATCTGTCTGGTCTATGGACTGGATTCCACATCTGAGAAGAGATGGCTTACACTAGGTAAAAGGGACGGGAGGGGAAACTTTGCTTGTGAATATCTCTTAAACCATAAACGTTTGAGAGATAAGACTTATATTGTTCTTCATGTTTTTTTAATGCCTACAAAATAAAATAAAGATAAAACTAAGTATTACTATCACTTTAAGCATGCATGGGGCAGGTATAAGGCTGTCCTTAACATAAGAAAAGACCAAGGACCAAAAAAGGTTTGAGGTTTTTTACAGTAGGAAAATGGGCAGACTAGCTGGGCCGAATGGTTCTTATCTGCCGTCAAATTCTATGTTTCTATTCTTCTGTTTAACAGAGGCTATCCTGAAAACCAACACTGATGAGGGATTAGTGGGAAGCTAGAGAACAAGTTTGAGCCTCTCTAAATTACAATCTTCAAGTTACAGCACTCTCTCAGGGGCGCTGCTTCACAGAAAGTAATCCAGTGGTTGGAAAAATGTATCTTCAGCCGTTCACCAGATCATCCACAAGGATGGAGAAATATGGTTTGAAAGACAATGGGGACTTGCACATTAACACTTTAAGAAAGTTTTAATCATGGGCGCACAAATTCAGACAGGGCAGAGGCCATATAATTAAAGACAAGTGATTAGACATAGGCATGACAAGAAGTCATGAGCAGAACTGAAGTGTAGAAGAAGTCAAATACAGCAAAATACTTATTCTCAGGAAGCAGAGAGCAGATGTAGTCAAACATACTAGATGTTATACTAGCAGAGAAGGATGCACAATCAAAGGTGAAGAGTCAGACCTGTCAAACCAAGCAGAGGTCTTAATAGCAAGGAGCAAGAGATAGCAGTGTCAGCATCAAGTTGGGATCATTACACAGAGGACAACAAGGACCAAAAAAACAAGAGTAAACTTCAATAATTTGAGAAACAGGATTGACTTATAACGGAAATCAGAGGACAGAGAGAAGATTCTAAAAGGCATGTGAATGCAATGTATCTTAAAACCGATCAGGATAGCATTACATTGACAACATGAGCTATCTGGCTTTAAGGAAAGCACAGGGTGTAAAGCTGCAGCCCCTTACGAAAGCAGTCTCTAATTCAAATCATGACACATACAGAGTTGTCTCATTTGCGGTAACTGCAAGGAAACATTATTACCTAGAGCACTGCAGTTTTCAGTACTTCACTATCTGATACATACTGAAGACACATTTTCTAGTTAAAAGAATAATCTTGTTTCCTATAGTTACATAATCTTAGCAATAAATAACCCTTTCAATGCTTTGAGTATCTGTGTTACCCAGTATAAAACCTTGCATTGTGTTGTATTTTTATGTTGCACTGTCTGTTTACACTGTTCTGTTTCCCACCCAGATTCCTTTGTCGGTGGTGTGATTGGTCTGACTTTAGCCTACTTGTGTTATCGGCAGCATTACCCATCCCTGACACACTCCTCCTGCCACCGACCTTCTGTTTGCCTGCATCAGACCGGCGTCCAGAAAAAAGAGGAGCCCACATCCACAGACAACACAGAAGGGTTGATGCATGAGGGAATGACAGAGGGCCCTGTATGACCAGCAGTGGATCCAATGTGACTTGTCACCATGCCCAGCCTCATCTGGGGTTCCTGCACTGTGTGTATGGTACCAAAAGCATCCCTTCTATGTGACCTGCTGAACTCATTGATGACATCCAGCTAGTAGGACACCAAGGGAGCAAAACCCCAGTGCTGACATCATCCCTTCTTGATATGCATTGTTCCAAGGGCAGGTTTCATTACCTTCACAAAAGGGCAGCTTTTATTACCTGTCACTGTCAAACATTTCCTCCCAGCAGACATTAATATGTATTCCTGCTGTTCAATCTGCCTGATGTTCTCCATCTCATTGGTTTGCACAAATCTATTTGTGCTGTCTCTTGATGGTTTGTCTCTCCCATTGATGCTTGGTACATGTAGCCGTAAACAGTGTACAAATCTCCCACTGTGCAGATTTTATTGTTGCTCTGCAGTTGTTGTTGAACTACAGCTCATATTATCCTCAGCTGACCAACAATGGAAGTTGTTGTCCAACAGCAGCTACAGATCAACAGATTGCTCACCCCTATCCGGAGGCCTTGCTACATACTGGTTGAGGGGTCTCATGGTTGTGGATATGTAAACGTGCTAAACTCCCTTCCAGTAATGGTGCAGTTAGGCTGTATGGTACACTAATAAATGCATTAGGTTGGCCCAAGACCTCAGCCTCTCTTATACATTCCTTTTCTACAGAACTTCTTTTTCTACATATCTGGTACCAGAATTAATGAGTGACCATGGATTATTGCTTTGGAATTGGAAGTGTAGCTTCCTCTGACCCATACGATGTGCCTCCTTCCTTAAAGGGTTAGTAATGCCCAAAATAAAGTTTATTCAGGTTTTTTTTTTTATTCAGTAGATTTTACAAAAATAAAGTATTTGGTAAAAGTCCTATCTCAAACCTTTATGGTTTGAGAGATATTCACCGTTAATGTCCGCCCCTCGCTCATGTCAGCTGTAAAGCTGACAGAAGGAGATTCGAGTCCAGCGACTCGAGGAGGATCTGCAGCAGAGCCGAAATAGTGATCTTTAAAAATAACTACTTAATTGCAACGGTCTACAAAGTTTGCTTGCAAACCAGTGACACTTTGTAGACCTTTCCAATGAAGTAATTTTTTTTTTAAAGATCGCTATTTCGGCTCTGCTGAAGAGCCGCCAGCTGGTCCCAGGATCGGGATCTCCTGGTGTCAGCAGAGTGCTGACGTCAGTGCAAGGGGGGGAACTTTGGATACGAATATCTTTCAAACCATAAAGGTTTGAGAGATAGGACTTTCTCCAAATACTTTATTTTTTAAAATCTACCACACTGAATACACTTTATTTTGGGCATTACGAACCCTTTAAAGGGTAGTATAGGTCAATAAAAGACCATTTTAAACCCTGGCTGTTCCCTCAGAGCTCTGGGAATGAACAAAATCCCCATGGCTCATAACTCACTAATTCTCTCCTAGTTTGTTTTGCAGATCACAGAGGTCTTCACAGCTGGGTAACATCACCACCGTACCTGGTGCTCACTGGAGATTGTTTCCATCCCCACAGAAGCCCATTGATGGCACATCTACTGACATGGGCTTGTATGGGGAGGGGAGAAAGCTCCCACGAACTCTGAGTAAGGCGCTGATGTCATCCAGATCTGCAAATCTCTTTGTACATCAAGAGAAAGAACCAGTGAGTTATGAGCTGTGGGAACTCTGTTCATAGCTCTGAGGCACAGCCAGAGACTTAAAAGGATCTTACAATGACGATATACTGTCTCTTTAACCTTCTGAGTGCCAGAGGGGTACGCAACATGTTTCTTTGCAATGTATTGCGTACCCCTCTTGCACTCAAAGGCTTAAAGGAGCAGTACACTTTTTAACTATTTGAGTGCTAGTGTGGTACACAATGTGTTGTTTACCCCTCTGGCACTCAAAAGGTTAATGAAAAAATATATGTTTTAGGGCTTTTACTGCTTAGTACAAAAAGGGTTTTCCAACTGCTGGGAGAATTTTTATTCAAACATTATTACAGGCAGTTTTCTTTTAAATACATTCTATGACAGAGCTTGAGTCATAGACTCTGCCTCAAAAAGGGTTAAGGACCAGAGGGGTGTGCAGTGAATTGTTTCGCATACCACTCTGGAATTTAAAGTGATAGCAACACTTGTTACATAAAAATATATATTGTACAATTAATCCTCCTGAGTAAAACGAGGGTACTTCCAGTGCTGAGAGGTGTTTTATTAAAGGGACACTAATGTCCCATAAAATAAAGAAATTATGTCACAAATCCTATCTCTCAAACCTTTACGGTTTGAGAGATATTCGTATGTAAAGTTCCCCCCTCCCTCCCCTTCTCCTGACCTCAGCGCTGTGCTGACAGCAGGAGATCCCGGTCTGAGGACCAGCCGGCGGCTCTTCAGCAGAACCGAAGTCACAATATTGGGAAATATGGTGTGATGCAAGAAACGTTCGCATTGGATAAAGGCATTTTTGTCCGCAGATAGATTTTGCTCATGTTCTAATCCAGGAAGCTAAATACTGAATGCTTCTTGAATTGTGCATAAAAAATTCCATTTTACGACAACAATACACAGATGTATAAATTCATTCGCAATAGCAGTTCCTGCATTAGCCGCATTCGCTATTCCACTCACAAAGATTCGTTAATCTTAGCCACACACAAAAAAAATAAATATACGCAGCCGTTCGCTAATCTTGAATTTTCATGCGCAATTCAACAAAATCATGCACAAACCTATTCCCTAGTGTTTTTCACACAGGAAATAGTGATTGCGCACGTTTCCTGCATTGCACCAATAATTACTTAATTGGAAAGGTCTACAAAGTGTGCATAGTTTGCAAGCACACTTTGTAGACCGTTCCAATGAAGTAATTGTTTTTAAATAATGCGATTTCGGCTGTGCTGAAGAGCCTCGTGTCAGCCGACTCAAATCTCCTTCTGTCAGCTTTGCAGGTGACAGGATAGGGGAATTTTAAATGCGAATATCTCTCAAAACATTAAAGGTTGGAGAGATAGGATTTGTGACACATCATTTCTTTTTTTTAAACCTCTACAAAATAAGATTTTTTTTTTTATTGGGACATTACTGTTACTTTAAAAATCTATTGCAGTTCAAACTTGAATTTTGTAGGTGCAGTATCTCACTGACCTGAAATTTTACAGTCGCGCTGTACATCATCCTATGGAGCTTTGCGGTAAACTGACCAGAACTGTCCATAGGATAGTGTAGCAACAGCGCCACTGTAAAATGTCAGGTCATTGAGTTACAGCTCCGACGAAATTTGAGTTTGAGCTGCAATAACTGTTGAATAAAACACGTCAGCAGTGGGAGAGCCCTTGATTTAGTCAGGCGGATAAACATTACAATATATATTTTGTTACTATGCCTTTAAAGAGTTAAATACCTGTATTATTATTATTATTATTCTTTATTTATATAGCACCAACTAATTCTGCAGCGCTGTACAATAGGGAATGGACATACAGAGGTATTAAATAGTACAATAAGTTGTAGACAACAGAAGGATCAGAGGGCCCTGCTTGTGAGAGCTTATAGTCTAATTACAATTAAAACAAATTAAACACTTTGATGAAAATTCTCTCCATAATATATAGAGACCCAGTGGGAGGAAAGAGAAGGGATAATGTGAGTTAAATTTGAAAGGCAGAGGATGCCGCGAATGGAAAAGGTTATGGAATTAACCCTTTGATTGCTAGAGGGGGTACGCAGTATTGCTTTGCATTGTATTGCGTGCCCCTCTGGCACTCAAAGGGTTAAACCTTCTGATTGACATAGATGCAAAGCAGTACGTTACATGTACTGCGAGGTGTTGATACCTAGAGACGTCTCCAAAGCATTTATTTACCTTGGTGACCTATCTAGCATCCAAGAAACACTAACAGCTAAAATAAAGTTGGGTTAAAGGGGAACATTCACCTCTTAAAAAGTTTTTACCGTATGTTTAGTTATTAACCCCTTAGTGACAGCTGCGTGCGTACATGGCTGTCACCTTAACACCCGACTAACATTTTTTTTATTTTTAATTAAACGATTCCGGAGTCCCCGAACGGACCCGGACTTCCGGGACTTACCAGGTACGTCATCTGTCACAAAGTGACAGTTTTTGCAGGACGTACCTGGAAAGTCAATTGTCGGGAAGGGATTAAAGTAGTATTAGGAAACGTGTTGTTGGTTTTTTTTTTGTTTGTTTTTTTAAATTATCTACATTTAAAGATATTTAATCTTCAAGCTGTGCACTTCCGCATAATGCAGCACGCTGAATCTTCTGCACAGCTCTTTATGACTTCCCAGTGCTACTTAATTCTCCTCCCACCTCCCTCCCAGCTGCCCCAGGGAGCGTGTTCACACTTCCTTCCAGTGTGGCGTGAATCGCTTCTGTCTTTACAGCTAGCTCCATTTATTTATTTAGAAAATGTTTTACCAGGAAGAATACATTGAGATTTCGCTCGTTTTCAGGTATGTCCTGGATAGTTTTCAGTAAAGGGTTACATATTTACACGAATTTTGAAACATTATATATACGTACATATATAAATATACAGACATATAAAATATTAAAAATTATATACAGTTACAAACTGTTTTTAGATATAAAGAAGCATTTATTTTAAGGATTTTAGACTGGGAGCAGATGTGATTATTTAAGGCAGATTGTTCCAGGCCTTTGGAGCTCTGAAGGAGAAGCAGATCTTCCTGCTTCCTTCTTGTATTGTGGTATACGCAGTGAGTTGATAGCACGGGAGCGGAGGTTATGGTTAGTATGGAGAGCACGAGTGAGCATACTGCTCAGGTAGTCTGGTAGTTTTCCAGAGAAGTGGTTGTGTATTAAGCAAGAAAAGTGAAGGGTACGTCTAGATTTGAGTGTTAGCCAATTTAGTTCTCAACGCATATCACTGTGATGGGTAGTGTAATTATATTGGCGGATAAAGCGGCATAATGAATTATACAGAGTGTCATGTTTACTAAGATGGATTTCTGGTGCTGGAGCATTAACTACGTCACCATAGTCTATGACTGGCAGCAACATCTGCTGTACAGTACATTGTCTCACCAGGAGACTTAAATATGATTTGTTTCTATACAGAGTACTTATTTTGGGATAAAGTTTGGAGGTTAATTTGTCAATATGAAGACCAAAAGTGAGGATGGGGTCAAGCCACATACCAAGATATTTGTAGGAGTGTACTGGGGCCAATTTACAATTAGACTTTGTTACAAAGGATAGGTGGATATTGTCATCATTACGCAGTTTGCGCTGTGTAACAAATATCATTGTGACCGTTTTGTCTGTGTTTAAGAACAGTTTGTTGTTTGCCATCCATCTTTCAACCTTGCAGAAATCATGTTGTGATATGGCTTCAAGTTGTGATAGGTTTGAGTTTTTAGTATAGATTATGGTGTCATCTGCATACATGTGTACTGAAGATGATTTGCAAACCGTGGGCAGGTCATTTATAACCTCAGTATAATGATAACCGGAGCTTGCTGTAACGATACAAGAGATTCACGCCACACTGGAAGGAAGTGTGAACACGCTCCCTGGGGCAGCTGGGAGGGAGGTGGGAGGAAAATTAAATAGCACTGGGAAGTCATAAAGAGCTGTGCAGAAGATTCAGCGTGCCGCATTATGCGGAAGTGCACAGCTTGAAGATTAAATATCTTTAAATGTACGTAAATTAAAAAAAAACAACAAAACGTTTACTAATACTACTTTAATAATTAAACATATGATAAAAACTTTTTAAGGGTGAATGTTCCCCTTTAACCCTTGGAATACCAGAGGGGTGGGCATCCAAGAAACACAGCTAAAATGAATGTGGGTTAACCCTTTGAATACCAGATGGGTGCCATTCAAAGGGTTAAACACAAGCAAATACCTAGTACTCCACGCTAGCATTTGTAAAAATATTCTCCTGAGCAGCTGAAATCTAAAATGTAGTTTTAAATATGACCTGTGGAGGCATCTGTTTGTGCATTGTGCAAGACTCCTATGACTGCATCAGCAAAGCAATCTTGATAGGTACCTCAGAAATTATAGTTCAGTAACTCTTTTCATCTGTCAGGGATAAGATAACAGCAATTCTGAATACAAGACAGATGGGTATTAATCTCTGTAATGTTACTGCCTTATTTCTTGGCAATCATTACAAGTTTGCACAAAAAAAAAAATAAACTGTGATCGCATAGGACAGCCTATACAAATGTCAGAAAAGCGAATTTAGATTTAGATATTAGAGATGGAAAATTAAATGTATATTGCAGATGCTGGTTTAGTATACATGGTACTTAGATGTATATAACCTCATTTTATTTTATGAGTGAGTGTGGCTGATGCACCAAAAACTGGAGAAATTATGCAGCAAGCCAAATGCCCCACAAGGGGTTTTTAAAGTCAGAAATGCTAAAAAGGTTTCCAGACAGGACTCTCTAGCATTCATTGGGTTAAATGTCTTATTTAAATGAATTCAGCATTTTTTGCCCCTGTAGTACAGTTTATTTGCTCCTGTTCTCAGTACATAAACTTCACTTTAAGTCATTGTACTCACTAATAATCCAGTACTCTTTCCACCATGTTTCAATGGGCATCCCTTTTTATTTCCCAGCATACCCCGCTTTAGCACAGGAAAAAGAGCTGCTGGTCATTGTGCCTGTGCCACAAGACCTTGTTCGTGCATGTAGAGTGTTTTTGGTGTCCTGTTAACATATATATGGATACGAGCAGCAGATTGCTATGATAGGTGTATTGTTATTTTAGATAAAAAATTAGGGTTAGTAGGTTACTTGTCTGCACAACTTGAACCAAGAGTGATTTTCTAAAAAGGAAGGTACTGCATCATCGCCTCATCTTGGAATGGTGTAGTGCCTTGCTGGATGACATGCAGCTGTGTGATACTGTAATGATGTAATGCATTGCTGGCACCATGTAATGGTATAATGTCATGCTGTGGTGGCATGGAATGGTGTACTACACTGCTGGTCTCATGGAGGCTGAAATACTAAGAACTCTTGAGTGAATCAACTGTTTCACAATGTTTTGGAGATCTCCCTATTATTCAAGGTGTTAAAATCCCCATTTAAATCAATGAGAATTTAATTTGTTCCCTATAGAAGAATCAGTTTGGACCAGTATTACTCCACTTTCTTAGTACATCAGCCTCACAAGATACCAGATTGAAAAAATGAACTGTTCCTTGACCTGGCCGAGAATCAGCGATGACTGCAATACTGGTGGTCTATCATATAAGTGCACAGGGATGTATCCTGAGAACTGGTAATAGTCCAAAGAGTGGACATGTTTTACTTGCTGACCTCTGCATGAAGTGCACAATGTTTTGTTTTTATGTTCCAGTGCTGTGTAGAATTGTCCTGTTGTTGTCCATTTGTCAAAGGTTGGGAATTTGTGGCTTGCCAGCAGTTATTGAACTACAACTCCCATCATCAATCACTTATGTAGACCAACTTCAACTGGAGACTCAAGTCGTCCATTGCTATTATAGGTGGTTGAGGGCATCTGCCTTTTCCCGATAGCCCTATGTTGGGAGCAGTAGCCACTACTGTAATATTAAGCTTCCATCCTTTCTTCCCCATGAACTCTATGGGCCTTATGTGTAATGATAAAATGCACCCATTATAGGGAAACCAACTGCATATAGGGGTGGCAACCCTGTTCTGGAAGTCAAAGGGTTAAATGGGTATTTCTTCAACTTTGGAGATCTTAGTTTATTGGCTCTATTGAAGAAGTGATAAACTGGAGAAGATCTCCTCTTTATCAACTCTTTATCACCGCTTAGTAAATCTACACCCTTCTGTAAAAGGTGTTAGTGTTCATTTAAGACAGAGTGTATTCA
Organism: Rhinophrynus dorsalis; assembly: GCA_037306005.1. Classification (NCBI taxonomy): domain Eukaryota; kingdom Metazoa; phylum Chordata; class Amphibia; order Anura; family Rhinophrynidae; genus Rhinophrynus; species Rhinophrynus dorsalis. The sequence goes on from CM074724.1 coordinate 54,096,174, forward strand.
ACCCTGGGCTCTCAATCTGTGGTGCAACAACTTCCCACTAGCCACTGACTATTAGGGGATCCTGGGAATTGTATGCCACAACAGCTGGAAATCCCATGGCTAACTACACTCTGTATTGGGACCTTTAGTACAAATATACTTAGGTCTGGAAATATTTGGACACTGACACAAGTTTTGTTATTTCGGCTGTTTACCAAAATAAATTCAAGTTACAGTTAAATAATGAATATGGGCTTAAAGTGCATTCTCTCAGCTTTAATTTGAGGGTATTCACATCCAAATTGGAGGAAGGGTTTAGGAATTACAGCTCTTTAATACGTAGCCCCCTCTTTTTCACGGGACCAAAAGTAATTGGACAATTGACTCAAAAGCTGTTTCATGGACAGGTGTGGGCTATTACTTCGTTATTTCTTCATCAATTAAGCAGATAAACGGTCTGAAGTTGATTCCAGGTGTGGTATTCACATTTGGAAGCTGTTGCTGTGAACCTACAACATGCAGCCAAAGGAGCTTTCAATGCAAGTGAAATAGGTCATCCTTAGGCTGGAAAGAAATCCATCAGAGAGATAGCAGGAACATTAGGAGTGGCCAAATCAACAGTTTGGTACATTCTGAGAAAAAAAGAACGCACTGGTGAGCTCTGCAACACAAAAAGGCCTGGACGTCAACGGAAGACAACAGTGAACAACATCCAGCCAAGCGAAGAATATTCTCTAGAAGGTAGGCATATCATTATCCAAGTCTACCATACAGAGAAGACTTTCCAAGAGCAAATACAGAGGGTTCACCACAAGGTGCAAACCATTCATAAACCTCAAGAATAGAAAGGCCAGATTAGACTTTCCCAAAAAAAAAATCTAAAAACAGCATTCTTTGGACAGATGAAACTAAGATCAACCTGTACCATAATGATGGGAAGAAAAAAGTAGGAGAAATCTTGGAACGGCTCATTATTTGAAGCATACCACATCATCTGTAAAACACGGTGGACTCAGTGTGATGGTATGGGGCATGCATGGCTTCCAATGGCACTGGGTCACTAGTGTTTATTGATGATAATTCAGAAGCAGCCGGATGAATTCTGATGCGTATAAGGACATATTGTCTGCTCGGATTCAGCCAACTTCAGCGGAGTTGATTGGAGGGTGCTTCACTTTACAGATGGACAATAATAATAATAATTCTTTATTTTATATAGCGCACACAGATTATGCAGTGCTTTACACTCATATTGGTCCCTGTCCCCATTGGGGCTCACAATCTAAATTCACCTATCAGTATGTTTTTTGGAGTGTGGGAGGAAATCGGAGTACCCGGAGGAAACCCACGCAAACACGGTGAGAACATACAAACTCATTGCAGATGTTGTCCTTGGTGGGATTTGAACCTAGGACCCCAGCACTGCAAGGCAACAGTGCTAACCACTGATGACCCAAAACATACTGTGAAAGCAACCCAGGTGTTTTTTTAAGGCAAAAAAGTGGAATATTCTGCAATAGCCGAGTCAATCACCTGACCTCAACCTGATCGAGCATGCAGTAATGTTTCAGAATAAAAGCAGCTCCAATTAATCTTCATAGTATTCAAGAGTAATTGAATAATAAAGTATCCCCCTCCCTCCCCTTTTACCTAGTATAAGCCTCCTCCCCTCAGATGTGGAATCTGGTCACTTGAACAGACAGGTCACAGCAAGGGACAATGTTCTTACTGTGATCATAAGGAAAACACTGCCCCCCTGACAGCCTTTTCCCTTATGCTCACTGAAGATTGTACCTCTCTGCAAGCCATCTGGACACCACCTTTCTGTTCTAAGGTAAGCAGTGTTACATCAGTAAAAGGGGAGGGAGGGGGATACTGTATCATTCAATTACTCTTGATCTATAATTCTGACAGTATTGAAATAACATTCTCCATGGCCCAGGTACTATGAAGATTATTTGCAGCTGCTTTTATTGTGAAACATTACTATCCCTTTAAGGCCAAAAGACCCACTAATAAACAACAACTGAAGACAGCTGCAGTAAAGGCCTGGCAAAGCATCACAAAGGAGGAAACCCAGCATTTGGTGATGTCCTTGCAGTCACTGCCTGCAAAGGATTCTTGACAAGGTATTAAAAATTAACATTTTATTTATGATTGTGTTCATTTGTCCAATTCCATTTGATTCCCTAAAATAAGGGTATTGTGTATGAAAATGGTTGCAATTCCTAAAGTTTCATATGATACTTTTGTTCAACTCCTTGAATTAAAGCTGAAAGTCTGCACTTCAGTTGCATCTCGGTTGTTTTATTTCAAATCCATTGTGGCGGCGTACAGAGCCAAAATTATGAAAATTGTGTCAGTGTCCAAATATTTCTGGACCGAACTGTAGCTAATTCTTAAAACGGACAGGTCAACTTAAATTCAAGTTTGCATATCTGCAAACTTTATAACAACTGCCTATGTGTCATGTTAGCCAAAAGACCAGAAGATGCAGAATTTAGGAGATATTCGTACTTGAATTAATAATTTCTGTGTGATCAGCTCTCTGGGTTGAGATAGTGTATGCTAATGAAGTGATTTAGTGCAGTTTTGTATGAAAATTAGTTTTTAGGGCAGTCTTATATGCTAGGTTCTGTGCTGCATGGAGAGAATTTCACTTTCCAAAAATCAAAGTATATGTCTCCTTTACTATGCATCTTCTGGTCATTTGGTCTACATGATGCATAGGCATGTCAGAATATATTATTAATTAATATAAATGCAAACAATTTCAAGGTAACGCCAAGTCCACTTTAATACCATCTGAGTGTCATATTGGTATTCAGTGCATTGCAATGCGTTGGATACCTCTCTGGCACTCAAGGAGTTGTCAGGTGTATTCAACTGTAGGATTTCTATCTGTTAATTCCACTTTTAATGTTAATTTTATCTTCAGATGATTTACATTTTTCAACAGGCATTTAACCTTTGTATAAGCAAAACATCTCAATAAATGGTTGCAAGAAGCAGGTCTGCATTTACATGAATGAATGAACTGGAATGAATGTAATATCTCAGTGAACAGTTGCAATGGGTAGTTGGGAATTGCCCTGAACATATCATGTCAGTGGACTGTTGCAAGAGGCACTTGTGGAATTGCCCTGAACACAACATGGTAGAATGTTGCAGATGTCCATTGGGCATTGTTATGAATGCAACATTCCATTCCATTTCATTTGATATGGACTTCAGTGGGAATCTGAGATGTAACTACTAATAATGCCTGTCAATTGAGGTGTAATCTAGGCCACATGTGCAAACACAAAAAGAAACCTGTAAATCAATGATCAGGGGCCATATTCAACACTCTAAAGTAGAACAATTCACAAACAAGCCAACTGCAGCAGAGAGGAGAAATGACAGTGCACAAAGTTTAAAATGTTATAGCTATCTCAGATGTAGTGCGGTATAAGAGATTTGAGACCCTGGTGGTATTCTAAGGCTTTCAAGCAACATTTTCTGTTATGATTATTTTGCAGTATGCCATTTGCCCCCCCAAAAATAGTATCTGTTACAGGGCATGGAAGGGAGAAGCACAACAGCAGGAATAGATTTTACCTCTCAGTTCTGGAGTTACACTTAACTTTAATGGTTACTCAGGAGTGCCGCATCAGAGGCTGATCACTCTAGTAAGGTTGGAGAGGAGGAGATGCAGCATCAGCACTGCTCAGCATCAGGCAGAAACTATGGCAAAGGCAGTTGCTGGGCTGGAGATGGCTGAGCAGCAGCTGCCAGAGGCATGAAAAAAAAATGAATGTCCCCTCGTTACTGCCACTGCTACTGTCTATAATAAAAGGCCATTTGGGCCATTGCCCAAGCCAGCATGAGGGAAATATGAACAGAGATTAGCTTTTATATAGCCAATTTCTGTTCAAATTTGTTTCCATGCTCCCATTGGCTGGGATGTGAGGTTACACAGTGTATGGAATATGCCCTGCAGTAACCTCACCTACCAGCCCATCAGCATCTAGCTGCACATATCGACATCCCTCCAAATAGCGAAACATTTTATAGCTGGAGAGATAATGAAACTCAAATCCATGACCCCTCTAGTTAGATGAGGATTGGCTGGGAGGTGAGATTACTGCAGGGCATATTCAGTACCCTGCATAACCCCACCTCCCAGCCAGTGGGAGTGTGGAAACCAATTTGAACAGAGACTGGCAATATAAAAGCAAACCTCTGTTCATACTTCTCTCACACTAGTTTGGGCAATGGCCCGACCAGGACTAGCAAGGGTGTATTTTTTTAAGCTTATTATAGGCAGCGGCGGCAAGGATGGGGGGATATTAGATGGTTCGTTTGTTTTTTTTTTTTTCTTTTTAACGGTGAAGATGCAGGAGGACCAGGGTGAAGAAGACACCGCTGGACTTCCAGCTTCAGGGTAAGTGTGTTATAGTTACAGGTGTGAGGAGTGGGAAATGGTCATAGGTTAGTGCTAGGACTAGGGGAGGATTAATCGTTTGAATGCCAGAAGGGTATGCAATGATTTACACTGAGTTGCAGACCCTCTGGTACTGAACTGGCTATTTATTTTTTCGTTTAATTATGTTTTTTGCAACTTGAATGCATTGATATGAGGGCTTGCGGCCCAATATCAATATATCTGTGGGTTACTAGTGTAGGGATGCCTACATGCATGTGTGTGATTTTACTAGTTTTCTTTTGCATGATAGTGGTTTTTACTACACGTTAGGGACTCAATAACTCAGTGTCTATGGTTGGTAGGTGCTGAATCACATTCAGAAAAGCCAGTCCCTAAACTTGTGTTAATATCCACCGCTTGCAATAGAACGTGGATGTGCTGTCCCATAGCTTTCACAGGGTGCTAATGTTGTGCCATGGTGCTATTGTGATTGGTGGTAGTTTGTCACCTCACAGGTAGTGGAATACCAAACCATGACTTAAAACTACCGCTGTTATTGGTTAGATTTAACCAACGTCCCTAAAAGAATCAAGTGTTTGATCTGTCTCTTATGTAGTCCTCTCCTTCCCATCTCCAGCCCAAGTGCAGCTTTAACCCTTTGTGTTTCAAGCATGTGCGCAATGTATAGCAATGAATTTCACATCTGTTTGGCACTGAAAGGGTTAAACATATACAGCATTTGATCCAGAGGGACAGGATTTCCCCAGCTATATTCACACGGCCCATTTCCTCCATTCAGGCTGTATAGGCCAGTGACTACTTCTACTCTGCCTGGAACTCAGTCTGGTGCCGAAACTTCCGTGTGTTCTGCGATCAATGCAGAGAGTAATAGTATTTATATTTATTATAGCACTTAGAATTTGCATAAAGTGCTATGCACAGCAGTTTTATGAGATGCACAGTGGTCTTTGGTCCTCCATGCAGAACATTCATAGAGGCGATACAACTCACATGGCCATCAGCCAATGATACATAACTGATCCCAACGTGGGTCAACCATCTGTGATTGGCCATAGTCCCAGTGATGGCTGGGAAATGTGAACATATTTTATTTTGTTTTGTATTGTTTATTGTACTTGGCAGACATTCATCAAGTGATTAACTAGCGAACAGGTAAAAGAGAAGAATATATTGCATCCTACGCAATGAGTCTTATGTGCAAAGGAAAGCAATTCTGAGGCAAACCAACTGCACCATTGATTTAAACTACCATTCATTTAAAATGGAATTTTGACCACATGAATTCTAAAGTGATCACCAATGCATTGTTTTGCAATGCACTGTAGACCTCTCTAGCATTCAAGGTGTTAAATTAAAATCAATCTGGAATAGTATTTTTCCACTATGGTGCATTTTAGTTTACTCCAGGTTTCCTTTGCGCGTAAGGCACAAATATTGTAAGGCAAAAATAGAAAACATGTTTTGTAATTACAGTTTTCCAGTTTGTTGCCAGATATTCAATTTTTTTAAGCTTAGTAATCCTCCACCTGAATGTGTCTGCGGAATAAATTGGAACTAAATTGCAAAGACTGAGAAAATGACTTTACCCGCTCTGCTGAAAAACAGCACAAGCAATTGTATATAAATGTGTGTGTGTGTGTATATATATATATATATATATATATATATATATATATATATATATAATATATATATGTATTGTGTGTGTGAATAGGTCAAATGAATGAGTATTGCAGTATGTAATAACATCTTTTTTATTGGACTAACATTCAAGATATGACAAGCTTTCAAGAGACCTGCTCCATTTATCAAGTCTAAAGCATATCTGATAAAGGGAGCAGGTCTCTCAAAAGCTTGTCTCAATATCATTGAATGTTTATCCAATAAAAATAAATTATTACATTCTGCAATACTCATTCATTTGACCTCTACAACACTGGACTAACCTACATTCAATATATATATATATATATATATATATACCTACATTCAAGATATATATATATTTTTTCCAAGAGGGAAGCACTCACGTTTAGGGTTGAGACATTAGTCTGGGTGCTATTGCAAAGCAGTAATATGCAGAAGAAATCGGCAAAAGCACTCACAGGTCTTCAAATAGGTGTTTTTTATTACATCAACGTTTCGGGTGCCATGCGGCATCCTTCATCAGGATATCCTGACGATGGCACCCGAAATGCTGATGTAATAAAAAACATCTTTTTGTCTTCTGTGTGTGTGTGTATATATATATATATATTATATATATATATATATATATATATTAGTTGAAGAGCCCGTGTACACGCCAGCACAGTAGAGACTGCCCGCGATGCTGTTGATTAGGAGTGGGGAGCTCCAAAATCAGATCATAGTCCTCTATGCGCACTGGAAGGACTCCGGCCTGTATTCGGGGCACCCCACTCCGTATCAGCCATGGTGCTGGCAGTCTGTACTGCACATGACTGCAGCACGCGCAGCCGTCTCTATCGCTCATGACGGCTTCTGACAAACTTAGTTAGCTTATTATAATATAGGAGTCACAGGATTGTTTTAAAGAGAAACAAAAGTTGCTTTATTGAATTGATGTTTCGGCCAGCTCAGTGGCCTTTATTCCTTGATGTACACCCAGGTCACATGCATTATAGTAAGTCAGTGCGAACCACCATTCGATTTATTGTATGTAATAATTTCATTAAAGGTTTGTAAATGTTTAAATGAACATCCATGTCCCATTCTTTTGCCACATCCATGTATAGGAAGCTTGTGTCTGTGATACTCAGATTTACATATGCAGTAATAGAAACAGCACCACCTAGCTGAAAAATGTCATGCAATTCAGCTATAAGAAAAATGACATTATCTCTGTAATAACATTTTGGGGAAAAAAGCATCTCCGGGAACTGGGTGTACCTTTGTTTTATTTTAAAGAAAAAGCCCTACTAGAGTTCCTAGTTCCCTTTCGATGGTAAGCTCTGTGGTATCACAAGTGCAGCTCCATTTCAATTTTGAGCTATGTGGTATCACTTATTTCACAGCATTATTGCCAGTTTTAAAACTAACAAAAGGGGGTGGGCTGGGACAGTGGACCGGAACAATAATAGAAATGGGCAACTTGATTGTATTTGCCCCACAGGCCACAAGTTGCCAGCCCTCACTTAGGTGTGGCAAATGTATTCTGACAACCCCAGGGCCAGAATTACATATCAGGTGCTGGTGCAATAGGCAGCTGCCTATTTTGTCTTACGAGAAATCTGACCCTGGGTAACCCTCTGACACTCAAATGATTACATTGAGGGCTGATTTTGTGCCCCTGAAGACCAGAGTTGACACTCCTGACGTATACTCCAAACAGTAGGAAATAATTAACCCCTTCCCTTCTGACGTCACATGTGGCATGCTGCTATGTAGCATAGCATTGTAGACAAAGATGAAGAGATAATATCAACCTTGTGATGCTGAGCCATTCATGTAACATCTCAAAGAGCCCTAAGATGCCTCACCCCTTTGTATAAATGTGACCTGAAGTCTTGTCTCTGTGTTTTCTGTATTTTTATGCTGTTTTTTATGTGAAGAATAATGTTGCAATGCACTAATAAAAAAAATGCAACAAGAGCACCAAGTGTGTTAGTGTTTGTGTGCATAAGGCAGTATAAAGCCACATACATTCTATCAGTCTAGGTGAGAACTATCTCCTCCGAATAGTGAACCCTCACTTATATTAGTCTGGGCAGAAAAGCTTAATGACCACCACTATGAATTAGTTATTCACAGGATTGGTACTCCAAAACGAATCCTTACAGGAGCAGTAAATGCAAAGAAAACATATGTTATAGGAATTTCCTTGCTGAGTAAAATACAGGTACTACCACTGCTTCCAGTTTTTTTATTCAAAAGTTAGAATTGCATTCATTGTCAAAAGGTAAGCCAAGAGATGTGAGAGACCCTGAACGTGATCAAAAGCAATGTTGTCTGTTCTACAGTGCCCTGAGCATGAACAAAAGCAATGTTGTCTGTTCTACGGAACCCTGAGCACGAACAAAAGCAATGTTGTCTGTTCTACGGCTAGTCACCGCTAAAAAGCATCTCATTTTAGCTCTCTAGAGCTATTATAGAGGAGACATTTCTGCATACATATTAAACTAATCCCGCCTAAAAGATCAGTCCAGTTGCAAAGTGATGGGCAAGTTCCCTCTGCACTGAAAACACCAGCTAACCCCAGATGTAAGTTTCAGCCTAGTTTTGACCTTGTCAGTGAGGTGAAGCTGGTTTGGTGCTGACAGCAAGGGGTCCACATTTGGATTAGCCTTTACTCTTATGGAGAGACCCTAAGAGTTTTTCAAAAACAAGGCAAGAGATGTGGGAGGCCCTGAGCACACACAAATGCAATGTTGCCTGTTCTACTGCTAGTCACTGTTCAAGACTTGCCCATTGTTTTGGAACTGGACTGCCCTTTTGGGTGAGATTAGTCTAATATCTTTATGGACATTTCTCCTCTGTAAAGGCACTAGAGAGCTAAAATGTGATGCTCTTGAGCGGTGACTAGCCGTAGAACAGGCAACATGCTTTTGTTCGTGCTCAGAGCCTCTCACGTCCCTTGGCTTATTTTTATAAACCTCTTTGGGTCTCTCCCTAAGAGTAAAGGGTAACCTAGACATGGACCCCTTGCTCTCAGTGCTTAGGGAAACCAGCTACACCTCACTAACAAGTCCCAAACAAGGCCAAAACGTATGTCTGGGCTTAGCTGGTATTTCCAGTGCAAAAGGGACTTGCCCATCATTTTGGAACTGGATTGCCCTCTTGAGAGTGATTAGGCTAATATGTATGTGGATATTTCTCCCCTGTAATGGCCCTAGAGAACTAAAATGTGATACCCTTGAGCAATGACTAGCAGTAGAACAGGCAACATGCTTTTGTGCATGCCAGAGCCTCTGGCATCCCTTGGCTTGTCACTGTCAAGAGGCCCCTGAAAAATTAGCTCAAGGGGAAATTAATTTGGGCTGGGTAACCAGTGCCTGCTGTTGGTGTCCGACTGTAGATTTGATGGTCTGGGTGAAGAGGGTTGAGTGGTGACAACATCTCAGGCTTCTGGATCTGTTTCCTCCGCCACTGTGTCTGTTCCATCAGTCAGTACCAGATGGTCTGGAGAACCCATGGCTAATCAGGTTACTCCTGCTGGGGAGTATCCCAGATCTACACGCTCACACTCATTCCCTGGGATGGAGGGTCCCATGAGCCCTGGGGTTTTGATGGATTGCTGGAGGTCTTATACTTTGGGTGCTAGCAGGGACAGATCCATGCTGGGAACATTGGTGGAGTTCCTTTTCTTATGAGAGGCTAGAGGCTCTGGGGATGAGGTTATCTGTAATCCAGCAACTGTGGCAATGGGTGATTGGCTTGGGCCCTCCAGTGAAGTCACCCAGGTAGCAGTGGGGCCTGATGTGGCACAGTCCTCTCATGGAAGTGTTTCAGCTGGTGCTTGTAGCAATCTACCTGTTGATCAGGGTATGATCCAGGCATGGCAGATAGTTGCTGGGGTCACTGGGGTTCCAGCCTATGTTAGCGAGGCCTCAGGCAAAAGAAAAAAATCTGAAAAGTGGTGTAATTAAACAGTTACTGTGTTGCCAGTGTTCAAAGTAAAAAAAACTGACCACAGGGCAGACAAATGTACAAAGAGTCAGATACAGAAAACATTTGGGTCTTTTGTTCAGGTCTTTGCTATTCTTGTGAGTGTGATTAGGGAATAATGTCCTCATGAGTGCTCTGCTTGGATATCATTTGCGAGGCCCATAGGGAGTATGGGGGTAAGGCCTGCTGTCACTATGATGAGGCTTGCATGCAAAGAAAGGCTTTGTATGAGAACATGCCTTGGTGTTGTAAAGACATGGACCTTCAGTTGCCCTTGCTTGCAGGGCATATGTCATCGCCCTTTCAAGCACTAGCCATCAGCTCCCTTTCAGCTAGGTCACCATTGGTGGTTCAACTGCTCAGAGATTCAGTTCTGAGATGCTTGACTTACAATATATTGTTTTGCGCAAAGCATTTTCCAGGAGTAGACAATAGGATGCCGGACATTCTTTCTCACTTCTGTTTTGACCTCTTCTTTTCTTTGGATCTACAACTTATTTTGAAGCAAGCAAGCACTCCAGTGATGTTGCTGCTGTGATGGTTGCCTTGGAACAATTTCACAAATATAAGTATTGGGTTTTTTGCCTGTTTAGCTGAAAGGATGCTTGCTGGTATCTCCATATTAGAGCTTTCTCTGTCAGGCATCTGGTCATGGGGTGGAAACTTTCCCACTCAACTGTGGATGCCAGGTGGCCTTTTACTGCTTGGTTGTTGTTGCTCATCCTCCACGAACTGGGAGTCATCTGTTTTTCCCCCTTTAAGGTTATGTTGTTTAAGGCTGCTTTTTTGCTGGAGTTTTTTGGAGACTTACAGGTAGGGGATATAGTGAGTGACTCTGTAACCAAACCAGGGGATCTTTTCTTGCATAATGTTAGGTGTCAGCAGGACGGGTTGCCAGTTTTGATTCTGAGATTTAAGATGGACCAAGGAGGAAAGATCAGTAAGTGCTCCTGTCCTCGTTCATATCAGATGCAGGCTGTGAGGGAGTATTTAGCCTTTCAGACATTGAGTGCAGATCCTCTTTTAGTTCATGAGGATGGCCGAACCTTTGCTAGATGGCAGTTTGCCAGGGTTTTTAACATGTGTTTGGGAAAGGGTGGGTTGGATGCTAGTTTCTATGGGATTCACTCTTTTCATATTGGGACAGCTACAAAAGCAGCTAGGTATGGTTTAGGGGGAGAGGTGATTCTCAGATTAGGCAGATTTACAGAAATATCTTTCATATGCTAGGTGCCGGAATTATTAGTTCTGTTTTATTCACACAGGTTTGCACGCAGCAGTGATCTGGATATGAGGAGACTCTTACATTCACTGGGCTATTATGAGAAAATCTCCTTGGCCTTCGGGTTCTAATCTCGGCATTCCAATGAGCATTGCCAAAATTTCATGGTGCGATAAAAGAAGTATGCAAAGGGGGCAAATCATGCAGTCCCTTTTCCAGCGCTGCAGAGCCTCCAGGTATACAGATATACTGCTGCTTCATGAGGGAGTTAATGACTGGTTACATTTGTTAAATTGATGTACATGGTCTGTAAGGAAATTGTGGAATTCCAAATGTGGCTGAAGGATACAGTTGTTATTTGGTCGCAACTGGCTCCTTGACTTTATTGGTGTCATGCTGTAAAGGTTTTGGCTGTTGAGCATAGCTGCAGTAAGGTGAATAAATAGCTCACTGATTTCCTCAAAATGTTTGAGGCTGGTACTTTACAGTATGTGCAATTAGAGGGGAAGGTGTCTGGGTTTTACCATCTGGATGGGAAATGACAATCAGATCCCTGGATCAACAAAGTATCTGCATTGAAGCCATCTGTCATAATTCCCACCCTTTCTGTAAATAATTCCTGCCTTTGTTTTAGTCAAAAGTGCCTTTCCTCTAGTCTTAGCTCAGCTCAGCTCTAATTAATTGGATAGTTCTTTATACTGACCTTGAATGTATCTGTAAATGGTAACCATATCATATCATATTACACCTTAGACATCTCTTAACTAATGTAAACATACCCAGTTTGGCTAGTCTCTCTTTATAACCCAGATCCTCCAATCCCTTTATCAGTTTTGTTGAACGTCTCTGCACTTTTTCCAGTTCAACAATGTCTTTTTAAAGAACTGGTGCCCAAAATTGTACTCCATATTCTAGATGACACCTATCCAAGGATTTATATAGAGGTAGGATAATATTAGCATCCCTTGCATCTACACCTCTTTTTATGCAGGCTAGAGCCCTTTTTTTTGTTTGATCCCCTGCCTCCCCAAAATGTCTGTGCACGTCCCTGCCTTTATTGGCTAACTAAGCAGATTTAGAATGCAAGCTTTCAAGACCTTAGGTCTCTTCCTCAGGCATGTTATCTATATATTTGCCTACTGTATTTCTACGGCTAACACAATACCAAATCTCTTCTGATATTGATAGTATGCACTAAGATGTCTTTGCTATTATATCCCTGTGAATACTCCACAAATATGCCGACATAGCCATGAATCCACCATGCCTTCAATGGTTTTACAATTTTCCAATGGCTACTTTAACATTGGCTAATGTGCATATTGAAATACAGCTTAAAGAGCCATTGTTGTATTCCTATGGGTGTGTTTATATGTAAATGTGGTTCTTCTAACTTTACTTTAGTTTTCTATAGAGCCTTGGGACAGTTTGCTGTGACGATTGTAGAAAAGAGACAGCAGCTGCCCTCCCTTAACCGTTTGAGTGCCAGAAGGGTATGCAACACATTTCTTCAGAATACATTGCATACCCATCTGGCATTCAAAGGGTTAACCTTTTCAGTGCCATAGGAATGTGCAACACATCCCTCTTCACTTCTTGTGGCACTTAAGGGGTTATAATCTAAAGAAACCTGTGTCCCACTTCATAAATAATGCAGACATTCGGAAACAGCAAACAGCTGGTTATGTAACAGCTTCTCTACCAGTTCTGTCTTTAAATTACCCAGATGGCCAACTGTTTCCAGTCCAAATATACACTAATTACTGATTTATGTAAACTGCAGACTCGCAAGGCACTCCTATTGCCCTCTATTTCTCTCCTACTTTCTCACTTGGCTCCTTTTTACTTTTGCCTTTCTTCTTCTCATTGCCTTTTTCACCCTTTAAATCCATATCCCCTTTGCCTCACACACTCCGTAAACTCTATAGTATCACTAGTGTTGTAAGCTCTGTGGTATCACTAGTGTAACACCATTTCAGCTGTTAGCTCTGTGGTATCCATAGTATAGCACCATTTCAGCTGTAAGCTCTGTGGTATCACTAGTATAGTACCATTTCAGGTGTAAGCTCTGTGGTATCATTAGTGTAGCACCATTTCAGCTGTAAGCTCTGTGGTATCACTAGTGTAGTACAATTTCAGCTGTAAACTCTGTGGTATCAGTAGTGCTGCATGATTTCAGCTGTAAGCTCTGTTGTATCACTAGTGTAGCACCATTTCAGCTGTAAGCTCCGTGGCATCACTATTTTAGCACCATTTCAGCTGTAAGTGCTGTGGTATTACTAGTGTAACACCATTTCAGCTGTAAGCTCTGTGGTATTACTAGTGTAACACCATTTCAGCTGTTAGCTCTGTGGGATCCATAGTATAGCACCATTTCAGCTGTAAGCTTTGTGGTATCACTAGTGTAGTACCATTTCAGCTGTAAGCTCCATGGTATCACTAGTGCAGCACAATTTCATATGTAAGCTTTGTGGTATCAGTTGTTCAGCACCATTTCAGCTGTAAGCTCTGTGGTATCACTAGTGCAGCACCATTTCAGCTGTAAGCTCTGTGGTATCACTAGTGTAGCACCATTTCAGCTGTTAGCTCTGTGATATCCCCAAATAGCCTCCCTAGATTTAAAAGTCACCCTTCACTTCCTGCACTGGAGACATCTCAAGCATCTAAGTGGTTAAAATGTTTCACTATAAATCCTAATTATCAACAGTAGAAGTAAATGTATGAATTGCAAAGCGTTTGCACTTTTACAGATCTTGTTTGAAACAAAATTGATTATTCTCTATAACCTGGTAATTGGCTTTGATTTTCCCATTATCTAAGAAGTTTTGGAATTAGCTTTGAGTTTACATTTTCCTCTAGAGGATCTACACCAAGGCTACTCAGACTGCCCACTACAACAGCTTTAGGCAACCTTTGATGCTCTAGCTGTTGAACTACAACTCCCATCATCCCCAACAATAGATGATGGGAATCTCAGTTTCCAACAGCTGGAGTGCTAAAGGTTGCTGTAATCCCCAATAGCTGGGAGTTGGGTAGTTAACTACCCCTTGTATAGTTAGTACAAGTATGCGCGCACGGAGAGGGCAGAAATAACTATACAAGCACGGGACAGTTATAAAATATCACATAATGGATGTGGGCATGTTTTGGTGGGTGTGGTTTGGGGGGCAGCATTTCATCTTTGGACCCAGGCAGCACAATGTCTTGGGCCGGCACTGACCAGGAGTGATGTGTGGAAAGCGAGCATCAAATGCAAGCATGCTGCCCATTGTGCAGATATTCCAGATGCCTCCGGAGGAGGTGAGTAGAGAGGGGGAAGGTGGGAACATATTGAGGTGGGAGGGAAGCAGACAAGAAACTATTTTTTTTGGTGGGTAAAGGTTGGGAGAACAAGGGTGCGTATTATACATGGGCACTTTTGTTTTCTCTTAAAGTCTCGGGTATAATTTACACCTGCGTATTATACACAGGGGCATATTATACTTGAGATTTTTACGGTAAATGCATTCAAAATGAAACGCATAAAATTAAGCTTTATAGTCCATTAATTTGTAGTTTATTGTGGGAGTCACAATAAACTTTGGCATCACTTAACTTTGAATCAGAGACAGAGAGTGATTTAAAATTCATATCTATATGAAGAAAAAATGAAACAATGCATCTACATATTTAGATAGAGAATAAAGATAATTTTAAATGGCAACTGAGTACGCCTGCATTGTCAGTGATAAAATGCCTGATGAGTGTTTCACCCTGCCGCTGGGCATCTTATTTATCTCTGACAATGCCGGCATGCTCAGTTACCAGTTAGATAGGATCTTTATTCTCTATCTGAATATATAAATGCATTATTTTATTCTTTTATTCTTTAGATACACGTTTTAAATCACCCCTTGTCTCTGATTTCAAGTCATGTGATGCCAAACTTTATTGTGACTCCCACTCTGCTTGCAGCAAGTTAAGGGACTAATGGCGCGATGCAAGAAACATTCGCATTGGATAAAGGCATTTTTGTGCGCAGATAGATTTTGCGCATGTTCTAATCCAGGAAGCTAAATACCGAATGCTTCTTGAATTGCGCATAAAAAATTCCATTTTACGACAACAGTACACAGACATATAAATTCATTCATAATAGCAGTTCTTGCATTAGGCGCATTCGCTATTCCACTCACACAGATTCGGTAATCTTAGCCATGCCCACAAAAAAATATACGCAGCCATTCGCTAATCTTGAATTTTCATGCGCAATTCAACAAAATCATGCACAAACCTATTCCCTAGTGGTTTTCACACGGGAAATAGCGATTGCGCACATTTCCTTCATTGCGCCATAAGAGAGTTCATTTCATGTGTTTAATTTTGAATGCATTTAGTTTAGGAGCTCCCCACTTGCACAGTATGGTATATAGGTCTGTTGGCATTTTCATAACATAGTTCTACTAAACACATCACCCACTTATACCTCCTCACTTTTGTGATTAATACACCACTAGATAGAACGCTGTCTGGGAACAGAATAATCCTTTTTATTATTTTCCGGTTCTTGGTGTGCTCACGGTATCTGAGCATTCATACTGAAAGGGATTGATTTAGCTTAGCCCTTCGGAAATCCCATAGGTCAAGATTAAAACACACTTCTGACCATAAAATTGTGGGCTTCTGTGACTGCTATGTCCCATGATATTTAATGTGTAATTATTAAAACCTACAGAACTCTAATAGGTGAACATTAACCCTTTGATTGCCAGAGGGGTATGCAACACATTGCGAAGCAATGTGTTACATATTCATGCAGATTTCTCTGGCACCCAAGCTGTTAAATAGTGCCGCTTTCTGTTTCTTAAAGGACCGCTAATGCAATAATGTTCTGTCTGCCTTACTAGGGCCAGAAAATCCTAATGGCCACTATGAGTTTTGTCCATCTTCATTCAGTCTTGGATGCTATGTCCATGGAGGCGGACATGGCTTTTGCTAGCAGGACTACTGGACTCAAACTCCACCCACTGCACACATTACTGTTTGGTAGATCCTGCATTCTGCTTGCTTCAGTCCCAGTGGGTGGAGTCTGAGGTCCAGTAGTCATGTCCACCTCCATTGCAGTGACATCCAGGATGGAATGAAATATTCTCTCTTGAACCAAGGCGCAAGGGCATAATTATTAGAAGTCATTAGGTTTTTCTGGCCATAATTAGATTAGATGGTATTAGTGTTCCTTTAAACCTTTGAGTGCCAGAGAGGTATTCAACGCATTGAGTTGCAATGCGTTGGATAACTCTCTGATACTCAGGGGTTAACTGTTCCAGTTATCATAATATGCTATGTCTTCCTTCATCTGCATTTGATATTTTATCTCTGCCATTCTATGAAGGGCTGGATTCTATTGCTGATGATACGTTTTATCACTAGGGTGACCATGTTTCCATTCTGCCATTCAGGGACACTGCAGAGATGAGAGCACAGCAGAGTACTTGTCTCAGATATACTGCAGCTGTGTGGGAGGGGTCAGTGTACATCACTAGACATCAGTGCACAACATACTCTTTCTCCGGCTCACCGCAGAGTTCTAAACACTAGAGGGAGAACCATCCATTGACTGCTGTGACAGAAAGTGATGTATGTGGTGGGCTACAAGATAATGTACATCACACCCAAAGCCTTAGTCTAGCATTATACTACAACAAAATTAAACTTCAGCTCCTGTTTGATATCAAAAGCAGGTCTGAGTTCTCTGTCTAGTGTTTAGTGGAATCCATTTTCTTGTAGCCCAGCAGAGACATCTCTATGTCACAGTAGGCAGTTCTCCTTCTAGTGTTTAGAACTGAACTCTGCTCTGGAGTTTTCATTCCAGGACTTTGTATCATCTAAGAGTGGGGGCTGCCTGGGACATGGGACAGACATTTAAAATCCAGGACTATCCAGGACATGTGGTGACCCTAGATATCACTGGTTTTATCTGACACATTCCTATTGAAGTCTACAGGGAAATTTATACTATAAAAAAAAGAAGTGGTCAGGTGACCACAAATTCTGTGTCCGTGCCAGACACACACCCTGGGCGGCAGCTAGGAGGAGATTTGCATATGTCCTTTACGTTGCCTAAGCCTAGTATTACATAGTAAATTATAATACACACACCCCAGGGCTGGCACATAAGAGAACATATACAGATCTCCTATAGACTGTCATAGCCCAAGACACACACACCCTGGGGCACAGCGTAGGAGGAGATTACCATATCTCCTACACAGTTCACAGAAACCAAAAAAATGGCTGCTGCATACCTCTTAGCATCAAAAATGTCACTTGCCACCGGTACTGTCAGCTATCTGCCTGATGTCGCAGACCCAAATTGGAGGCATTGGGGTGATTGCCAGATATGTTCTGGTGATACTGGAGAAAGAACTGGTTGAATGGTAAAATGCAGACTTATTATAAATGTAACCTTTTCTAGTTGATCTAATGTTGTAACTGGAGTGCCTCAGTGTTTAGTGCTGAGCCCCAGGCTTTTTAGTTTATTTATAAACTAGCAGTTTTGGAAGGCGTTGCCCTTCTGTTTTTTTATTTATGTTTTAAAGCAATGCTTAACCCTTTGATTGCCACAGTGGTACAGAACACATTGCAATTGCTTACCCCTGAAACTCTTAATGTGAGCTGCGTGACACAGGACTGTATATATAATATATATGAATGTACAGTATATATAATGTATATTAATGCACACACAAGTGTATATATAATGCATATTAATGTACACATACCCTCCTGTGTACAGTGTGCATTAATATATTTTATATATACACTCCTGTGTCTACAGTGTGTTAATTAATAAACATTACATATAGACTCGTGCCTCACATTAACCCTGTCAGTGCTAGAGGGGTACACAAAGCATTGCAATGCATTCCTTACCCTTCTGAAACTCAAATGCTTAAACATTGCTTAAAAACAAACAAACAGCCGGGCAACGCCGTTCCACACTGCTAGTTAATAGATCAAATCAGTGATGATACTTATTGACGGCAATGAAATCAAGGCCTAAATCTCTAAAAAGAAGAAAACAAGAAAAAGAAGAGGCGCTTCCTGATATAATATCCTCAGTACAAATAGACACCTCACCACCACCACAAAGAATGGTACCAGAGGCGTAACTAGAAGCCACGGGGCCCTGGTGCAAGAATTGCCATGGGCCCCCCTCTGACCTCATTGGCCCCCCTCAACCACATTGGCCACCTCTACATTGCCCCTCAATCTCCACAATTCCCCTTCCACAATGCCCCTCATTCTCCACATTGCCCCCTCCACATTGCCCCCATCACAATGCCCCTCATTCTCCACAATGCCCCTTCCACATTGCCCCTCATTCTCCACAATGCCCCTTCCACATTGCCCTCAATCTCCACATTGCCCCTTCAAAAATGCCCCCATCACAATGCCCCTCATTCTCCACATTGCCCCCATCTACACATTGCCCTTACTGACCCCCCCCCCGTCCTCCTACCTCGAGTCCCTGGTGATCTAGCGGTGTGTGACATGACGAATGATGCACAGACCTCTAGAACCAAACTCCCGCGCGGTTGTTAGTAATGCAGAGCGCTGGGAGATTATGTCATCTTCCAGCGCTCTGCATTATTAAAGCGCCGGCTGCTGGGAGATCAGCTGTTCTGTGGGGGCATTGCAAGGAGGTTGCAGGGGGCGCCGGGCCCCTGAGAGTGACGGGCCCGGTCGGAGGTGCGACCCCTATTGTTACGCCACTGAATAGTACTCACAAACTGACAGGCTGGAAATACACTTATGTGTTAACCAGCAGTGTAACTCAGGGATTTTTAGGCTGTCCCTTATCCAGCTCTCTCCACTTCAGGATTATGGCTGCTCACCTTCCACCTCCACTCACTAAGGACACCAATGTCCAGTTGATTGGTCCATTGGTTGGACGCTATCACAAAACAGAACTCCCGCAGGCTGCCATACGAACAGTTAACACGTGAGATACCGTCCGGACATGGCCGACCGATGGTACTGATATAAAATCATTGACTTACAGAAATGCGAGAATAAATCACACATCCCTTTATGTCTCCCATACTAAACAAAACAAAATATCCCACCAAAGATACAATGCATTACTGAAATAAAATACAATACAATGAATACACTCTTAGAATATCTGATGGTATATATTCTAACAGTGGATTCATTGTATTTTATTTCATGCGTATGCATTTGCACGGCGATATCTAAACGTGAGTGTTATTCTGTGTTGACCAATATCATTTATTATTTGTTGGATTTAAACACTATTGGCGCCCCTTGTTTGTTTTCTTTTCTGGGTTAAATCTCTAAAAAGCTTGATCTTACCATGCTGATGCAAGCAACTGCATAACTGGATTCCCCTGTAGAGAATGAGGCTTAGTAAAAAGGCTTGGAAAAACACCATAAAATATCACCACACTGACACAGAGATAGCAGATACCAAGCAACCAGAAAAAGAGAGCATAACATCATTAATCAGGAGACTAGTAGAGGCTGGTAGACTAAAAGTGATTCCATTATTGGCTAACTGGGTAGCTCTAGGAAGCAAACATTTAAGATAACTAGGTCTCTTCTTCAGGATTATTTAGAATGAAGGCTGAATTCAAAATACATGACAGTTTATACACTGATGCAAATTATTTTTACATTTAAACTCCACTAGAAGAGAATTTCTGATCACCATTGTCTGTATTAATTATTCCATAGGCTCCAGCAGAGGTGTCTCTTTGTAGCCAGCTAACTGGTACAAGATTTATTTCCCTTTTTGTTGCTCCAGTAAAATTAATCTGAAGCCAAAGATGGCTAAATCTATGGAATGTATGGGTTAACAATCCAAGTGCTAGAGGGGTGTACAACAGTGGTGTGACAATAGGGGTCGCAGGGGTAGCAACTGCGACTGGGCCCATCATTCCAGGGGCCCAGCCGCCCCCTGCGACCCCTCCTTCCGGCACCCGCAACAAGCTGAGGTCTGTGCCTTCTTTGGCACAGACCTCTTTTAGCAGCTGAGCTCCCTCTCTGTCTCCAGCACTCTAGTAATGCAGAGCTCTGGGAGATGACATCATCCCCCAGTGCTCTGCATTACTGGAGAGAGGACCATGTAGTTGCTCTGAGCTGCTATGCTGCTGGATCACTAGGGATGTAGGAGATGGACACTGGGGTTCGATGGGGGTATTGTGGATGTGGACATTGGGGGCAATGTGGAGGTGGCCAATGTGGCAAATGGGCAAGGTGGATATGACCAGTGGGGGGCAATGTGGTTGGGAGGGGCCCCATGGCAATTTTTGCACCAAGGCCTGGTGGCCTCTAGTTACACCTCTGGTGTGCTACCTGTCACTTGCAAAGCATTGTGCACCCCTATGGCACCCAGGGCCTCTACTAGAGCCTAAGGAATGATTTATACAGAGAATGGCGATAGGTAACTCTCTTATGGTGGAATTTAATTGTAAAAACAATCTGCATGAGTGTATAACCTGTCATGTATTTTGTATTCAGCATTCAGTCTAAATATGCCTGAAGAAGAGACATAGTTGTCTTGAAAGCTTGCAGCCTAGAGCTACCCAGTTAGCCAATAAAGGTATCACTTTTACTCTGCCAGTCTCCTGCTTTTTCTGCAGCTAACGCTGTGCCATTTTTTTACCTGACATCATTAAAGGGGAACGCTCACCTCTATACAAGTTTGTCTACTTGTAATGTTCCCATAGCGATAAAATGTAATCTGTGTATTTTTTGTTAATATAATACAGGCTATGGCCAAATTTACAATTTTAAAAAGGGGCTAGAGACGTCACTTCAGGACAGCCTGCGGGTACAGCTCTGTGCGGCAGCCTGTCGACACTCCAGCTTATGTGGAGAAATCCTCCGTCACTGAAGGAGGTTGGAAATAGGCAATAGGTGGGGAGGGAACATACTGCAGCACAGAGCTGTACCTCAGTCTGTCCTGAAGTGACATTACTGGCTCCTTTTTAAAAAGGTAAATTTCACCATAGCCTGCATTATATTAAAAAAATCACATAGATTACATGTTATCACTACAGGAACATTACACAGAGGCAACTTGTATAGAGGTGACAGCTCCCCATTAAAGGGATAGTAAACCCCCCAAAAAGAGTATGCCAAATGATAGGAATAATAAAAACATACTTAACGCCCTCATTTCCATCTCTAAAACCATTATGATTTGAGAGATATAATAAAATAAAGGTCTCCATTCCCTCCCCTTTCTGCCTGACATGCTGTAAAGCTGTCAGAGGCAGATTCCGGTCGCCCGACTGTAGGCGGCTCTTCAGGAGAGCTGTCATCTAGCTATCTAAGTATAATTACTTCATCAGTATGGTCTACAACGTGTGTCTGGCTTGCAAGCACACATTGTAGACCATTCCGATGAAGTAATTATACTTAGATATCTTGATGACAGCTCTCCTGAAGAGCCGTCACCTGGTCCCGGAAGCAGGATCTCATGACACCCGCTATACAGCGGACACATGAGAAGGGGGAGGGAGCGGAGGTCTTTATTTTATTATATCTCTCAAACCATAACGTTTTGAGAAATGGGAATAAGGGCAGTAAGTATGTTTTTATTATTCCTATCATTTGACATACACTTTTTTGGGGGGTTTACTATCCGTTTAAGCCATTTCTTTACAACACTGTACTGTTATTTGCTCAATGGTACATAAAATTTATTGGCACATAACATTTTTTTAGGATTGTTTGCTTTTAACAGTTTGAGTATCAGAGAGATATCCAATGAACTGCAAAGCAATGCATTTGATAACCCTCTGCCATGCAAAAAGTTAACCATTTAGGCGCTAGAGAGGACTCCAACACATTGCTTTACAACTCCTTGAAGACCTCACTAGCATCCAAGGAATCAGTCTGTTCTATGCAGGAACATCAGAGCAAACGTATTAGAAGCAAGAGCTAGACATCCATTCAGCAGTAAAGTGGTTAATGTTCCTGCAGCAGATTCTCAAAATTGCATTTGGGGAAAGAAAATAAATAGAGGCTATTACAGCTGCCATATGTTGCACAAGAGGCGCTCGCAAGGAATAAAACATTTAGAGTCTGCTTTCTAATCTCGCAGTGATTGAATCCAAGTAGCACTTGCAATGCATTCTGGGATGAGCTGACACTGGTTTGCAGTGATCCCAGGAGTCTGGCTGTGTCTGATGTCCTTGTACTACTTTACTTTATTTCTTTAGTTATCTGGCCAAGAGACTGACTTGGCCTGTCAACCTAAGATTTGCTAATTTAAAAGAGTTTTAAAACCTGCCTATATGTTGTGCTAGACATTTTGGACAATGAAAGTTTTTGAGAAATGAGCCTTTATTTGTTGGCTGGAATGTGTGGCACTTCATGCTAATTCATTTCTGTGCTGACCTAACATTACCACATACCGTGCTATGAATTTATCTAGACAAAGCCCACACACTGTGATATGAATGAATCTAGGTGGAGCACACACACTGTGATATGAACAGGGCTTAAAATTTGAAGTCCTTTGCTACTAGCCAGACCTGAAAAATTACTCGCCACTGCAAGCCATAGTATACCCACCAGGGCTGAATTTCTACTCGCCAGGGCTAAATTTTCACTCGCCATTGGCTAGTAGTGAGTGGAAATTTTGAGCCCGGATATGAATTAAGCTAGGCAGAGCCCACACAATGATATGATTGTATCTAGGCTGAGCCCACACACTCTGATGTGAATGAATCTAGGCAGAGAACACACTGTGATATGAATGGATCTGGGCTAAGCTCACACACGCTGTGCTATGAATGAAGCTAGGCAGAGCCCACACTGTGATATCAATTAATCTAGGCAGAGCTCACACTTGCTGTGAAATGAATGAATCTTGGCTGAGCTCACACTCTGTGATAGGAATGGATCTAGGCAGCACTCACACACTGTGATATGAATGAATTTTAGGCAGAGCCCACACACTGTGATATGAATGGATCTAGGCAGAGACCACACTGTGTGATATGAATGGATCTAGGCAGAGCCCACACACTGTGATATGAATTAATGTAGGCAGAAACCACACTGTGATATGAATGGATCTAGGCAGAGCCCACACACTGTGATATGAATGAATCTAGGCAGAGCCCACACACTGCGCTACGTATTGATCTGGGCACAGCCCACACACAGTGATATGAATGAATCTAGGCAGAGCCCACACACTGTGATATGAATGGATCTAGGCAGAGCCCACACACTGTGGTATGAATGGATCTAGGCAGAGCCCATACACTGTGATATGAATGGATCTAGGCAGAGCCCACACACTGTGATATGAATGAATCTAGGCAGAGACTACACTATGCTATGAATGGATTTATACAGAGAACAGATGCTATATAATTTCTAATAGCACTGCCAGTAGTAAGTTTGGCTTCAAATGAGACTAATTAGCATACTGTGCAGAAAATTAACATAAAGTGCAATATTGCCATCAAAGTGTTCACTTCTCATAACCTGTTATACACAAAATTGTCTAGTACAACATATACTGATTTTATTTTTCTATAAAACAATTTAAACTTGTATTAAGGGTCCACTTTAATTTTTATTTTACTTTTTTTGCTCTGGCATATTATAGGCCTCATACTAGTAAAATAAAATAATTAAACTGCATTTTCAGTAAATCATTCATTGTTGTGTTGTGGTGAAGCTGAACACTGTAATTCTATACACAATACACATCTTTACACAATGGCCAGGGGGCTGAAGCATCTTCGAATATTCCGCTTCAACCCCTAGCCAATCAGGAGCCTGGAATTCGATGACCAATCCTGGCCATGATCATCATGGCCATCTCAGCCAATCAGAACTGGTTGGCGGGCAAACAACCGACCAATCCGAGGGGCGCCTACTTTTCTCATGCAAAGACAATGGAGTCCCTTTAACTCAGACTGGCCAATCAGGAAGCCACCTACTTTCCCATGTAGAGTCTATGGGGCTTGTTGAATAGGTTGCCCCGTAGGGCCGCCAGCTTGCGGCAGGTTTTATAGTCCATGTATTTCAGTCTTTTTGGAGGAGCTGTTCTTCATGTAACCCCCAAACAAACTGCCAGACACTGTTCCACTGGCTGCTACAATGTCCCTTAGGCGGCGGGCTTTCATAGTCCTGTTGCCGCCAAGTAACGGCCTTGGGTCTGTTACACTCTCTTACATTCAAAGGGCTAAAAGCCAAATTTAACTGAACATTAATTTTTATTTGTCCCCTGTGTTGCAGTTGGTTTTCTCTAAAATAAAAACCAGCTTGCTTTTATACATATGAACCACTATGCTGAGACGTTACCTCTGGTTCCACAACACCTTTACACAGGGGGACATCATAGGTACATCTGGCAATGAGCACAGGGGAAATACATGTCTTGGGTATGAGGTAATAATCCAAGTAAGACACACAGACTGTAATATGTATGAAACCAGGCTACAGCTTTATTGATAAATAATTACATACAACAACCTGCATGTAAAGCCTTGCCAAGAATATGGGTCATAAAACTATGTCCCCACCCCTTCTGAGCATATAACTCAGTCCCCTTTTTACTCCACGCCACCCCATCCCATTAGCAGCTCTGTGCAGCTCAATGGGGGGTGATGACTAGAACGCGTGATCGTGGTCCGGATGTTTTTCCTAGGCTGCTGGCATCCTGTTCAATATATACCACACAATTGTTTAACGTTGTACCCATTGACAAGGGCCCAAAGCGCCAACAGCTGTAATAAACAACAAACCCCATAGGTGCTTTTACGACCAGAACAGATAGAAAAACAAAAACCCAATGAAACATACAAACCCAAAAACAGGGAGGGAGGGCAGGGCTGATTCCCCTGTGGATCCCAAGAGGAAGTGAAGGTACAATATTAAGCTTATTTATACTGTCCCACCCCTCAACTCCCCCCAAACTACCCACAGTCAATAAGAAAGGGGCTTACTTAGACCCCTCAGCCCAGACATGATTCCCCTTCTTAGTTGTCATGTGGGGAATTCTAATTTAAAGGGATAGTAATACTTAAAATGTAAAAAAATATATGTTGTAGGGTTTATGTCCCTGAATAAAACAAGGGTACTCCCACGGCTGAGAGATAAGGGATACCGTTATGGTTTGAGAGATATACAAAAATAAAGTTTTCCTCTCCCTCCACTTTCTGCTTGACGAGCTGTAAAGCTGTCAGAAGTAGATTCTGGTCTTTTGACCAGACACAGCTCTTCAGCAGCGCCAATATAATGATATCTAAATATAAATACTTAATCGGAATGGTTTACAATTTGTGCTTGCAAATCTGACACACTTTGTAGACCATTCCGGTGAAGTATTTATTTTTAGATATCGCTATGTCGGCGCTGCTGAAGAGTCTCTGTCTGGTCCAGGAACCAGGATCTCATGCCGTCAGCTATACAGCTGATGTATGAGAAAGGAGAGGGAGAGGAGAACTTTATTTTCTTCTATCTCTCAAACCATAACAGTTTGAGGGACACGAATAAGCTCAAGTACTCTCTTTTAATTGTATCTACCAAATAGTTAATCATTTTTTTCTGACATTACTATCCCTTTAAGTAAGACAAGGAAACTCCAACTCTGAAGATATACTTTATTCAAAAGTTATTAAAAGGAAACTTGTATTCTATGGCAAGTTTTTGACAGTTTTTTGTGGCTATTGCCGATTATGGAGATATTGTGTCTGCCAAACTATCCACAGACAACAATAACAACACTATTTAATAGAAATGCCATGAAAAACATAGCGTTCATAAAACTAATTTTGTACAATAATAACTTATCAATAAAGCATCTCCCAGCAGTGAGAGTTTCTCAGCAGAGAAACCCATACAGTACATATAGTCAGAAAAAATACTGATTTGGTGCCTCATTAAATGTTCATAACCTTGAGTGCCAGAGGGGTGTCCAATGCATTGTGATGCCCCACTGGTGCTCAAAGGGTTAACCCTTTGAGTGCCAGAGGGGTTGTGTTGCGTACCCCTCTGGCACTCAAAGTGTTAACTGCTGTGCAAGTTGTAATATAAAGTTTCAGACTGAGGATGGTATACTGGAGTAAATCTGGGGCAAACCAGCTTTCCACATGGAACAAATAAATACAGTTAAAAATGTGAATTTAGCAGCTCTAACTTGAATCTTTATCAAACCTTGTGGAAATCTATTCAGTACTATAATACTTCAGCTTCAGAGCCAGACTTTCCACCTGTATATGGGAATTCCAGGTAGAGTAGAAAGGACCATTTGAATAGTGGGTGCTGTGAAATAGCCTGTGCTCATATACCTAGAAACAACAACATGGAACTCACGCACCACCAATGAAATAAATTTGCATGGATCCATAAATAAAACCAACAATCTTTATTGGTAACAATGAGCATACCTGTACAGTAATCTCAGTCAGCACTTGTGATGAATGGAAAGACTTGTAATAAGTGTTATCAATGCGAAACGCGTGGATCAGTCTGAGATCCTTTTCTGTATACCTGACTGTTTGTACCCATAGCTTACAAGTTTCTCCATTTGCCACAAGTGCTGACTGAGATCACTGTACAGTAGGCTGACCAGATCTCACCTTTAACTGGTGACACATAGGAAATAGCCTTTTTGCAGTACTTCACTGAAATCAAAGCCGTCCTGCAGTATGCATTTTTCCTATGCGTCCCCAGTTAAAGGTGAGGTCTGGTCAGCCTACTGTACAGGTATGCTCATTGTTACAAATAAAGATTGTTGTTTTTATTTATGGATCCATGCGACTTTATTTCAGTGGTAGTGCGTGAACTCCATGTTGTTGTAACAAATAAATACACCCTTTGATTTAAATGGGACTTTTAGTCCCTTACTTGCTAGAGAGTCTATCACTCCATTGCAAAGAACAGCTTCCATCAGAGAGTCAGGATGTTCACCCAAATCTCAGGGGTGAAGGGTCAGATTTGCAGGGTGAGAGAGTCCAGTATCATATATTCTTCTCCAGTTGACCTTCTGAGTGCCAGCGGGGTATGCAACGCATTGCAGAGCATTGCTTCTTTAGTCCCTTAATTGGTGCCACACACAGAGGGGGGAAGTCCTGCTTGTCTTGTATGTTTGTTCATGTAGTGAGTTTTTGTATATTAACAACCCCCCCTTGAGGACTGATTGGAGAACCTCTCAATTACAGAGAGTAGAGATATATTGCAGATAATCTATATTATGGTAACTTTTAAGGTTAAAGGGATAGTAACACTTAATATATAGTAAGATTTATATTGTAAGGATTATCTTCCTGAGTACAATAAGGGTGCTCCCACTGCTGAGATGTGTTTTAATCAAAAGTTATAGCAGCTCAAACATGAATTTTTTAGGTGCAATATCACAATTGACTGAAATTTTACAGTGGCGCTGTTGCTACATCCTCCTATGGAAGTTTGTAGTCAATTTACCAGAACTTTCCATAGAATAATGTAGATACAGCGCCACTCTAAAATTTCAGGCCATTGCGATACTGCACCTAAAAAATTCAAGTTTCAGCTGCTATAACTTTTGAATAAAACATGTCTCGGCAGTGGGAGCACCCTTATTGTACTAAGGAAGATAAACCTTACAATATAAATCTTACTATATATCAAGTGTTATTATCCCTTTAATGTTTAGAAGATCTGTGAGGCAGCTGATTTTGAAAGTTACCAGGTATGATAGGTCTATGGAGGGAGTAGGTTTATGGATAGGAGTTTGTGGATGAGAGTCACAGACTTCCCGTCTGCATTCCAACAGAGGGAGTCAGTTCTCTGGACCTCCCCCTGGATGGCTGGTACAAGCCATGTTGAGGCTGTACAGTGCAGCATCAGGCTTATTTGTTACTTTTACTTCCAGGTTCCTCTAGGCAAGGTAGTCTAGATCCACATCCCCAGTCCTCACATGACCCTTTCCTCCAGTCCCTTCCACAGAAAATACCCTTGGGTTATAACAAGCAAAGCATACCTCCAAACTGTCCCTCTTTAGGAGGGACAGTCCTTCCTTTAGACCCAAATCCCTCTGTCCCACTTCCCCACCCTGATGTCCCTCTTTTTATGAAATCAGAGTGTGTCTGGTGTATATATAAGTGTATCATATTGCTCTACAGCAATAAAACTATAAATTAGTCTGTGTAAATAAAATTATTTGGTCTTGTTATAAGTCATTTATTAGGTTACACAAGGAGATGTCAATAGGTCATGAAAGGTTCACTTTTAAAATGTCACATTCTGAACAGAGTGTGGCTACACGCCACATTCAGCATGTCGCCGCATTGAAAAGGGGGACATGAGAATCTCTCCCTGCATAAAAGCGTGAGATTCTCATGTCACCTCATTGAATGGCAATTCAACCCAACCCACAGCAATGTGCTGGAAATCTCCCTATCATCCAATGGGTTAAATAATAGCCTGTAATGGGGGTATATAATCTTGTGCAGTGACATATAGATTGCACTGGCCCTACCCATAATCCAGAATTTGGGCATTACCAGCACATCTAAGGAGTCCCTCAAAATTTGGCTCTCTAGACAGATGCCCACTCTGCCTAATGGTAAATCTGGCCCTGAGCAGACGTAGTAAATGGTGATAATTGCCCTTTAAAACAATGGAACTTTCAGGAATACTTATTTGTCCCTATGGTGCAGTTAGTTTGTTCCAGAATCCCCCCAGTTCTGCTTAGTACATCAGACTCATTATGTTTCCCATATGGAAGAACAGTGCAACTAATGTATCATTATTATGACACAATAGATACAGCTAGTACAGTAACTGCAGTAATTGCAGTTATAACTAATGTGGAAGTCAGTGGCAGTTGCAGGCAGGAAACAGTCTGTGTCACCCTGAGAAGGACAAATAAATCCTTTAAATGATCCAAAATCATCTTCTGGAAAATTGGAGAAATAAAATGCTAAGTACCAGACATGAACTCTTGGCATCGAGAGGTTGCCTTTTTATTATTCATTTTTCACAGTGTCTTTAACCCTTTGAGATTCAGAGGGACATGCATTGCAACAAGCTGCACCTCCTAGCCACTAGCACATATATGTGCCCTATCAGTAGGGTGACTACATTTCACGTCTGCCAGTCAGGGTCACTGCAGAGAGAAGAGCACAACTCAGAGTTCTAAACACTGGAGGGAGCACTGCCCACGGACTGCTGTGATAGAACGCAATGCTTGTGGTGGGCTAAAAGAAAATGTACATCACACCCAAAGCCTTAGACTAGTGTTACACTACAACACTACTGTACTGCAGCTCCTGTCTGATGTCAGGATCAAGAGTCAGTTCTCTCTCTAGTGTATAGACCCCCTACGAGTATTCAAAAATACATACCAAAATGTGAGAGGCTTCTGAGGAAGAACAACCGCACAATGGCCTGTTCTACGGCTAGTCACCGCTCAGAAGCAGCACTTTTCAGCTCTCTATCTCTTTAGCTCTCTCAATTTAAAAGTTCCCAGACATGATTATATACCTCCTGCTCAGGACCAGTTTTGGGCAGGTGTCAACAGTACAAAATACCCGGCCCCTATTATTTACCAGCCCTGCATTGCAATGTGTTGGATACCTCTCTGACTGGCATTCAAAGGGTTTACTCCGATATGTTCCCCAATAGGACGGATCCCTATAAGTGCCGTTTTATCCTGACATTGCCTTCTACTATTCAGCCAAGTAATAAAATAAATTTAGTTTAGAGGAGATAAAATATATTTTTTTACATTTTTTAAAACAAGTTATTTTCTTCATTTCACTTCACCAGTTTGGACTATTTTGCGTATGTCTATTACATGAAATCCAAGTTAAAATCCATTTTAATTCTAGGTTGTAATGCAACAAAATAGGAAAAATGCCAAGGGGTTGGTGGTGAATGCTTTTGCAAGGCACTGGATTCTCTCCCTATGGTACAAATGGTTTGCCCCAAAACTGTTCCACGTTTCTGTCATACATCAGTCTCACTTCCTTTAGCTCTGGCTTTGGCTCACACTTATTCCTGGGAACTCTGCAGATCTGCCCCGAGACTCCAGATTTTGTAGTTAATTACTGAGTCTCCGGGGACAGAGATTCTCCAGTGGTGGGAAGTTTCTTATGAAACTTTGCCCACTTCTCCTCCTTCCCTCCCTGTTCCTCCCAATTCCCTCCCATGTCTTCTCCTTCACATCCTGTTCTTCCCACTTCCCACCCACTTCTCCTCTTTCCCACCCTATTCCTCCTACTTCCCGCCCATGTCTTCTCCTTCACACCCTGTTCCTCCCATTTCCCTCCCATGTCTCCTTCTTTCCACTCTGTTCCTTCCATTTCCCTCCCATGTCTCCTTCTTCCCACCCTGTTCCTACCACTTCCCACCCACTTCTCCTATTTACCATCCTATTCCTCCTACTTTCCACCCACTTCTCCTCCTTCCCACCATATTCCTCCCACTTCCTGCCCATGACTCCTCCTTCCCATCCTGTTCTGCCCACTTCCCACCTGCTTTATGACACAGTCTGTTAAGCCACGCCCCACTCATGATTAAGCCCCGCTCCTTTGTGATGCAAACCATGTCATTAATTTCCACCAGCGGCTCTACATAAGCCTCCTTTTCAGGGACTCTAGAAGACAAAGTTCCCAGGTATGCTCACACTGAATAAGCTAAAGCTCTCTGACTGCATGAGACATACATAATAATATTACCTAACCTGAGATAGTGTAGTCAGTGTATTCAGTGTTCTGGCTGTCTGTACACTAAGAGATGTTTTTCACATATTTACCCTACAACAACACACCATACAGTGTTATAATGGTGATGATGATGATGATGATGATAACAGTCTCTCTCTCAAGAGAGCTATCACGTGGGTGACAGCATGTAGTACATGTGAACACTATGGAAAAGTGCAGTAATTGCTGGGCAAATTATCTGCACCATAGGAGACAATTATAAAAAAAACAAAAAACAGTGATATAAATGTGTTTTTTTAATGCTTTTAGTGCCAGAGAAGTATTATCTGGTGGGGGTACAGTAGGTGTGAATTTTTGGCTACCAGTGCAGTGAGTCATCAGGGTAAGCAGTTTGTGTGGTTCTATGACTACTGTGGTAAGCTCTATGGTATCACTAGTGTAGCAGCATTATAATTGCCAGCTTTGTGGAATCATTTGTGGCTTCATCATTTCAATTGTCAGCTCTGTGGTATCACTAGTGTAGTTCCATAATTTCAGTGGTAAACTCTGTATTATCAATTTTAGGCTCCTTTTAAAATGTAAGCTCTGTGGCATCACTAGTGTAAATACATTCACCCCTTGAATGCTGGTCAAGGTTTAACACTTTGAGTATCAGAGGGGTGCGCATTAGGTTTTGCAAGTTGTTGCTGCTGCTGTAACTGTAACAGAAAATCTAAATATTCTTGAACTGAGGCTGCGGCTGTGATCATAATGAAATAACATGAAGAAAACCGTGAAGAAATTCCAATGTTTGAAAAAAAAAATGTGATTGTCAAGCAGAAAAACTATATTATAGAGAGAGATCCCATCAGAATTACTATGGAGAATAGGGTGAGAATAATAGAAGTTTTTGTAGCATGTATTAAAACAGAAAATTGAGCAACAAGCAAATTATGAACCAATGGTGACTCATTTATTAAAAAACAGAATGCAGCTAATTGTTTTCCTTGTAAGTTATGTATTAAATAAACAAAGGGGCACTGGGCTGTGATGGCTTTTGTTACTGTCGATAGGTTACTATACTGCTGAAACAACACAAAGTTTCCATAAAATCGTTTTAAAGATATTGGAACTTTTGAGTGAATGCGTAAATGAATAGGTACTGATAAATCGATCAAAACATTCATGAAACTCGAGTTCTTTGAAAAGGATAATCTCTGTAATACAATACTTGGCTGGACATAACGTGGCGTTAAGAGGTTTATTTGATGTACTTTTCACACCAAACAATGGAAACTTCTTAGGTTTAGCTGTGTCACCTCGGTGCTGTGTGGATGTCCTCCGTGCCAGTTCTTCTTACTGGCGTCCTTTGCCTTCAGATGCTCTTCTTTACTATCCTCTTCCGGGTTGTGCTCGAGCATGCGCAGTCCTCCCTTTAGAAGCTGATCTGGATCTCTTTATATAAGACGCCTTCTCTCTGCATCTGACGCGTTATTGTAGCATCCAAATCCTGTGTGGAGCTTCCTATTTGCTTCTAGTTGTTCCTCTCCAGCCCTGCTTCCGTTGTTGTCTTCTGACTACTTTGCTGACCGGCTAGTCTGTCTATTCTCCTGCCTTGTCCCTTGTTCCAGTCCTGAATCTAGTTGCTGTCCTGCTGGTCATTTTTCTCCTCTACCCTTCCAGGGTTCCTGCTCTGGCTAGCTGTATCCTCCTGCTCAGCTGTTCCTGTGGCTAGCCCTGTATTTGCCCTACCATATTGGGGGGTGTTCCAGCTTTCTGGAGTTTGTTCCTCCCAGGGGTCTTTGGGGTATAGTCCAATCATGGTGGGGTATCCAGAGTCCCCAGAGGCTCAACCAAAGGGGTCTATCTAGCTTTGCAGCTAGCACCTGTATACAGCCTCAGCCACCACACGCCTCCCTGCGGTTGGCCGACGCAATCTAGCTTCGCCCCCTAGCGACACTCCCTAGCCTCTCGTCCCAATCATCCTTGTTGTACTTCTGACTTGCCTTGGCTCAGTGGTGACAAGCTGAAATGATGTCAAAATTCGGTGAATTTGCAAAAAAGAAGCAAATATCCTGTACTTTGGGAAAGCATTCAGAATGAATTACTATCATTAATGGCTAACCAATTAAACTGAAAATAACAGAACGTGTGGGAAAAAAAATTCAGTACTATTAGACCATCCCAGAAATAACACATACCGAGCATCTGTTGTAATAATGTTTATACTCATGGATGAATAGGACATTGAGATATACAAGCACTTTACTGTCTTTTTAGTTGTCAATATTGCCACGGGTTTAGGTCTGGCTAATACTTTAAAGAACATTTGAAAGCATTAGGGCTTGAACTACAAAACTGCAGAAGCCAAGGATATGATAAAAGTGCCAACATGAAAGGTGACTGCTCAAATTTTGCACAAGCTTTTTTTTCACTCTGTGGTTGCCATAATTTGAACCTGCTTCTTCAAGATGTAGCAAACATTTCAACCACTGTGTTGACATCTTTTGGAGTTATACAGTGTGTATACAAATTTTTATCATCATTCAACGCACTTTGGAAAATTGCCAAAAACAAAATCTTTTTATCAGAGACACACTGGGAATGCTGAGTGGAAAGTGTCAAAGCTGGAAGACATGAAATAATCACTATATTTGAAGAAACTGGAAGAGGAGCTAAAGACAGTAAAACTACAAGTGAGTTTAATTCTTTGCTAATTGAATTACAATCTTTCAGGTTTAATTTATCGGCAGTGATTCTATATGACATGCTAATTGAAGTAAATTGAAGTAAATGTATGCAATTTGATGTTGCAATCTCCCTCTTCCATAATTTGAATACACAAACACAACCTTCCGAGCATGCACTGCAATGTATCACCTTCCCACGCAAAAGGGTGGCAACAGAGACACCACCAACTTGCAGGGATCTCACATGCCACCAGGGAGAGCTTGCCATGCTTTGCTGCATGTTGCCATCCTATGACATCATCATGAGGTTGCCAGAGTAACAGTAAATGGAGAAGGGGAATGTATAGCATTGCCTGCTGGCAGAAAATCACAGTCCAGTCCCCCACTGCTAATGGGGATCTCTTCATCAGCGAGCCCTGGTGGGAAGGGTGAGTGACAAGCCTCAGTTCAGGAAGTTAGAGACTGGAAGACCTAAGAAAGTTCAAGTAAGGCAAAAGGAAAAAAGCTTTTCCCAAAGGGACCTCAGCTGGGACAGGAAATAAAAAATACACAACAGTGAAGGTATGGGAGGTATTTATAATTTTGGGATACTGGAATGGACAGGAAAGCAACCATTTAAATCAGACAGAGTTTGTGTAATTATTTTCCACCATGTTACATTTGGTTTGCTCTAGAATTGCTCCAGTTTCTTAGTACATCAGCAACACTATGTTGCACAATGAAATCAAAGCTGCTATGCTTTATAGCATTCCTGTTAATTAGCAAAGTGCTTGTTCCACTGTTCATCTGCCTGTATTTGGCTCAGTCCATCTCCCTGTGACATTCTGGATGGAAACCAATCCTACTGCGTTTTGTTTAATTATTGAACATCTTGCTTGGCAGCTCAGACAGCTGTCTCCATGGGCAGTGATTTCTGGCGATGGAAGTGATGTTTAATGCTTGTTTTGTCTTTGTATGCAAAGGTATTCAAGAACACGTATGTACTGTGTCTTGCTGATGTCTGTCCAAGTCAAGACATTGTTTGAATGTAGACACATTTTTAATTAACCCCTCGAGTTCTCTCTGGCATCCAAGAAGTTCACCTTTTGAGTGCCAGAGGGGTATGCAACGCATTGCAAACATCCAAAGACCACTAACACCCAAAAAATTTAATTAATTTATGTAACTTTGAATATCATGTATTTCCAGCTAGCATGTATTCTTAGATTGTCTTTTATACTCACAATTTGGTTAATTTTGTTTGCAGTTTGAAATGAGAGACAAGAGCTAAGGAGGTTAATTTATTGAGATTAGCACCCACTGCTCTTGTATTCAGAAAGACTCTTATGTTGTAATACACCAGACACACCTATAAAGATTGTACACCTACCAAGCGTCCATCTATAGGAGATATTAGGGGTCCATACCACTCAAGTGTTCCTCTTTAGGAGATATTAGGGGTCCTCTTTAGGATGGACAGTCTCTCTTTGAGACCCAAATCCTTCTGTCACTCTTTCTCACAGTGGTGTCTCTCTTTTGAGCAATCAGACTGTGTGGTGTGTAACTGAGCATATAAGTGAATCACTTTGCTCCACAGCAATAAAACTCACTTTAATGCTTGTTTAAACTTTATAAAGTTTATACATTTCTCTGAGAAATTAAAATACTTTGTTCTTTCTCTAAATAATTTATTCAGAAAGAGATGTCAATAGGTCATGAAAAAAAAAAAATATATGTGTGTGTGTGTGTGTGTGTGTGTGTGTGTGTGTGTGTGTGTGTGTGTGTGTGTGTGTGTGTGTAAAACCAAAAAAATGGACTGACACTGGCACTCGACAGGAACTTTTAAAAAATAAAAAGTTCTTATATAAGAAAAATTAAGAAAACTGGGGTAACATACATTAAAATACCAATACTCCATCATAGTATCTGTAAACATTTTATGACTGAGACCTAAAATCAGGTTTTATACATGTTCTATGTTGCAGACATTCCTGTTTTTTCCAAAGCTCTTCTTATCATAGCAATCCCATGACTGCCAACATTTCAAATGGCAAAATAGGGACACTTTTGTTTTAGGTGGTGTCGCTGGAGGCGTGGCTGCTGGGTGGGGAGAAACTGAGAAAAATAAATAAATATATATATATATATATATATATATATATATATATATATATATATACTTGATTGAAGCGGAGGCACTCTCGTTTAATGTTTTGGTAACTGCCTGGGTGCTATTGTTACAGCCGACATGATTTAATTTCACTGGCACTGATTTCACTGATTTAATTTCACTGGCACCGTTATCTGTCAATCCATATCACAATAATTGGTTACTTTGTTTTAAATGCACCAATCACTGGCGCTAATTTTGGCGCTAACGTGGAGCTTTAGGTTTAAATAGGGAAGCTTGTCACTTGCACTGTTATCCTGACGAAGGCTGCTGTAAGGCACCCGAACCGTTGATCTAATAAATTACTCACTTGTGCCACAACATTATTGAAGACCTGTGTGTGCTGTGTTTTACTTCCATTTACATATATATATATATATATATATATATATATATATATATATATAATGTATAATATACAAAGATGTACTCAGCCTGGGGTCTCCCTTGTGGCAGAGAGGAACAGCACACACTGTAGTGACTCAAATTCAAGTAGTTTTACTGAAGCATCAGCATTACTGCTAGAACAGTCTGGCCGAACGTTTGCGGTCCAATACAATGGACCTTCCTCAGGGCAAACAGTGGGGGAATGAAACATAAAGTGTTTAAATACCTTAAAAGCTTTTTCTTACTTTAGTTTGTTTGATTTGTTCTTTGGCAATACATTTTGTGTCATTTATAGTATTTTACCATTGGAATGGATAGCAGAGAACCTACAGGTACCCCTGAATTGGTGACAGAGGCTGGACATACCCTGTTCATTGATGGGACTGATCTGGCTCTGGGCCCTGACAAACCAGTTGATATCTATAATGATTTATTAAGGTTAAAAAAAGAAAGAAATAGATTATTATTTACATGGTGTTACACTTACACGTTACTACAAAGAAAAATTAATACCAAGGGGCTTTAGAATTATAAATCAACCCACCATTGGACGGGGTAATAAGGACTTCTGCACCAAATGGTGTGAAATCTTAGACTACTGCTCTTTACAACTGCTATTATTGGTGATAGACCACTCAGCCAAAGAAATTGACAGAGTCAAACAAGAGTTAAAAACACTTGAGACTAAACACAAGGACACCTTTAACAAAGAGAAATGTAAGGAGCTATGTGATAAACTTGAGCAGGGAATAAGTACATACAAAGAGAATTTAGCTACAACAAAATGCGATGAATTGAAACAAGTACAGATTATAAAGAACTGCAAGTCTATCCATGGCTTCTTGGGTTATCTGATAGACGTTTCTTTACTAATAGGAGAACCCGTGGAAGGTACACCAGGAGTGGTGTAGAGTCTACACGGATTCTGAAACTACAAGCAGAATAGAAACTGATAGCACAACAGAGGAACCTTTTTTTGACAGATCTGGCAGAAAGACAAAGTTCAGGTCCCAAAACCAAAAGCAAAAAGAAAGAGAAAAAGCAAGATCAGGCGAGGAGGGAGAAAACACCACTGCAAGTCAGATGACGCTTCGCCAGGGAGCCAACTAGCCGTCTATAATTTATCTAACAGGATTCTGACTACAGTAGAAATGGTTGTACTCAGTAAGGGACTAAGCTTTGTCCCTACATCTAAGCAAGATAAATTTAACTGGGAGGTAGACCTATACAAACTCCGTAGGCAATTGAAACGTAAAGACTTTTTTCACCCTTAGTCCAGTGAATCTATTGTGAGAACACCTTTTAAATAGAAGAGCACTTTTGATCCGATTAACAGTAATACACATATTACTACTTTTATGAATTTGGTTACTAATTAAACACACAAAATAATAAATAAAAACAAACCAGTTTTTACAATCTTTCTAAATCTGAGTACAATGCGGTCAAGAACTTAGCTAAAGATGACAGCATTATCATTAAACCTGCCTATAAAGGTGGGGGAATAGTGGTAATGAATTATTAAGCATATTGCACAGAAGTGCTCTCACAATTAGCAGTTGGTACCAACTACAAAATACTGCAGCGAGACCCTACCACAGGATATAAAACTGAAATTGATGCTATTATCCAACTAGGAGTTAATAACCGTTGGCTATCCCTAGATTGCAAGCAATTCCTTACGAAACAATATCCTCGAGTCCCCATATTGTATTGTGTTCCCAAGGTACATAAATGTCTGGAACAGCCACCAGGCCGGCCTATAATCTCCGCACGAGGATCACTATGTCAACCTCTATCACAGTTTGTAGATTTTTTTCTACAAGCATATGTCAGTAAATTTACAAGTTACATTAGAGACTTTGCAGACTTTATCAACCAATTACCTGACACCATTGATAATGAGACTATGTTTGTTACCCTTGATGTGGGCAGCTTATATACCAACATTCCACATGGGAAAGGAGAGAGTTACCAAGGTGATAGGCGATGATGAGACATATGAGGGACCCCCATTGGAGTTTTTAGTATTACTCATTGATTTAATACTTAAAAAGACATCATTCAAGTTTGAAAACATGTTCTAGCTTCAGCTCCAGGGGACTGCCATGGGGTCTAACATGACTCCCTCATATGCTTCATTTTTATGGAATATTATGAAATTTGCTGTAAACCGATATGCCAAAAATATACTATTCTTTAAACGGTTCATTGATGATACCTTCCTGCTTTGGAATGGTGGGGCTGAGCTATTAAGGGAATTCACTGATTACCTTAATTGTATTGAGTCAACTATTAGATTTACCTTGACATTTGATAAAGGCAGTGTCAATTTTTTGGACGTCGGTATACAGAAGTAACGGCAAGATTTTTACCAAAATTTTTCATAAAAGTACTGATAGAAATACCCTACTTCACTTTACCAGCCACCACCTGGCTCCACTGAAGAAGGGTTTACCGTTCTCTCAGATGCTCAGAGACAAAGAAGGAGGGCAGCACCCATGGGACTTTCTAAATTAATTTTATTTGGCAAAGACCGTTATCAAGGTGTCTTAAAAAGGTCTTGTGACTGAAACATCGGCCATACACCCATGACCAAATTTTGCCAAATAAAATTAATTTAGAAACTTCCAAGGGTGCTGCCCTCCTTCTTTCTACTTGTGTGTGTGTGTGTATATATATATATATATATATCCTATATAATAATTTGCTAAAATGTGTGTAACGCCGCAGTCATGCGTAGTAGAGACTGCTGAGCGTGCTGTAGTCATGCGCAGTAGAGACTGCCAGTGACGAGGCTGATACAGAGCGGGGCGCTCTGAAGGAGTGTCCTGCTCTGTATCAGCCTTGGTGCGGGCAGTCTCTACTGAGCATGACTGCAAAGCGACCAGCTGGCAGTGGCACTGTGGCCCGTGTAACGGGCTCTTCAACTAGCATGTATATATATAAACAAAAGAAGAACAGTGCTGGCCGTTCATCTGTACCCGTTCATTAGATGGCAGGAGAAGGGAGAGAAATTTGCAAATATTGAAATGATTGTTACATTGTTGTTTAACCTGTTAAGGATGTTTCACATAGCAATTCATTGTACACCCCTCTGGTCCTTAAAGTGTTAAGGGCAACTAAAATGAAAACAAAATTCTGCTTTCACTTATAAAAAATATCCAAACCCCAAAGCACACACAAAAACATCTAACAGAATAATAATGGTTTTGCTTTCAGGCTAGATGCAAGGGGAGATAGCAAATATCTTTCCAGCAATACATGAAAAAAATAATTAAATACTGCTAACAGGGAAATGCACAAAAAATGCACTTGCCTAGCCTAGATCATGAAAAAATGCTAATTTACCTTTTAATAAGTATTTCTCATACATGTGCATTTGCTAAGGTGATCAGATCTTTATTTTCATGCAGGTCACGTGAACATGTTATTTCGTGGGTCAGCAGAGGAACCAGTGAAACAACACAGTGTATTTTTCATAAGCATCCTGCATTATGCTGTTCTCATTTGCAACAGTAGCATACTGTTTGTAACTATGAGCTATTCACCAAAAATAGTGTACTACCTTCTGACACTAAAACGGTTAAAAAGATTACCCTTTTTATTGTGTTATACAAATCTGCTTAACACATCAAGTCTTATCTAGTGGATTAAGAAAACAACAATTAGTGCATTGTTACCGCCAAACAGCTGTGGATAAATACCTCTAAGAGCAGTTATTATCCTGTGCAAACTGGATGCTAATTGTCCAGAACAGACACCCTCTAGTACAGTGGTTCTCAATCTTATTTTGTTTGGGGCACAAAACTTAATGTACTTTATCAAAGACATAAGGAGGGTACAATACATAAATATATAGTTATTATTAGGTCTTATAATCTTAATAACAAAACTAAACGTATTGTTCATAACAATTTCTATAAATCTTTATTTAAGAGTCTATTTTTGTTAGTCTTCATAGAAAACACAGGGCACCCTAAGTTGATGTCCATGGCACACCAAAGTGCCACGGCACCCTGGTTGAGAATCACTGCTCTAGTAAGTGAAAGTACCAGATAGCAGAAATTAACTCTTTCTTGATTTAAAGGGGAACCTACTGTAGGAATAAGTGACACTTTCTTTAACAGATTGATGTGCCTGGGTAGATGCCCTTTATGCAGCAGTCAGATATGTCTATGCATGCATAATATGATTTCTCTTGTGAACTGGACCATCTGCATTTCATATAACATGGGGCCTTGTGTGGGACCCAAGGATTATCACTTCTGGGGTAAACCATCTGCACCATGCGGAAGGAAGTGAACATTCCACAAATTCCCATTGTGGTTTTTATACCCTTGAATGCTAGACAGGCTTCTCAATCTGTTGGAGACCTCTCTAGCATTCAGGGGGTTACAAGCCCCATTTCTCCACGACATGCAAATAAGCACGTGGAGGATATTGCACTATAAACTACAAGAAAAACTGCATCAGTTCATTGCACAATTATCTTCAAGCCAGCAGCAAGTATTGTAGAATGAAGTAAAAACATTATGTCTTTATTGCATGTATCATATTAACCCCTTTGGATGCCAGAGAGGCAGGGCCGAATTTGCCATAAGGCAGAGTAGGCACCTGCCTACAGGCGCACGCTACTGAGGGGCGCCTGGCATTGGGATTCTTTTTTTTTTTTTTTTTTTAATTCGCTAGCCTGCCAGCCTTTGATACATCACCGCCGAGTCTGCAGTGTCAAAGAGGCGCTGCATAACCTGCATTATGACATTTTACTTGAGTCCACTCATCTGACACCTAAGAAGACCGTAGACTGAGTCAGAGTGAGATATTATAGATAAAAGCAGCGCCGCTGCCTGCCGGCTGGGTATAACTATACTTGAGGAGAGTGAGTGACGAGTTCAGACTACTCCTCACTTGAATGCATAGCTTCACCCCCAACAGACAGTATCGCTGCTGCCCCGCCTCCGGAGTCCAGCCTCCAGTCCTCCGTTCCAGTGCAGCCTGCAGGGAGCCGCAGCTGCTCTATCCACCCACCACAGTCCCGGTCCCGGGCGAACAGTGTGACAGTGATGTCTGACTCCTGATGCGCAGTGCAGAGAGGAGCGCTCAGAGAGTTGTTGTAGCCAAGCCATCACGTTGGGCGTCGGGTCGGCCCCACGGTATTTAAGTTAACCCCCTTGATTGAGGTAAGTGAGCCAGCAGGTATGAATGGGTTAGTTACTGGGTTGGGTATCTCCATGTGGGCACAGTGGGCTGGCCATGTTACTTGTTGTGTGGAATTGCACTTGGAAATAAATATGGCCTCCTGGCTTCTCTAACCTTCCGATGGGGGGCAAGTTGGAGCCGATGGGGGGGCAATGTGAGGGCAATATGGAGATGGTGGGGGCAATGTGGAGCTCATGTGGGGGGCAAGTTTAAGCTGATGGGGGGCAATGTGAGGGTAACAAGGAGCTGATGGTGGCAATGTGGAGCTGATGGGGGTAAGTTGGAGATGATGGGGGCAATGTGGAGCTGATGGGGGGCAATGTGAGGGCAATATGGAGATGATGGGGGCAATGTGGAGATTAGGAGCATTGTGGAGGTGTCCAGTGGAGATGGCCAAGGGGGGGGGGCGCTTCAGATTTCTGTGCCTACAGGCTCCTCAGATGTAAATCCGGCCCTGCAGAGAGGTATGCAACTCATTGCTTTGCAATGCGTTGCATACCTCTCTGGCACTCAAGGGGTAAAAAAACCTGCAGACAAATGTAATAGAAGGAACACTGAGGAGAGTCTTACAGGCGTGGCAATATCACAAGAATCGGTGCACATATAGGTAAACGCGTTTCACACTTCAAA
Source organism: Rhinophrynus dorsalis (assembly GCA_037306005.1). Taxonomy (NCBI): domain Eukaryota; kingdom Metazoa; phylum Chordata; class Amphibia; order Anura; family Rhinophrynidae; genus Rhinophrynus; species Rhinophrynus dorsalis. The sequence continues at coordinate 54,138,154 of CM074724.1, forward strand.
CGTGCTTACATGAGTAGACCGCACCCCTGTACAGCTACATCAGCCTAGATAAAGAGACAAGACAAATTTTAAATCTGATCCACCATCTCTTCTGGTTATATAGACTGATATACCTGCATAGGTGCAAGTTCTATATCCCTCTGTAGCTACTATTCGATTTGTTATTTACACAGGCCTGTGAGGTGTATGTGTGACCACTGTATGTGAAGGTTACTAAGTTTTATATATCAGGGGACTAAAATGAGGATTATTCATTGCACGAGTTTAGTGAGTAAATGTGGTAGCTTTATTGGATGAGTAGTATTAGATTGCAAGCACTGGCGTATCAATAGGGGTCACAGGGGTCGCACCAGCAACCGAGCCCCTTCACTCCAGGGGGCGATGTGGAAATGTGGTAGAAATGTGGAGATTGGGGGGCAAAGTGGAGATTTGGAGGCAATGTGGAGATTGGGGGGCAATGGGGGAAATATGGAGACTGGGGACAATGGTGGGGGCAATGTGGTCAGGGGGGCATGGCAGTTTCTGCATCAGGGCCCTGTGGCTTCTAGTTATGCCTCTGATTGCAAGCTTTCAAGACCGCTTGTCATGTTATAGCAAGTTAGCCAATAAAAATATCACATTTACTCTATTACGCTCCTACTTTATTCACAGCTAACGTGGTACCACCCTTCACCAATATTACTTAGTGGGTATAGTTTACTTTAACCCTTGAGTGCCAGAGGGTATCCAATGCATTTGTGGAGAAATGTGTTGGATAGCCCTCTGGCACTCAAATGGTTAAGAGGCTCTCTGAAAACTGTTCTCTGTGGGAATGCAGTATTTGTATGTTGATTTTTTTGTATTGTACTTTCTCTGTGAGCAAATTTTAGCAGAAAAAAGCATGATTTCACACTTTTCCCACAGGAATTCCTGCTCATAGAGTAACCCATAGATTTTATACCATTTCACTAACACCACAGGATTTCCTGAGAGACAGTTCCATTTCCTGTTTATGGAAGCAGAGTGGAAGCAGGCAGAGAGTGGGAGAGAGGAAAAAAATAAATTAAAGGGATAGTAATGCCTGCTGTTAATAAACTTTAATATTGTAGAAATAAAAAATATAAATTCAATGATGTATGCATATACAAGTCTGAGAGATATAAGGTTTAAAGTTCCCTCCTCCCTCCCCTTTCACTGACATCAGCTGTAAAGCTGACAGAAGGAGATTCGGGTCGTGCGACCCGACGGCGGATCTTCAAACTATACAAGTTTGAGAGACACATACATCATTGAATTTATATTTTTAATGTCTACAATATTAAAGTTTTTTTAACAGCAGTATTACTATCCCTTTAAATGTTGAAATACAAATGAGATTATCTGGAGTGCTGGCTAACACTATGACCAGCAGGATGAGAAGCTGAATGGACCCTGATGCTGCTGATACCAAGATGGATGAAGAAGTCTGCCAGGGCCGCATTGGCCTACCGGGATACCGGGAAAAATCCTGGTAGGCCACCAGCACTGGGCTTCCCAGGGGCCGGCCAGGGCTTCTTAAATAAAAGTTTGATCCTTTCCAGTCATCCTGTGGCCGCGAGATGTGAACAACAGCCGGCCCGTCTACTGAGTGGAGGCAGGCCGGGCCTAGACCCAGTGACGTCAGACGCAGCGCAGAAAGCACTGCGTCTGCACACCGGGTAGGCTGGCAGCTCCTACCTTAAACACTTGTGGTTTGCGGAGACAGAGGTAAGAGGGGGAGAAAGGCAAAAGAGGGATCAATAGCGTGTAAAAGAGGTAGAGGGGGGTCAAAAGGGAGAAAAAAGGCAGAAGGAGGGGGGATCAGGAGGGGGAGAAAGCGGCAAAAGGTTGGGATCAAGAGTCAAGAAGGGGAGAGAGAGATGCAAAAGGGGGATCAAGAGTTAATGAGGGGGAGAAAGAGGCAAAGGGGAGATCAAAAGAAAGGAAAGTGGGGGGAGGGGAGAAAAAGGCAAAATGAGGGGGTCAAGAGGGGGAGAAAAAGGCAAAAGGGGGGAATCAGGAAAGGGGGAGAGAGGCAAGAGGGAGAGAAAAAGGCAAAAGGGGGATGAAGACAAGAGTCAAGGCTGGATTAAGGTAAGAGGGGGAAAGAGGCAAAGAGGGGGATCAAGAGGAGGAGAATGGCGAAAGAAAAATCAAGAGGGGTAAAGAGAGGCAACTTGACAAGAGGGGGAATCAAGACTGGGTGAAAGAGGCAGAGGGGGGTCAAGAGTGGGAAAAAAGAGGCAAATGGAGGGGGGATCATGAGGCGAAAGGAGGGGCAATCAAGAGGCAAAAGGAGGGAGGGACCAAGAGGCAAAAGAAGGGGGGATCAGGAGGGGGATAAAGAGGCAAGAATGGGAGCGAGGCAAAAGGTGGGATCAAGAGTCAAGGAAGGGGTGAAAGGGGGATCAAAAGGGAGAGAAAAAGGCAAAAGGAGGGGGCTCAAGAGTCAAGAGGGGGAGAATGAAGCAAAAAGTGGGAATGAAGAGTGGGAGAAAGAGGCAAAAGAGGGGAATCGAGAGTCAAGAGGTGGTGTGTGTATATATATATATATATATATATATAATATATATATAAATAACTCTCTATTGTTCTGGTGGTGGCATTCAGATGTCTTTTAAAATGCATGTTTTCCCCTTTTATAAACAAGAAAAAAAATGACATTATGTTATGGGACTTGTATAATGACACAATGCTATGGGGCTGGTCAGCAATTTTTTCCAGGGCTAGTTTTTATTCCCAGTCCAGCCCTGAAGTCTGCAGTCTCAGCAGTACATGGAGCCCCGTCCCTGACATTGTCCGTCTGGGAAAGTATATTTAAGAAGGTTGAAATGGCTAGCAATATGAGCAGCAATACACAACAGCTGCCTGTGCCTGCTACTACTGCTGCCAGTGTGCCTTCTCCTCTAGTGTTCCACATTTGCTTCTGTTACCTCTCCCACAAGCTGATAGTGAGTCTGTAGCTGTGAAGATCTGGCAGTTTGTGTCCACCCATTGAACATTGTGTGGTGCACTGACCACACATGGCAATATGGTGAAGAGCAACTGAATGCAAGGTATCAGGGAGCATCTGCAGACATTTCATCCCGCTGAATATACTGAACTGGTGGGAGGGAGGATTCATTATTTTTTATTAAGTATTCTATCTGGACTTTATGTCCTTAGAAAAGTGGACAAAGGCTATAGTGACAGCAGTACTTGGTTTCTTGGGGGGAGGGGTGATTTTACATTGCTGACTTAAGTAGTTGCAGGTGTGCCTGTTGCTTAATATGAGGGCAGATGTGTCATTTGTTGCGATACTTCACAGTTCTTCCCCTGTTTCACAAAGTTTCCTTGTGCACATTGCAGTAGCTGATGAAAGGTACAGTTCTGTTGTGCTCGCAAAGAAAAAATTAGTATTCCACCACACCAATGATTTTAGAGGAGGTGCATAAGAAGTATAATTGACATCTCTGTAGATAAACCTATAAAAGTTGTGTGGTGGCTTGTTGTGGTGTTACTGCTGCCTTGTTTTTAGCAAGCCTGAGGCCAGCAAGCAAATTCCTTCCAGGGCTAGGGTTGTTTGAAGCCTGCAATCAATTTTTTTTCGAGCCTAACCTTACTGTAATATTTTGAATACTTAATTTCTGTAAACTTACAAAATGAATATTTTTCAGGCTTTTCTTTCTGTAAGCCTGCTGCTATGCTTGCTAATGCTAACCATTATTTTTAGAGAGATAATTATACAACAATAAGGTTATAACTTACACTAAATGTGGCAGATGTGTATGGTGGTGGTGGACTCATGTGGTGGACTCATGTGGTGTGATGTGTATGTATATCAACATGATTCATAAGTCTGAAAGCTATACCAATTATTTGCATTATCATCTTTTACTCTAATTCAAGTTTGCACCATATCAACAATTCTCAAATTAGCTATCATTTTTGAGCCATTATAATCATACACAAAACAAGCTATCAAGGAGTGGGTTACAAGCCATTCCTCTATCATCCGCTCTAGTTTATTTAACATATGTATGGATCTGTGGTATTATCGCAATAAAACAAAGTGGTGAGACAATGGTATGGGCTACCCTGTGTCCTTTAATAATACAGCCTGAACCAGAGGCAAGTTTACTGGCTGTGACCAGATGCTGCAAGCTATTGTTGCCACTAGTGGAAGGAAAACTTAGTGAGCATCATTTCTTTAAAACCTCGATTTTCTACAGATGATTAAGGCAGTATGCCAACTGCCAACATCTTGGCAACTTTTCCATTCACAGTTATGCTTTGGCATTATTTTTGTTACATTTTGACTCCTTCCCAAGAACTCAGAAAGTTGGGTTGACCGTACATGGAATAAATGGCAGAACAACTGTGTAACTTTGTTTTGCTTTAACAACATGAGGTGGTGGGGGCTTTGGCAGCACCATGTGTGGGCACTCTAGGACTCCTGGCATCTCCTTCAACAACATTAGAGTCATACTTCTCTGCAGCAGGAGCCATGGGTGTTATTTCAAATGAATGAAATCTTGGCACACTCTCAGACACATCAATATCACTTGTATTATGTGCCCCAGAGCCACGGGATCTTTAAGGAGTGTTTTTGCTACTGATAGCTGTGGCTCTTCTGAAATGTTGATGGTGTGTCTCCCAATCAGAGCTGTGATTGTGTTTCAGATGGGATCTCGATGAGGGGGTACCTAGGTGTGAGCCAGCTTTCCCCCTGCTCACATGCTTCTTACACAGACAGCAGATAGCAATATCTATAGCTTTTGGATCATGAGTGAAATATCTCCATACTGTGGGCTTCATAGACTGAGGGGTTCCTGAACTGCTGCTGCTACTACTACTACTACCGGGGCTAGATTTGCTTTGATTGTAATACTAGATATTAAAGATTCTGCATTTCCAACAGCAACAGAGGCACTCATCATAGTTAGGGTTGTGGATGTTGTTGATGACCTGTGTTACTGCTGGTTACTCAACACTATTGTGTGGCTGAGTGGGGGTTGAACTTTGCAGTCAAAATGCAGATGCTGACTGACAGGATGATTGTGCATTTTTGGGCATCTTTACTTGCCCAGGGCCAGACCCTCCAATTGATATCTTGAACAGTGCCCCTTTTCATCGGTGGAAGATTGAGCCTTTGCTTTTCAGTTATTTTTTTGGCCATGTCATCATCTCTAACACTCTCAACTTCATCTGTATTTGAAGAAGAGGAGGATGCTGGAGGGATATTTTTTAGACCAAACATCATCAGTAATTAGGTCATCCTCAGCATCACCCATCTCTTACTTCCCTTAGATGGATTTTCAAAATGTTCACTACTACTTTCAGGAGAGGTTTTGTACTTGTTTGTGTCACTGTCAGATACAGCAGTTGGTTCTTCCTTTATGCCATCAACACTAGAATGTTACGTGTTGTCGTCTTCAATGTTCTTAGATTGCTTATTAATATTACTGGTGGTAGTGGATCTTTTTTTGACACTGACAAACAGCCTCCTCAGGAGAAGAAGGATCATCATCTTTTATTGCACACACTTCAGCAACCATGGTTGCAGTCAGTTTTTAGACTACCACTTTACTAACACATCTCTGCACTGCTCCTACTCCTTTCACCCTCGCCCTGCCCCTAGTACATTTGCTGGACAGTATTAAACTAATGTGTGAATTTTAAACAGTGAAGTACACAAAAGAACTGTGTGTGTTGTCTTGCACTTTACAAAATACTCTCTCTCTTCTAGTATCCTCCTCCCTCAGTCACAGCTAATGTCAGGGTCCATATTTTTTTTTTTTTACTTTTTTTAATTAACCGTCCCTATCACTGTCAACAAAATACAAAACACACGCACTCCCTGTGAGTATTGCAGATGCTGCATTCTTTTTCTCCCCAAATGTTACTGTGCCTCAGTGACATAAGATTTTGGGGTATTTGGTGTAAATCTCCTTTGCTCCCTTCACATTCTCATAGACTTTTCTAACACAGGGAACAGCAAGTAGAAAGGAACTTGGATCTCAGCTTTCAGTCACAAAAAAATTGGGGTATTTGGTTATTTGGGGTATATTTATTTTGCTCCCTTCCCATACTCCCAAACTCCACTATCATAGATATAACAGCCAGATCAGTAAGGAAATTGGATCACAGCTGTCTGCCTGTCTCAGTCAAGCAAGATTTTGGAGTATTTTCGGTAAACCTCCTTTCTCCCTTCACCCCGTCCCACACCCAGAGTGCTCCCAAACTCCCCAAATACAGAGAACAAATTTCCTGCCTGCAAATTTCCTGCCTACAAGACTCCCTATACTGCACTCCAGCTTTGCTTTGTTTGCCTGTCTTCTCTAGCTCAAAAATATAGTTCTATCTCTCACAAAACAGAATAATATTGTCACGGTTTTTGAAGACTCTCAGACTTAAGGTTTGGTAAAATAACTTAACTTTATTAAAAGTTAAAGGCATTCCCCGTAGGGTAAACATACATAACAATACAACAGTAATAGAACATACAATAGGTTCTACTGGCCTTGCCTAAATACCGGGCAAGGCAACCCAAGTGACAGTTTTAATGACAGGCTCTACCGGCCTTGCCTATACCGGGTAAGGCAACCGTGAGATGACAAATACCGGTTCTACCGGCCTTACCAATACCGGGCAAGGCAGCCCAATGGAATGCTGAATGTAGGCTCTACCAGCTCTGCCAATACCGGGTAAGGCAACCTTAAAGGTGGTGAATTACAAGGTTCTCCCGGCCTTACCAATACCGGGCAGGGCAGCCCAAAGGAGTGCTGTAGTAGGCTCTATCGGCCCTGCCAATACCGGGTGAGGCAACCTACAGGATGGTATCGTCAAGGTTCTACCGGCCTCACCAATACCGGGCAGGGCAGCCTGAGCAAGTAGACCAGCTGTCAGGTGACTAAGACAGCAGAGAGCATAAGTATAGAGGTCTAAATCAGCAGAGGTCTAAAGCCAGGGATAATCAGACAACTGCAAGGAAGTGGACAGCGACTGACCACAGTACAGGATGTTCAGGAGCAAACCAACGTCCGCACGTTGGGACTAATGGTAAATAGCGCCACCAGGTTTAATGGAGCACACCAGCGACCTTACGCTGGAACCAACTATGTATATCGCAACCAAGTTTAGTGGAGCAAACCAGCGTCCGCACGCTGGAACCAACAATGTATATCTCAACCAGGTTTAGTGGAGCAAACCAGCGTCCGCACGCTGGAGCCAACAAAGTATCTCACAACCAGTCTAGTGGAGTAAACCAGCGTCCGCACGCTGGGACCAACAATGTATATTGCAACCAGGTTTAGTGGAGCAAACCAGCGTCCGCACGCTGGAGCCAACAAAGTATCTCACAACCAGTCTAGTGGAGTAGACCAGCGTCCACACGCTGGAACCAACAATGTATATTGCAACCAGGTTTAGTGGAGTAAACCAGCGTCCGCACGCTGGAACCAGCAATGTATACCGCAACTGGGTTTATTGGAGCAAACCAGCGTCCTCACGCTGGAACCATCAATGTGTATTGCAACCAGGTTTAGTGGAGCAAACCAGTGTCCGCACGCTGGAACCAACAATGTATCTCGCAACCAGTTAGTGGAGTAAATCAGCGTCCACACGCTGGAACCATCAATGTGTATTGCAACCAGGTTTAGTGGAGCAAACCAGCGTCCGCACGCTGGAACCAACAATGTATCTCGCAACCAGTTAGTGGAGTAAACCAGCGTCCGCACGCCGGAACCTACAATGTGTATCGCAACCAGGATTAGTGGAGTAAACCAGCGTCCGCACGCTGGAACCAACAATGTATATTGCAACCAGGTTTAGTGGAGTAAACCAGCGTCTGCACACTGGAATCAGCAATGTATATTGCAACCAGTTTTAGTGGAGTAAACCAGCGTCCGCACGCTGGAACCAACAATGGGTATGCAATAGCGAGGAGAATAATGTCGCCGAAGCAACAGCTGGAGCGCGAGACTCAGGAACTCGTACAGGTTAACCCGCACAGTGCTGGAGCACAGGAACCCCGGAATACAGGCACACAGGAACGCTGGAACACTAGAACACTGGAACGTTATCATACAGGAACACTGGAACGCTGGAGCACCAGAACATTAACGTACAGGAACACTGGAACACCGGAAAGTAGCATACAGGAACAAAACAGGCCCAGAGATCTGACAAGCAGGTCAGGCAGAGTGGAGTCAGAAACACCACGAAAGAGCAACCTGGAAGTGCTCAACCTGGGTTTAAAAAGGCTGTGTGAGGAGGGCTAATGACAGACAGCCAATCACAAATACTCAGCAAGTGATAGACACAGAGCAGCACGAATCACGGGCACCGTGATAGATATGCTGCAAGAACCTGACCCCCCCTGTTATATTATCCCTGTGGGAAAATAAGGGAAATTTGCCACATGTGCATGTGTGTGGAGGGGATTCAGTCTTGCCATCGATTTCAATGCAATGAGCTTGGTGGGAAAAAGCAGAGAATCTGCCCTTTATACAACAATTTTCCTACACAGAGGAAAGTGCATTTTTGGCTTGTTTGGCTTTCGAGGAGAAAAATTTCACCCATCCCTATTGAGTAAACATGAGATAAGGAAATCAGTGAAAACTCCTCCAGATTCTGTGAGAATTTCAAGAAGACATTAAGGGAGCAGGTTCTGTTCACATAAGTGACTTTGGCACATTGTTATTTCTTAGCTAAGTGCACGTTTTGAAACAAACAACTCCTGATGGTTCTGTTCACATGTGTGTTTCACCTCCTGCAATGCTCCATAACGCATCATTTTGCAACTCGCATTCAGATTTCAGTATTTCTGATCTGAATGATGGCCTATGGCCAAAATGCAGAGCATTCACTTTGGAGAACCTAGAGTTTGCAATGCTGTTCGCAAACCTCCACTGAATGGCCCATGCACATGACCTCCATTGAATTGCCAATGCGTGTGGGAGTAAGTCAATAATATGTGGGTGACTCCCATGTGGACCAGCCTACTCTAACACCTTTACCACATCCGCCATGCAACAGGAACACCAGGGGAACATAGGTGATATGTGGTAAGTAAGGATGCACAATTAGGTATGAGCTATATTGCAGAGCAATACGTTGTCCTTGTGAATAAAACTAGGTAACAAGACCTCCTATACAGTGCAGGAAGCCTATGAAAAAAACATTCTTCAGGGCTGACCTGGAATCAAAACAAATCTTAAGTATGTATTTGCTGTACTTGTTCCTTATATCTATTCCTTCATCTTTCCATTCCCTCCATGTTTCTATCTCACTTTATCTCTGCCCACATCTCTTACTCCTCTCCACTCATTTCTCTCTTTCTCTCCATCCACCCACATCACATCTCCTCCCCCCTTCTCACATATCTATCCCATCTTAAACCATCCACCTCTCTCTCCGTCATCCTACATCTCTCTCCTTTCTACCTCCCCAATGTGTCTCCCTCTCCTTCCCTTTCCACCCACCCATATGTCTCTCTCACCCTCACCCATATATGTCTATCTCCCTTTCCATTCACTAATGTATCTGTCTACCTCCACTCCTGTGTATCTCTTATTGCTTCCCTTCCCTCCACCTTGGGAACTATCTGATAGACATGTGCGAATTCATTCGGAGACATTCGGATTTCGTCGAAAATGGGGTCATTCGGAGACATTCGGCCAATCCGAAACTCAAGGGTCATTCAAAAAAAATGATCCGACTCCGAACAGCCCTGGTCCGAAATTCGTCTAAACTTTCGGAAGTTTCAGCAATCAACACATTTCCAAAAGTTTTGACTACTTTTGACCAGGACTTTTTTGTACTTCCTGTGCGCGCTCAATTACTTTCCCTCCATAATTTTCCCTCCATGTCTCTAGACCAATTCCATTCTCCGTTTCATGCACTACTTCCCTCTTTTGTCTGTATTCGAATAGCCTTCTTCATTTCATGATGGGGGTTGGACTAATGACACAGTCACACAGACTCATTGGGTTGTTGGAGCTCAGAGAGAGAAGAGATTAGAGAGTGTACAGTTGTTGTGTAGGCAGGCAGGTAGCATTAGGCTAGGCATAGGTAGGCAGCCAGCATTAGTTCCAGTTATTGCCACTGCAAGAGCAAGTAATATTTGTTCCTGTGCAAAATATAAAAAAATATTAGGTATTTGTTCGAATACAGGGCTGGCCCTTACATGGGTCCCAGTGGGTCCATTGACCCAGGCGGCACTTTGACAGGGGCGGCAATTTGCCGTCCCATAGCATGTTTATTTTGTGCTCTTCCACCATTTCTGTGTTGCACGGTGTCCCATCAGTGTGACTGTCAGCAGCCGGGCAGCCCTATGCTCACTCAGTGGCGATCCCTGCTGGCTGCTTCAGTGACGTGAATTATGTGATAGTGAAACATTATGCCTATTTTGTATTGTTTATCGCCCACCTAAAGTCAAGACTTGAGCAAATAGGTCTACCGTCCCAGATTTGCTAGAGAGGTTTTACAAATACCGGAGGGTGCCCCCTGTACAAATTGAGTCTAAACATTTGGGATCCCTAGTATGAGTGCACAACAGTGCATGATGTGTTCTGAACAGGATTGCTGTGAGGTGTCTCCACCCAGAAGGTGCTGGCCGGGCTGAGCTTCAACATTGCGACAAGTGACCAACTAAGAGCACCGTGCCGTGCAGCCATAGCATCACCCCCTCCTACTCTCCGGGTCCCGCTGACAGGCAATAACAGGTGAGTCACTAAGAGATCTGAAGCCTTTCTGGAAGTCTTTTCACTTGGAAAGGGGCTAGGTATTACTTGGGGGAGTTGCCTCGTGTGTAAATAATTTCTAGATGGGAGATGAATGTGCATCACTTATGTGTTTCCTAACAGTAGTTAGAATACAACTCCCATCATCCCCTGATTATGACATTGGGAAATGCCCAGCAATTACCGTAGAGCCCTGTATTGCACACTCACGGAAAACGGTGATATTTCTATACTAAGACAATGCTGTGGACCCCTCTTCAGTATAGATGTCAAGCATTTTTTTTATTTCTCTCCTGTGTTGCAGTTTGTTCACAACAGAATGTCTCAATTTTTCTTTTTAACACATTACATCTATCACATTACAATCATTGATGTTTATTCTTGATGTAGTATGAAACTCTACAATGTATATACACATAGAGTTATCTGATATGAGGGGAAATCAGGATAGGAAAACGAGAGAGAGGAATTTGGGTACTAAAGAGGGACAGTAGGGTAGGAGGCTCGTACCAGAAAATGAAACCTTAATCTTTACCCATGTACTAACATAGAATGTGACATGTAGTTTGTCCATGTTCGAGTCGACCACTTATGTTGAGTAGGATGTGACAGGCATGGGTTTTCGATGTCGAGCATATGCTAAATTGAATGACAGGCATGAGGTTTCGATGTTCAACATATGCTATATTGAAGGACAGGCATGGGGTTTCGATGTTCGAACATACTAAATTGAATGACAGGCATGGGTTTTCGATGTTCGACGTTTGCATTGTGACTGGCATCCCATGCTAGCGTAGAGGTGACATGCACAGACTTTCAATGTACGACAATGTCCGTTTTTGGGATGGATCTTTTTCTAAATGCACACCCTGTCTGCAAACAATGATAGCAGCATGCACGGAGGCGCACTGCTATAATTTAACCCGTGTTAAATTCGGCCGAATAATTTGGAATGGATCAGAATTTCGTCCGAATTGAATAGGCCCGGTCCGAAATTAGGATCATCCGAATTAGAAAAAAAAAATTAGTCCGAATTCGAATTTTACCGAAAATTTTGCCCGTGCACAAGTCTACTATCTGATTCCAAAAAGACTCTGAGCATGTGCCAGCCTAATACTTTATTAGTGAATAGTATAATCCAACAGCACCATGACTAGCTAGGAGATTAGCACCTGTTCAAACTCCAAGCTGGCAACAATACCAGGGGCTTTAAGCATGAGATCATAAGCTTTAAGCCCATCAGCCAGGAGCTTACATAGAGAAGTAACTTCAAACTCAATGCCCCATCAGGTACGATACTCTCACTGAACACCTTCTTCCTCCCAAACCAAATTACGTTGCAAGGGTTAATGGGGAAAGGAGGACATGGAATTTGGTTTAGGAGCTTCTAGAGTCCTACTGGGCTTCATAAACCCTCTTGACAAAGTGCCTTCATTTTCTTATGGACCCTAGTGCCTTGCACCAGCTGCACCACCAGTAGTTCCACAACTTTCTCTGGGAATAAAGTAAGCCTATGATAGACACATAAAAATCTATAAATAAATATTAGTAAATATATATAATTCATTACAGTCTAAACCAAATGCAGAAAATTAAAATATTGTAGATTCAGAGCTTTAGGACCTCACACTGTCCAACAGATAGGTTATGTAGCAAAACCTGTTGGGTGAAAACCTGTACTGCTTTTAGATTTTCATATTATGGTTCATTGAAATATTACGTGCAGCACAGCTGTTCATTTGTCAGACTACTATGCACACACAGAGGGTACATGCAGAGGACTGGGCTATAGTGCTTATTACAGAAACAAAATTGTGCAGTGTGAAAGGTTTATGTCTTGTACAAAATGACTGGTGGTCACAGAAACACATGTACACTGTCATACACTTCATCCTTGTTCCACTGGTAGTCACAGACTACACATGCACATTTTGATATGTTGGAATGACAAATAGTGTCTGTAAGGTTATGTGACTATTAGTGAGCAGTGGAACAAGATTGGAGTGGCAGCCAGTGTACATGTGGTTCTGTGACTACCAGCGGATAGTAGAATATGGCTGGACTAGACGACAATTTATGTGTGGTTCTGTGACTACTATTGGACAGTGGAGCAAGACTGGAGATACAGACAATGTATATGTTGTTCTCCAACTACCAGTGGACAGTGGAACAAGGCTGCATGTTAGACGGTGTGTTTGTGGTTCTATGACTCCCAGTGGACAGTGGAACAAGGTGGTGTGTTAGACAGTGTATTGGTGTTTCTATGACAACCAGTGGACAATGGGAAAAGTCTGAGGTGTGTGTGTCAGACAGTGTATGTGTGTTTCTATAATTACCAGTGGACATGGCTGGGATGACTAATAATAAACTACCACTGGAACAACGATGAGGTATGACAGTGAATGAGCACTTCTGTGACTACCAATGTACAGTAAAACAAGGCTGGGGTGTCAGACAGTATATGCAACTCTGTGGCTACCACTGGATAATTGAACAAGGTTGGGATGTCAGATGGTTATGTGTAAATCTGTGACTACCAGTGGAACAAGGATGAAGTGTAAGACAATGTATATGTGTTTCCTTGACCGCTAGTCATTGTGTGGAAGGCTTAAACATTTCACACTGCAAAATGTTGTTTCCATAAGCACTATAGCCCAATCCTCTCTAAGAAAAAGAAATATCAGATGCAGTTATCTGATAAATTTTCCTAATGATATAGTATTAAGTTATCTAGATCAAATATCATTCATCTACATTTGAAAGGTATACTATTGAAAATACCAAAACAATGCACTAGTTCTGTGAGTGGGGATCAAGAAAAGAGCTAATACAGATGTTCTCAATAATATAGCCACAATATCAATACTATAGTGCAATGACACAAAATATTAGTGTAACACCAAATATTTATTTAAAACATCTATCATATCTAAAATCACATATAATGATCACTGTATAGTCCCATTCTCGTATCCGTATCCAGTATATTGTCACATAAGAATGAAAAATATACCTACCATTCCCTAACCTCCAAGGTCAAGATATCACACACTCAGCTCACCTCCCCAGGCTCTGTACTCCATGCCATACAAACAAATGTTAATCCCTATGTGATTCCCGCTGGTATAGCCAGACTGACTCTCACAAGTCGGATCCACAAGTGTTAATATCCAGCCCTCAATCAGACCCCCATGGGAATATAGCAGAGTGTGTGCACCACGTGACCCCAAATGGCCAGTAACAACTATAAATATAATACATCCCAAAATCCTAAAAAAATATAAAAAAGAAAAAATAGTAAAAAAAATTGTAAAAAAATATACTGTCCACACAGTTACATCTTCTATATATGTTCTTATAATGAAACTTCCCTTATTGAACAATCCACTGATGTTATCCCATCCATATATTGACTTTCCAATTAGATATTTCAATTTAAAGTCTCTTCTCGTCTGAAAGTATATGAATTGTATGATGGAGTGTATGTATTCCACTGTTGTTTAAAAAGCCATTAAGATATAGCCACTAGTCTACATAGTAAACCTGAAATGATATATGAATGTGAATGACTGAAAAATGCCGTGTTCTGAGCTGTTACCTTGTGTCCATATGTTTCTCAGCTTTATAGCGCCATCAATGTCGACTTCTCTCTCCGCTCACCAAAGTTTTAACTTAGTTACCTTATATCAAGGTTTCACTCTTCCGGCGTCTTTTCCTTTTTATTCACCCGGGACCGTGTTATACTCAGCAGGGTTACTTCTGCAATCCCCGTCCAAAAGGAATTCTTTTTCACTCCTCTGTAGTAGTGGCGTTCCTTCTTTCTTATTTCTTCGGAGGCTCTTAAATTATCTCAGTGGATATCTACTGTGTGGATATTCTCCAACGCGTTTCGAAATCCTCTCTGATTTCTTTTTCAAGGATCAAACACAAACTAACTGACCTCAATCTTAGTTCACTCGTATATCTTTAATAGACTCCTCTTTAATCCTACCTACAATACACCTTGTGAAAAAATATAACCCTTACCTATCTCCGCATTTATACCTCACCCTATTTTTGCTACATTGCAACATTAAAAGCTCTTTAACAAGTCCCACGGGTGCTGCCCATTCTATTTTTGATCACATGTGAACTTACATATATAATAATATTCTATATTGTCACACAAAATAGAACAAATAAAATCGTGAAAAATACATTATAGCCATCACATTTAAAGGTTAGTTTACCTTTGTTATTAGATATCCCATTACCATACTTCAGTATAGCATTATGTGCAAAATATTAAGTCTGTTGTGCATCCTATATCTGGTAATAGATTGTAAACTTACAAAATATAACAATCAATAGTAAAAGTGTCATACCTAATACCACTCAAATCCTAAATTCTCATAACGGATGTTTCATTCACATATCCAGATATGTACCCTACATACTATAGAATTAAAATAGTAAAATAGTAAATTAGGTTGACTAAAGACACAAGTCCATCAAGTTTAACCTTTGCATCATAACCCAGTGACTGAGAACTGTATAGCTTTCCTTCTACCATATACGTTAGTCTTTATCAGTCCTTCCTGATTTGCCTACTAATATACATATTAACCCTGTATGTTGCCTTTTGAAAGAAATTAATCTAATCTTCTCTTAAATGTTTCCATTGTATCTGCCATAACCACCTCCTTGGGCAAGGAATGCCACAATTTAACCCTTTGAGTGCCAGAGTGGTACGCAACGCATTGCTTTGCAATGCGTTGAGTACCACTCTGGCACTCAAAGGGTTAACAGACCTCTGCTGAAGTCTAAACATCCTTTCCTCTAATCTCAAGGGGTGTCCCCTGGTCATGATCAGGCATTGGAATGAATAGCTCACTACAGAGATCCTTGTATTGACCTCTCATATACTTGTACAATGTGTATTTAAATAAAGATAAATAGATAAAAAAGTAAAAATAATAAATAAAATAGAATAAAATAAAATATATATCATAAAACCATATCTCAGGAGTAAACTAGAACATACACCTTCTAACTCTCCCTTTATGCAACAAGGATATATCCCAAAAGAGTTCTTTGTTCCTGAGCCTGGAAAACATGGGATGTAAACGATCTCCATACATACATTTCAAAACTCAGAAACAAGACAGCAATCCTAAATTTGACTGCGTTTCTTGACAGTTTCTTTTCATCATCCACATAATTTTATTTAAACAGAATGAACAATAGAAGTTCCACATGTCCTCAAAAATTACTTATAAAAAACATAAACCCTAAGATACGGTCCATTTCTGCATTAAGATGGTTGTAACGTATTCATGTCAAAGATCCATTGGGATTCTTCTCTTGACATACGTTTTATGTAATCCCCTCCACGCCAGTTCTTACTAACCTGGTCTATAGCGTAGAAGGTAAAGTCTTTCAGATTACACTTATATTTCTCTAAAAAATGTTGAGATAAGCTATGTTTTATTAAACTTGATCTTGATGTTATAGATGTGTTCTTTAATTCTATCTCTTAATCTCCTCTTTGTTTGCCCTATGTATTGTTTCTGACATGTACATCGTAACATAGTAACATAGTAAATTAGGTTGAATAAAGACACAAGTCCATCAAGTTCAACCTTCTCATACCACAGTAATTTTACAGCTTTCCTGCTACCAAATAAGTTAGTCTTTATCAGACCTTCCTGATCTGCCTACTAATAAACAGTATAACTCTGTATGTTCTCTTTGGAAAGAAATGTATCAAACTTTCTCTTAAATGTATCAATTGTATCTGCCGTAACCACCTCCTTGGGCAAAGAATTCCACAATTTAACAGACCTCACTGTAAAAAAACCCTTCCTCTGATGAAGTCTAAACCTTCTTTCCTCTAATCTCAAGGGGTGTCCCCTGGTCACCTGATCAGGCTTTGGAATAAATAGCTTACTGCAGAGATCCTTGTATTGACCAATCATATACTTGTATAATGTGATAAGGTCTCCTCTTAGTTGTCTTTTCTCTATAATAAACCAGGTTTGTCTAGTTATTCCTCATACGTCAAGTCCTCCATTTCCTTAATTAATTTTGTTGTTCCACATAGATCACTCCTACAGAATTACACATTAAAGTGGAACTTTCACCATAGTTAAAGTTGCCCTGCAATAATTAGGCAGATGGTGAGTAGCTTAATAATAGTTCTCTTACCTCTCAGAACTAGACGATTCTAAAGAAATCCTTAATCTTCTGACACCAGAAGCCAGGCATCAGCGTAGACATCTTGTCTGCCCACCTGAGCTCTCAGTCCCGTTCTCTCTCTAAGAAGCATTGCAGTGTGCCACAAGGTAACTGTAAGGGACTGACGGCGCAGATTGCACTGACGCTTATTGCACTGACCTGGCCGTCAATCTCGGAAGATTAAGGATTTCTTTAGAATCGTCTATTTCTGAGCGCCAAGATAACTATTATTAAGGTGGGCACCATCTGCCTAATTATTGCAGGGCAACTTTACCTATGGTGAAAGTTCCTCTTTAATGCTTGCTTGATATTAACATTTTTCCTGTACTTGTTGACTTGATCTCTCTAACACTTCTCTTTATTTCACAGCTTTTACATCCTATGCATTCTCCACATCTAAAGAATCCCTTGCGTTCATCTAACCAGGAATGTTTCGTTACTAATGAAAATGTAGATGCAGCAGAGGTCTTCACTGCATTCTTTAAAAACATCTGATTAAAAACATTGATTAAAAACATCTGTAGCAGTTTATTAAATCATTTGGGCCATATGCACAGAGTCAAATGTAGAGAAATTCTGGGGCAAGTAACTGCGCAACAGGGACACATATAAAGTTCCCTGATTTAACCCTTTGCGTTCCAGAGAGGTATCCGACTCATTGCAACTCAACACATGGTTAAAGGGATAGTAATACTTCATTATTACTATCCCCCATGTTGTAGCCCTTAAAATTCTGAATTCGACAATACCAGTGGTATCTCTCAAACCTTTATGGTTTGAGAGATATCCGCTTTCAAAGTTCCCTCTTTTTGCCTTTCCCCTGACGTCAGCATTCTTGCTGAGACCCGGGAAATCCTCTCAGTGAGCGGCGGCTCTGCAGGAGTCCTGAGATTGCGTTATAGAAACAGAAATCCTTCACTAAAATGGTCTTCTACATGTGCTTGGTTTGCAAGCACACGTGGAAGACCATTTTAGTGAAGGATTTCTGTTTCTATAACAAGATCTCAACACTGCTGCAGAGCTGCCGCCGGTTCCGGGACCGGATTCCCCGGCTCTCAAGTAGAACGATGATGTCAGGGGAAAGACAAAAAGATGGAACTTTGAAAGCGGATATCTCTCAAACCATAAAGGTTTGAGAGATGCCGCTGGCATCATTGAATTCAGAATTTTAAGGGCTACAACATGGGGGATAGTAAGAATGAAGTATTACTATCCCTTTAAATAGGGCCTTCAACTTCTACAACACATAGAAAAGTCTTCAATTCATTGCAAAGTCATTATTTTTGTCCTTTGATTCAGTTGGTTTGACCCAGAATGTCCCCATTTTTGTTTATGCATATGGTCCTTTGTTTCTTAGGGGCTTAAACTTTTTGTTTCTTATGGTTCTGCTAAGGTTGTGTTTAAAAAGATAGTAATGCTTCACAAAAACAGCAGCTCCAATTAATTTTCATAGTATTTGAGCCATAGAGTGTTATTTCAATTCTGTCAGAGTTGTAGTTCAAGAGTAATTGAATGATAAAGTGTCCCTCTCCTGCCCCTTTTACCTAGTGTAAGCCACCTCCCCTCAGATGTGGAATCTGGTCAGCTGACCGGACAGATCGCAGCAAGGGACAATCTTCTTACTGTGAGAACAATGAATGCCCTGCCCCCCCGACAGCTTTTTCCCATATGTTAATTGAAGATTGTCCCTGTCTGCAATCCACCTTGACACCACCCTGCTGCTCTGAGCTGAGCAGTTACATCAGTAAAAGGGACGGGAGGGGGAGACTTTATCATTCAATTTCTCTTGAACAACAATTCTGAAATAACACTTTCCATGGCCCATATACTATGATGATTAATTAGAGCTGCTTTTATTATGAAACATTACTATCCCTTTAAAACAACCGTCAAATGTTGAGAGCCGTGGCCACATAAACCATAACATTAGACAAAAACAGCTTAATAGGTATAACGTTTTAATGTAGAAAGGGCAATCTGAGGCTCTCCAGCTGTTATGGACTGCAATTCTCATCATCCCCTGCCTGCCTATACTTTCCCTGATGTAGGAAAGTATTCAAACAGTCTAGATCACTATTTCACTTGTTAAACTGAGCAGTAAGACTGGGATACTTTAAGGCCTTAATTGCCCCACTATGAGCAATACAGCAGTCTTTTCATTGTTTAATTTCTCAGCTTAGTAAATCAAGGTATACACGTGATAAAATATATCACAGAAACACCACAGCAGTTTATAGAGAAAAAAATGTAATTAAAACAGACAGTGAACATACATTCACATGCTATGGGAGCCTGGGTCCTATCATTCAGTGGTCTGGGGTTGTGTGGGCTAATCCTATTATCGCTGTACATAATAAATAAAGGTGGTTTTATATTTTATAATTGTGTCTGTCCTTTGCCTGAATACTATGACAGTACGTAAGGGCCCTGTCTAATGGAGGTTCAGCGCACCACCTAATCAGAGCATCCTGTCCAGGATAGATTGTCAGGACCAGAGAATCGACCAGTTGTCTTTTGCTATGCAGACACTATTAAATCACACGGCTCACCTGGATCGCTTTGCTCAGCAACCTGTGGCTCCCCCAGTACCTGTGCCGGCTGTGGCAACTACCGCTGAGGTTGGTATGAGTAGAGGGTTGTCTGGCCCTGCTCCTTTACTCCAAAGATATGATGAGGAGCCTACACTATGCTGGGGGTTTCTCAATCAGCTGGGAATTTTTTTTGGAAATGGTATCTCATGCATTCCCTAATGAATGAAGTAAGGTGGGCTTCCTGATCTCCCTCCTGTCCGGCAAGACAATGGCCTGGGCTAACCCAATCTGGGAGATGGAGAAGCCCATAATTCATAACTTCATGGAATTTGTGGCCTCGTTTCAGAGTTTTTTTGATGTTCCTGGGCGCACAAAAA
This sequence comes from Rhinophrynus dorsalis, assembly GCA_037306005.1. Classification (NCBI taxonomy): domain Eukaryota; kingdom Metazoa; phylum Chordata; class Amphibia; order Anura; family Rhinophrynidae; genus Rhinophrynus; species Rhinophrynus dorsalis. The sequence goes on from CM074724.1 coordinate 54,157,999, forward strand.
GACTGATGATAGTACAGCAGGGCTTACGTACAGTAGCGGACTATTGAGTTCCCTACTCTGGCTGCAGAGGTAGGATGGAACAATGAAGCCCTAGTTGCCGCATTCTCCCAGGGCTTGTGTGACACTATTAAAGATGAGATGGCAGTCCGAGACCTGCCCGGTGATCTGGAGGAGCTAATCTCAGTCACAATATTGGTAGATACAAGAATCTGTGAGAGGCCTTTATTCAAGAAACAGGAGAGCAAACCTTTACATCGGTTGGCACCTAGCTTCTTACGCCCACCCTGTCCTCCCTCACCTACCATACCTCCTAGTTCTGACCCCGCTGGGGGAGAACCTATGTAGCTAGGCTTCACAAGCCTTTCGGTGGAGGAGAGGGCTCGGCACAGGAGGAGGTGCCTTTGCTTATACTGTGGGGAGCTGGGCCATATGTTGCGTGCTTGCCCTATCCAGCCGGGAAACGCTCACACCTAGGGTCAGGTAGGGGACAGACCCTGGGTGGAATTTCACAGTCCCCAGAAAGACTTCAGGACAAACCTATTCTTGAAGTAGTATTGTCTTGGACAGAGTCATCAGTAGTGGCCCTGGCACTACTGGACTCCAGGGCAGCGGGCTTTTTCATTGATGCTGACTTTGCGGCCGGGCACTCTATCTCTTTGCCACCTCGCTCCAATCCTTTGGCGATTGAGGCCATTGACGGCCGACCCCTACAGCCGGCACACATTATGCATGAGACTCATATTTTATCTGTAAGGGTAGGGGCACTCCATGTGGAGACATAACAGTTCCAGGTCATACATTTTCCGATCATGTCATCATTCTGGGTTTTCTCTGGTTGCAGACTCACAACCCAAGAATTGATTGGCAGACTTGCGATATTCTGTCGTGGTCTTCTCAGTGTATGATATCTTGCCTACAGAAGCCTACCAGGATATTGTGTACCTCTGTTGTGTACCTCTTTACCTGCTGAGTATCAGTCCTACAAAGAGGTATTTAATAAGGTAGAGGTCAGTACATTACCACCACACAGGCCTTACAATTGTACTGTTGATCTGGTACTAGGGGCCAGACCTCCTAAGGGCCGAGTGTACCTCTTGTCGGTGGAGGAGAACAAGGCCATGGAGGATTATATGGCTGACGCTTTAGCTAGGGGCATTATCCGGAAGTCCTCCTCACCTGCGGGCACAGGTTAATTTTTTGTTAAGAAAAAAGATGGGGAAGTCAGACCATGTATTGATTTTAGAGGTCTGAATAAACTGATGATAAAGAACACCTATCCGATTCCGTTGATCACGGAGCTGTTTGATCATATCAAAGGCTTGACTATTTTCACAAAACTTGACTTGAGGGCCGCGTACAATTTGGTACAGATAAAAGAAGGCCATGAGTGAAAGACAGAGTTTAACACCCAGAGCAGGCATTATGAATATTTGGTGATGCCTTTCGGATTGTACAACATCCCCGCTGTCTTCCAGGAATTCATTAATGATGTTTTGAGAGACCTACTACAGAGTTGCATTGTGGTACATTTGGACGATATACTCATCCATTCTCCTACCTTGGAGGCACATAGAGCAGACGTAGCCCAGGTCCTACAACTGCTCAGGGAGAACAAATTGTTCTGCAAGCTAGATGAGCAGACACTCTTTCTCAACAATTTGGGGCTGAGTCCCAGGAGGAGTCTCTTCTGGTATCTATCATTCCTCCTAACTGCATCTTGGCTACAACACGTACCAGTATTACACCTCCATTGAGGGAGGAGATTTTGGCTGTGCAAGCTTCCGCCCCGGCGGACAAGCCTAATAGGAAATGTTTTGTACCTGAATCCCTCCATACCAGACTGCTGGAAACTTACCATTCCCCGAAGGCTGCAGGACATGTTGGGAGAGACCAACTAATATGGTCTATGACTAGACTCTTTTGGTGGCCCAGCCTGAGGCCAGATTGTTCTGCATTTGTTGCCATTTGTTCCACTTGTGCTCAGACCAAGACTCCTAGACATCTTCTGCTTGGTCTCCTTCAACCATTCCCAATGGGGAGCGGCCTTGGTCACACTTATCTCAGAGGACTTCAAGGTCATCCTCATGATTGTGGACATATTTTCTAAGATGGCCCATTTTGTACCACTCAAAGGATTACCTTCCTCTAAGGAGTTGGCCGAGATCTTTCCCAAGGAGGTGGTTCTAATCCACTGTATACCCAAGGTGGGAGTCTCAGATCATGGGAGCCAGTTTGTGTTGCGTTTTTGGAGAGCGTTTTGCGTACAGATGGGCATCCAGCTTGCGTTCTCCTCGGCTTACCATCCACAGTCTAACAGGGCTGCAAAAAGGTCTAATCAGGCATTGGAACAGTTCTTCCAATGTTTTATCTCGGACCATCATGATAATTGGGGGAACCTGTTACCGTGGGCAGAGCTGACCAGAACTAGTGCTGTCAATTCCTCCTCTTGGAACTACCCCTTTCTGATTAATTATGGGTTCCAACCTTCTCGAATGCCTGAGTCTTTCAAGGCACAGAATATTCCTGCTCTGGAGGTGCACTTGAGGGCTGTCCGCTCCACATGGGTATGGGTTCAGAGATCCCTGCAGAGTTCCACATTGCGTTATAAAAGACAAGCAGACCGTAGATGGCTACCGGATCCAGTTTTCCAGGTGGGAGAAAGAGTATGGCTGTCTTCACGCAATCTCCATCTCCAGGTGCCTTGTAAAAAGCTGGCTCCCCGATTTGTGGGTCCCTTTCGGGTTCTCAGTAGGATTAACCCCATAACCTGCGCTCTTGAATTCCCTGCTAATATGCAAATTTCTAATGTGTTCCATGCATCACCACTGAAACCATTGGTTTGTAACAGATATACTACTGCTCCTGTCCATCCCAGACCTGTCCAAGTGGGGGACCATGAGGAGTATGAGGTTCAAAGTATTTTGGACTCTCGCAGGGTCAGAGGTCAAGTACAATATCTAGTTCATTGGAAAGGGTATGGACCTAAGGAGCATTCCTGGGTCACTAAGAGAGATCTACATGTACCTGCCCTTCTCCATGAATTCCACTACCGCAGTTCATCTGGTGCTGGTCCTCTTCCGCAGGGGAGAGGTCGTTAAGGGGTGTACTATCACAGTCCCCCTAAGGAGGCCTTAGAGATCCTATGTTTCCTTCCTCTGTTGGGAGGTTGGATGGCATGATTGCGGGTACTTCCTCATTTCTGATGTCATGGAATGGGCGCTGTGTCGTGTGCCTCTTTATGGGCCTATTCTGTTTTGTCTAATTGGTTCCCACCTTTATTAACCTCCTTGGTCCTTAGAGTCATTGCCCTTACGTGGTGTTTATGATAGTGTCTCTTGTGCTCTGTTATGACCCACGCCTTATCTGAGAATTCGCTCTGTGTATGATCAGGCTTGTCTGACTCCCCACTTAAGTTCTGACATGTGGCTCTGGCTTACTAACTCGCTCCGTGTATGACCCCGGCTTGTCTGACTACCCACTTCGGTTCTGACTTGTGGCTTTGGCTGACTAACTCGCTCCATGTTTGACTGCAGCTTGTCTGACTACCCACATCGATTCAGTCCTGTGGCTCTGGATGACTAACTCGTTCCATGTAGTCCCCAGTTTGTCTGACCTCTGGTCTTGCTGACTAACTCGCTCCATGTAATCCCCGGCTTGTCTGACCTGTGGCTCTGGCTGAATACTTTATCCATACACCCCTAGCATGCCTGACCATTAGTCTCAGTGTTCCGTGACTCAGGCCTGTTCTTGCTCCCTGTTGCCTCCGGTCACCTGACCCATGGTGGAGACTTGTGCATCATTTACTGTTCCCTCTGAGGCTCCACCCGTACCTCTGTCCTAGTCTCCGGTATTTCACAGTAGCGCAGTGTATAGCACAGTGTGCAGCTCTGGGTAGGAGCCTGGGTCCTATCATCCGGTGGTCTGGGGTTGTGTGGGCTAATACTATTATCGCTGTACATAATAAATAAAGGTGGTTTTACATTTTATAATTGTGTCTGTCCTTCTTTGCCTGAATACCGTGACACGCAGATAGTGTTAGTGTGATTGGAAATTGTAACATCTGCAATCAGTAGGTCTTGGATAAATATTACAACATACAACATAGGGATTTGGAGAGACAGAGTGATATGTTTCAGCTGATGGGTTGCACATTAATGAAGATGGGCTCGACATCCAAGAGGGGACTGAGCATGCGCACAGAGGTGGTGTATGCATCAATCAGTAAGGTTACAAGAATGTATACATTGCAGGGTCCTTGGCATATTTCATATTAGCTGTAGAGGATGGATGGAAGTTAAAAGGTGGCTGGAGAGGCAAAAGGTAGTGGAGGTTGGTACACTTCCTTAAAAGGATAGTAATGTTTCAAAATAAAAGCAGCTCAAATTAATCTTCATAATATTTGGGCCATAGAGCGTGTTATTTCAATACTGTCTGGGTTGTCATTCAAGAGTAATTGAATGATAAAGTATGCCCCTCCCACCCCTTTTACTGATGTAACGCTGCTCACCTCAGAGCAACAAGACTGTCTGGATGCATCACAGAGAGGGACAATCTTCAATTAGCAAAAGGGAAAAACCTGAAAAACCTAACAAGGAGGCAGGGTTTTCCTTATACTCACAGTTAGAAGATTGTCCCTTGCTGTGAGCTTTCTGGTCTTAAGACCAGATTCTACATCTGAGGGGTGGTGGCTTACACTAGGTAATAGGGGCGGGAGGGGAAACTTTATCATTCAATTAATCTTGAACTACAACTCTGACAATATTGACATAACACTCTCCATGGCCCAAATAATATGAAAATTAATTGGGGCTGCTTTTATTTTGAAACATTACTATCCCTTCTAGGAAGTAAAGTGTTGGACTTGGATGGAAGAGTTTTTCTAATTTGAATGGTGGACCACTAGGCTGGAAGGCTGGACATATTGGTGGTTCAAGAAAGGAATGTTATGCATGGAAATTTTCTGTATGTTTCCAAGGAACCTAATAGAGTTAGGATGTTTTATAAGAATTGTTAAAAGTTAATATTCTTCATCAATAAATGCTGTGGCCATTTTTCTCAAAATGTCACGGTTGTTTTGTTTTTATTTTGTGGAAGGATGAGTCTGTAATGGGGGCATGTAAGAATTAAGGGGGTTGTAGTGTTAATTACAGTAATATGACGGAGAGTACCTATGTTAAGGAAATATATGCTTTTACAACATTATTGACCTGTTTTAGGTCAGTTTTACCATGTAACCAATGGAATGAGCATTTTAGTTCATAAAGTTGAAAAGGTTAATTTGTTCTCAAAAAAGATATTTATTTTGCCTTAACAGTGGATGGCAAAAATGTTGAATGTGCGTCTGACCTCCAGGGTACAAAAAAATTACCCAAACCTCTGGCACCGAAGGCAGGGCCGGATTTGCCATTAGGCAAAGTAGGCACCTGCCTACAGGCGCACGCCACCGAGGGGCGCCTGCCATTGGGATTTTTTTTATCATTTTTTTTTTTAATAAAAAAAAAAAAGTTGCCACCTCGCTGACGCTGCCCCCCACCCCGTTCCCTATTTCCTACCCGGTGGCAGGACATGTCTGTGCCTCCTTGGCACAGTCCTGTAGGTGGTGAGCTCCCTCGTCGCATCTTTAGGAATGCAAAGCGCTGGGAGATGACATAATCTCTCAGCGCTCTGCATTCCTGAATAGGAGACCGCGCGGGAGCTCCATCAGCTACAGGACTGTGCCAAGGAGGCACAGATCTCCTACCAGGGAGGTAGGAAACGGACCATGTCAGGGCAACATGGAGATGGTGGGGGCAATGTGAGGGGCAATATGGAGATGATGGGGTCAAGTTGGAGCTGATAGGGGGCAAGGTGAGGGGCAATATGGAGCTGATGGGGGGCAATATGGAGCTGATGAGCATGGTGGAGGTGTCCAGTGGAGTTGGCAAATGGGGGGGAGCGCTTCACAGTTCTGTGCCTACAGGCTCCTGAGATGTAAATCCGGCCCTGACCGAAGGGGTTCAGGATATCTCTGATTAAGCACTGGTGAGATAATCAGTGGCTCATTGATTTTCACTGACCCAGTTGTACTCAAGCAGTGAAATAGTTATATCCAGGACTGTTAGAGGCCATTGGGCCCTCCTGGTCTAAGTATTATTTCTATTTACTTGATGAATCTGGGCTCATGAAAAGACCTGACCTGTTTATTTGCTGTTGGTAATGATGTCGGGCTGCCTAGATGAAGGGCCTAGAAGCAGTACACTGAATCGTATTACTTTCTGCTATCAAAGTGATTAAAATCAGGACACATCGATCCATGATGTGGTTGTTGCCATGACAACCCTTTCTTTACTGCAGTCCCCACATTCTCTTTGGGCATCATTTGAAATACAAAAGTGACAGGTAAATCGAAACTGAGGCATATGCACTAAGTAGAATTGGAGCAATTCTGGGGGAAACTATCTGCACTAAAAAGGCCAAACAGAAACTTTCCCCATTGCCATTGCTTTAAATGGGGCATTTAACGTCTTGATTGGTAAACAGGTCTCCAGAATGCACTGGAGACGTCTATTACCATTCAAGAAGTCAAATGCCCCATTGAAATCAATTGAGATTTTTCAAATTTTAATGTATTCCCTATGATGCATTTGATTTGCACCACAATTACTCCAATTCTGTTCAGTACATAAGTATCACTGGGTTCTCTCCTGGAGCTAATACGCACATATAAAATGTGCATTCTTCATTATCCTGGGTCTATATCTTTGAGGCTGATGCCTTAAGAAGGCCTGAAGCAAACCAGCTGCACAACAGGGGGCAAATAAACATTTCCAAAATTCTTACTGATTTAAATGGGGCTTTTAAAGTGTCAGTATTTATATTATCATGTTTTTTCTGCTGAGTACAACTGCAGGGAGATGCTTCAGTCCAAAGTTTTTATAGAGCAAACTAACATTTGTGTTTGAGTGCAATATTCTTTTTTTGCAGCCAGTTGATGATATTGCTATTACTGTGTGTGCAAACTGAGCTTTTCACAAGCTTCGCATAGATGACTGCAGCAACAGCGCCACCTGCCAAGAAAAACATCTTGCTGTGGTTTCTCTGTGATAACTTTTGAAAGAAGCATCTCCCAGAATTGTGAACAAACTTGTTTACTCATTAGGAAAAGTCCTGCAATGTACATGTTTTCATAATTAGGATTTACTGCTCCTTTACCCCTTGAAAGGCAGAGCGGTCTTGCAGTGTATTGAATACCTCTGACGTTCAAGGATTAAATGCTGCTTTATTTACATCAATTTGAATTTTTATCTACAATCCCCTATGATGCAGTTGGTGTGCCCAGAATTACAGCTCTTTTCCTAGTACATTAACTGTTATGTCCTAAACTAGGTTAAGGTGACCAGATTTTTATAATGAAATCCAGGGACATTTTTTTTTCTGCACCCTGTCCACACCCTATCCACCTCCACACCCTATCCACACACTACCCACAACCTGTCCACCTCCACAAGCAGTCCACACTGTGTGCACCCTCACACCCTGTCCACACACTGCCCACCCACACCACACACTGCTCACCACACACTGCCCACACCCTGTCCACCGTCACACCTTGTCCACCCTCACCACACCCTGCCCACACCCTGTCCACCATCACACCTTGTCCACCCTCACCACACACTGCCCACACCCTGTCCACCGTCACACCTTGTCCACCCTCACCACACACTGCCCACACCCTGTCCACCGTCACACCTTGTCCACCCTCACCACACACTGGCCACACCCTGTCCACCCTCACACACTGCCCACTCTGTCCACCTCCATACTGCCCACCCCATCCTCCTCCACACACTGCCTACATCCACATTGCCCACACTGTCCACCCCATCCTCCACTACACATTGCCCACCCTGTCCGCCTCCAAACACTGTCCAACTCTACACACACTGTACATACTGCCCACCCTATCCTCCTCCACACATTGCCCACCTCCACATTGCCCACATTATCCACCTCCCCATTGCCCACATTATCCGCCTCCACACTGTCCACCTTCACATTGTCCATCTCCACACACACTGTCCACACTGCCCACCCCATCCTCCTCCACAAACTGTCCACCCTGTCCTCCTCCACACACTACCCACTTCCACGCTGCCTTACCCACATTGTGCTACCTTCACTTCAGATCCCTGGCATCATGGCGTGGCGGCTAAGTTAGTGGCCTGTTGAGCCCTGCTCTGTTCTCTGCAGTCCGGCGCACTGATCCAATTTAGTTGCTCCCCCCCCCCCATAGTTCATCATCATGCGGCCAGAGATGATGACGTTACATGTGGTTAGGTACTTGTGCAGTCTTCAACTAGCTTCACTTCATTGAGTCTCAATGAAGTGAAGCTGAATGGAGATCCAGGGACACTTCATCTCTGGGGACAGTGAGCTGAATCCACCATGGGAGAAGGGTATGGCACTGGGGTAAAGGAAAACTGCTCTTTAGCCTTACTTCACTTAACCAAATCCTTGCTGGCAGCTTTAACTCTGAATGGGTTAACATAAAATACACTTTTTTAATCTTAACCTTTCCTCCTTGCGCACTACACTTGCTGTATATGTTTTTAGCACATATAAAAAGGTGCAGCCTCTAAAGTTTATTTTATTACTCTACTCATTCATACCATATTGTGATTCACAAAGGTTCAATCTCTAAAATGTATTTTGTTATAAAGTAAACTTTAAAGGTTTCATCTTTGTGAATCACAATATGGCATGAATGAGTAGACCAATAAAATAAACTTTAGAGGCTGCACCTTTTTATATGTGCTAAAAACATATACAGCAAGTGTAGTGCGCAAGGAGGAAAGGTTAAGATTAAAAAAGTGTAATTTAACTCTTTGAGTGCCATAGAGGGGTACACACATGCCACATACACCTCTGGCACTTAAGGTTTAAGTCTGGTAGTAGTAAGTATTTTGTCCAACACACAGAAGTAATACCCACGTAGCTCCCTGCCCCAGAGCTAAGTCGGCATCTCCATAAATAAATCAAACGGATGCAGCAGCAGCAGACAGTACCTCAGGACTCGGAGAATCTCAGTTTCACAGCTTGTGTTCCGGTTCCCGTTCTGACTCAGTTTGTCACACTAACACGACTACAGCCACAGCGTGCTCCCTCACTCACTTGCTTCTGATGTTCTTTTGCCAAGGAGATGGGGTGGTGGATTACACAAGATGCTGTGTGCGCATCAGTGGCCAGTCATGAATGGGAATGAGCGCAACCAATGACAATTTGCAGTGATTGAGCTGAACTTGAAAGCTTAGAATGGGGGACATATTCAGGGACACATTCTGTCCGGGGACAGTGCCCTCAATCCGGGGACTGTCCCTGGAAACCGTGTACGTCTGGTCATCTAAAACTAGGTTCTAGAACCCATTTCTATGTGCTACACCTCCCTAAAGCCAATTTACGAAGCTACCTGCTATGAAAATGGCCCTCTGTATGCTGCTTACATGAAGAAGAGGGCATTGGGCAGTAGGGTGACCACAAGTCCCGGAATACTCGGCACTGTCCCTTATTGGGGGTCTGTTTCCCGCGTCCCGGGTCACCCCCTATCAGGACAACAAAGAGTCTCGGAATGGAGCAACACGCACCAGTCCAGCCAGCCAGTGAAATGTATTTGCTAAATGGTCCTCATTGGCTGCCTGGGATGAAGCAGGTATGCTGGCGCTGCAAGTAAGACCCGTGGCTGAGGCTCCAGCCGGCGCTGACCATCTTTCTGAGGCTGACACAGAGTAAGACTTCCCACTGGGAACTCTTACTCTGTGTCAGCCTCAGAAAGATGGTCAGCTCTGGTGGGAGCCTCATCCGCAGGACTAGGGTGACCACATGTCCCAATGTGGCAGAACGGAAATGTGGTCACCCTAGTGGGCAGTAAATGTGTGTTTTGGAGGAATCAGTTTCTCTGCATCATGTTTAACTCTTTGCGTGTCAGAGGGTAATGCAATGCATTGCAAAATAATACATTGCATACCCCTCTGGTATGCAAAGGGTTAATGTTATGTACCAACAAGGCATAGAAGAAAGTTGACTGACTTTACATCATTCCCCTGTGCATGGTATAGGAGAGGAGTTTGGGGATTGGCAGCATTAATGCATTGGATACCTCTTTGCCACTCAAAGGGTTACAGTCTTAACCTTTTGAGTGCCAGAGGGTTGCCTACCCCTCTGGCACTCCAAGAGTTAATGACAGAGGAATATGTGCACTGAAGTGATCACACGTGCTAGTGTACATCCTGGCGTGCAGGCACATGAGAAGGGAGCCAACATCTCACTGCAGTGAATGAGCTGCACATTCTTCCATCAGATAGGAAAATACCCTGTATATCTGCTGAAAAATAAGGTCTAACGTTTCGCCCAGAGGTTCTCAGCCAGGATGCAGTGGCACTTTGTTGGGCCATTACTTAGGGAGCCTATTTTCTATATATACTTAAAAAAAAATGAATGCTGACTTTCAGTTGTATTGTCATAGAAACCATCGTGCATGGTATGTTTGTTTCTGTTATTCTAATTGAGAGACCTAAAATTAAGTACATATTTATGTATTTATACCCTTCAATACTCCTTGATAATTAATATATTAGATGTTAAATGTGCCTCAAAAATTTCAGACCAATTGCTATGGGTGCCTTGAGTAAGAAAAGATTGAGAACCACTGGTTTAGCCAGCTCTTTTTAGTGCCAATAGACCCACACCCTGCTTAGTACATAGCAACACTCACAGGCCTTTCAGCTGTTTACTGGGCACAGAAAATACCCTTAATGTATTATACACAAGCACAAAAAATAAAATTGGCAATACAGGAGGGTGGCATTCCCCCAGTAGATAACCCAGAAGAGGGAGAGGGCACCCAATAAATAAAGATAAAGCTCAGAGGCTCTTCTCTGTCTCCTATCCCATCACAGGTCCACTTAATTTTATGGTAGGGAAGTGTGATGCACATTTTCATAAAGGTTAAGGCCAGCTCTTGACTCCCTCTCACTGGTCCATCTCAATGTGTGTCCCATCTTACCCATTCTTCATAGGCCATAAGGAGTTTCCTCCCTGCACTATTCACTTAGATCAGGCCATACATCTCCCCTTCATCACCTTGGACTGTAACTGGAGGCTTTTGCTGAAATGGAGATATCTGAGGTCTGGAGAACTGACCATATCAAGAGAACATGTTCATCAGGCAGTATGAACATATTTGGGGATAACATTTTCTCTGAGCATATGCAATAGCCTCCAAGAACAATAATGCATTCTAGGACGTCATTATTCTGTGGGGCTGCCTGGGAGGGGGTGGGGGATATGGTCCAGCCTGCAACACATAAGGTCAATGTCAATGGTAAATTTCTCAACAGCCTTTCAAATGATAGGAGACACTGGTGATACCCTGATTGGCCAGTTCATATCTGCTAAGGAAATACTCAGGTGATACCCTGATTGGTCGGTTCGTATCTGCTAAGGAAATACTCAGCTCTTGATTGTTTGCTGGGCCTCTGGAACATTACATAGGGAACCAGGGGCTCTGACCGGTGATGAGCTCCACGGGAGAAGGATAAAAATACAGGGCTATGTACTAGGTTTTTGCCATTATTGAGACTACTTTAGGGTAGACAGAGACTTATGTCCTCTTCTGACACATTATTTAATAAATTGATGTACTGGCGTGAATTCAGCCTGTTTCAATATTTTTTGGCATCCTCTAGGAACCCACAGGGCAGTCCAACCCAGTACAGGACTTTCTTACAATCGTTTAATCCTTTGGACCAATTGATATGTGTATCTCAATTGCATGTATTATTTTGTTCATTCTGACTTCTGCATTGCTTTGTAACTTGTATGCATTTGATTATAATAAAAATCTTCAAAAAAAAAAAAAGTCACATTTTTGATAGAGAATCTAGGTCTGAGAAGCTTCTATTAGACATTATATACTATATAATGATGGCAGAGAGTTAATGATACTCTGTGCATTACTGTGGAACGATCCAGTAGTGTATCATAAGAATTTTTAATAGCGGCTTCTTTCTTTTATAATGTTACCATTATTTTTTAATATTCAATATAAAAGTTATGCTTTAGGTCTCTACTGAGGTCTTATATGGACTTAAAGGAATAGTAATGTTTCACAATAAAGCAGCTCCAATTATTCTTCATAGTATTTGGACCATGGAGACTGTTATTTCAATTCTGTCAGAGTTGTAGTTCAAGAGTAAATGAATGATAAAGTATCCCCCTCCCGCCCCTTTTACCTAGTGTAACACTGCTCACCTCAGATGTGGAATCTGGTTGCTTGACCAGACAGATAACAGCAGGGAACAATCTTCTTACTGTGAGCATAAGGAAAACCCTGCCCCCCTTGACAGGTTTTTTTCCTCATGATCACTGAAGATTGTCCCTCTCTGCAAGCCATCTGGACACCACCTTTCTGTTCTAAGGTGAGCAGAGTTACATCAGTAAAAGGGTCCGGAGGGGGATACTTTATCATTCAATTACTCTTGAACTACAACTCTGACAGTATTGAAATAACACTCTCCATGGCCCAAATACTAAGAGGATTAATTGGATCTGCTTTTATTGTGAAACATTAATATCCCTTTAAAAGAAATTTGAGTATCTAGAGGATGCCTTTGTTCTTTTCTTGTTGTGTACAAATCCCATCATCTCCAGCCAGGGAAGATGTAGTCCCCGAGCGCTGGAGGTTCATTATTTGACTACCCCAGCTTTATAGTAACTGAAATGTAGTTCTAAAGCAGGAGTAACACCTACTAAAAATAACACTGCTTAACCCCTTAGCAACCGGCGCGCACACTGTTTTTTTTTTTTTTATTATTATTACTTCTGGTTCAGGGCTTCCGGAGCGGCGTGCAGCTGCTCCGGTAGCCCTGAACTCCATGACATGCCAGGACCGTCACTGGTCCTTAAGTGCCGGACCAGCGTGATGGTCCGGGTACGTCATCGGATGCGAAGGGGTTAAGATATAATGATTAAAAAATCTTAATAGGTTCTATGAATTCTGCCCTTGTGCCTTGGATCAAAACATACTCTCTCCAGTCAGTTCTAGATGTCATGTCCATTTAGGAAGGCATTACAGCTGCTAGCAGGATCAAAGTGCACAAGCTCCTCCCTTTTCACATAATGAACTTAACCCTTTAACACCTAGAGTGCCACTGTTATACAACTTAGGGGCTTTGACAGCTGTTCCTGCTGTGTCAATCCCATCTTCTGAATGGCTGAAAAGCTGCCAGCATAAGTAGCTATAACCGGGATGCAGTGGCCACATTTAAAAAAACAAAGTCCTCAAATACCTCATGGGCGGCATCAGGACCCCTCCTGATGTCCTCCCAGTTAATTTGGCAGAGAGATCAATAAATGAGACACGGGAACAGCATGGCTTCCCTGCTTCTTTCCTACCCAAAGTTCCATGTAGGAGTGGGAAGAATTGGGGAAAGCACCTGCGTCACCCCTATTGATTCTCTGGGAGATCAGTAGCTAGGGGATGGGACATCAGGAGGGGTCCTGATGCCCCTCATGAGGTCCGAATTTAAACATTTGAGTGCCAGAGAGGTTTCCAATGCATTGGATACCTCTCTGGCACTCACAGGGTTAAAATTAAATAATAATAATAATAATAAAATTCAATAAATAATGCCAGAGGGGTGTACAATACATTGGTTTGCAATGCACTGGACATCCCTTTGGAACTTACCTTGCCCCCAGTAAATAATGTTTAGACAAATAAATGGAGACTTAAAGCTTAAAACATTTCGCTCTTCATAGCCTACTCACCCCCTCCAGAGGCATCTGGGATATCTGCACAGCGGGTTACACGCTTTTATTTGCAGCCTGCTTACAGCATTCCCCCTGTGAGGATCTGGGTTAATTCAAGATAATGGTAGTATCCTTTGAGGACCTGAAGGTCCTCTCAGGACACAACTGTAGTTTCATTGCACAGAGGTCTATGCACTGGATCTATGGTAGTCAGGGCCGGATTTACATCTCAGGTGCTCCTAGGCACAAACTCTCCAGTGGCCCCTGCCCCACCTTTGCCCCCATCCTAGCCACTCCCCTCACTTAGCCACACCCAATAATTAGCCACACCCTCCTGTAATCTTTATTGGGTACTAATAAAAAATGTTTAGCTTTTAATGTAAAACCAAGAATCAAATGTCTAAGACGTAAATTGATCAGAAAGTGAGAGACCAAATGGTCAGTTGTGATACAAATAATGAGAGCTAATTCCTGTATTTACAGGACTTAGATAGAAGATTCATATAGGTGCTGTGCATTAAAAGTTAAACATTTGTAATTAGTACCCAATACAGATAATTTTTTTTAGAAATAAGTCATTTTCTTCATGCATTTGTATTAACTACTATTAGACCATCTGGGGTATTTACAGGGGTGCAATTTAAGGGTAATTCTTTTTCCCCTTTCTTGGGGATGTGTTTTTTTTTGTACACAATATTGTTTAAGCGAACAGTATTTCTCACTCAAAAAAAAAATGCATTTAAAAAATAAATAAATCATATTTTGAATAAATGACATAAAAAAATGTATGTCACCACCTGCCAAAATACATGCCTCCGCTTCACCTGCCAATAACTTGTGGACTGCTCTCTGTATTGCACCTCCTCTTAACCATGCTCCCACTAGCTATGCTCAGACAAATCTAGAGGAGTAAGCTGGTTCCTGTGGGTTTTATGCAGCCGCGCAAGCTATACCAAAATGCGCGGCTGCATTTGATTATGTGCGCAGCGTGTCCTTACACAATGAGGAGGTCCCATCCGGCCGGACGGAGAGCAATGGGAAGTGTAGGTAGTAACACGCAGGCGCAGCAGTGGGTCACATAGGGCCGCCCAGGCAGTGCAGGTACTACAAGCCGACCGGAACAGGAAAATTTTGCATTGCACAAAAGCGCTCCCGCTGTCACACGCGAGCATGATTATGCCATCACGTTATAAAGTGGGCGGAACGATGGGCATGACAGGGCCATTGCCAGGCGCCCCTGAAAATCAGGCGCCCTAGGCAAGTGCCTTGTCTGCCTATTGACAAATCCGGGGCTGATGGTAGTGCCTTTAAGGGCCTTCAGGTCCTCAAAGGGTGCTACCTTTATATTGAATTAACACAGTTTCTCACAGTGTGATGCGGGTTGAAAATGCATGCATTCTGCCCGCTGTGCAGATATCCCAGATGACTTTGGAGTAGGGCTGCCATCCAGCCGGTATTTTACCGGCAGGCCGGTAAAAAAATGGCTTCTGTCCAATGTTAAGTCTATGGAGGGAATGCCATGGCCGGTATTTTTTTGAAGAAAAGGTGGCAACCCTACTTTGGAGGGAGGGAGTAGAAGTATATTGAGGTGGGCTGAGGGAGGGAAGCAGACAAGTAACTATTTTTTTTAGGTGGGTAGAGGGAGGAAAACAAGGGTGCTTATTATACATAGGCACTTCTGTTTTTCCCCTAAAACCTCGGGTATAAGTTACACCTACGTATTATACAGGTGCGTATTATACCTGAGATTTTACAGTAATTCTAATTGCAACCACAAGAGAGTTATGTGACTTGACTCAAACTACTTTTTTTAGGAGGGTTTATGTTTTGTCTACTCTGATTTTTTACTCACCATTTTTTCTTTTATAATTTTACCTTTATTTTTTAATATTTGAAATAAAAGTTAAGCTTTAGGTCTCTCCTGAGGTCTTATATGGTCTTAAAAGAAATATGAGTGTCTAAAAGATGCCTTTGTACTTTTGTTGTGTATACATTTCTGGTTAGCATCTTGGCACCGCTGAGTGTATACTTAATATAACACAAAACAGGTAATTCTTTGATACCTTTAAAGGGATAGTAATACTTATTTTAGGATGGTAATAATATTGTAGGTATTCATTAAATAAACCAATTCATCTTTGATTTTTTTTGTTCTAACTTTTATAGTTTAAGAGTAATCACTACGTAAAGTTTACCCCTCCAGCCCCTTTAAAGGGATAGTAATACTTCGTTTTAACTTTATTTTATTTTGTAGGCATTAAAAAAACATGAATAATGATATAAGTCTTATCTCTCAAACCTTTATGGTTTAAGAGATATTCACAAACAAAGTATCCCCCCTCTGTTCAACCAGATCAGAAAGGAGATGCCCAGGTAGACTGCAGAGAGGGACAATCTTCAATTAAGATAAGGGAAAAAGCTGAAAAACTTGTCAAGGGGGGAAGGGCTTTCATTGTTTTCATACAAAGAAGATTGTCCCCTTCTGTTATCTGTCCTGTCATACAACCAGACTCACATCTGAGAAGAGATGGCTTACACTAGGTAAAAGGGGCGGGGTGGGGAACTTTGCTTGTGAATATCTCATAAAGGTTTGAGAGATAAGACTTATATCATTCTTCATGTTTTTTTAATGCCTACAAAATAAAATAAAGTTAAAACGAAGTATTACTATCCCTTTAAGCTACATCAGCTCTCTGTCTGTCAGACTTGGATTCTGGTCCACAGACTGGATGGCTCGTCTGGAGAGCTGAAACAGCAGTACATACAAAGGAAATCTTCATTGTAACGGTCTACAAAGTGTGCCTGGTCTGAGGCAGTAGACCGTTGTTATGACGATTTCCTTTAGTATGTACTGCTATTTCAGCTCTCCAGACTAGTCGTCCAGTCTGCGGTCCAGAATCCAAGTCTGAGAGATAGAGCGCTGACGTATCTTAAAAGAGCAGTCAACTTTTTTTTATGAAAACACGTATTTTATAGAGCTTTTCCTGCTGAGGCAAACAAGGGTACACCCACTGCTGTCAGATGTTTTATTCAAAAGTTATAGCAGTTCAAATAATCAGGAAGTGAATTTACTGTGTTTACTTCCTGATAGTTCTAACTGACAGGAAGTGACAGGCAGTTTCTATCACATTCTATGGAGAACTGTATGTCACTGACTTTCCTCTCCATTGGATTCTAATAGAAAAACTAATTAGAATTTGATCACTAGAGGGCACTGCTAATGTAAAAAAAAACATGGGTTTAAACTGTAATAACTCTGGAAATATAAATCTCTTGGCAGTGGGAGTACCCTTATTTTACTCAGTAGGAAAATCCCCAGAATATATATTTTTTCATAAAAAAAAGTTTACTGCTTCCTTAATGACAGGGTTTCTTTTTTTCCATTATAGCGAATGACTTCCTGGACTTACCAGGTAAGTCGTCTGTCACTAAGGGGTTAACCCCATCGCGACATCTGACTTACCAGGTACGTCCCGCAAAAACAGTCACATAGTGACAGAGGACGTGCCTGGTAAGTCCCGGAAGTCATTCGCTATAATGACAAAAAAAAAAAAAACCCCGTCATTAAGTGCCATCCGTGTACGCGCGCGGCCGGTCACTAAGGGGTTAAAGGGGTGGGAGGGGTAAACTTTACGTAGCGATCACTCTTAAACTATAAAAGAACAAAAAGACAAAGATGGATTGGTTTATTTAATACCTACAATATTATAGCCACCTTAAAGGGAGTATTACTATCCCTTTAAGTGTAGTTGCAGGATTGATTTTTGTAATTGGGGATGATGGGAGGTGTAGTCTCTAAATTCTGCAGATCTAACCCCTGCTGTAAAACGAAGTGACATTCCATAACTGCTTGAATGCAAGGAGCTGATTGTTATAGCTCTCAATATAAATATTAGGCAAGGGAACTATTATAGTTTCTTTTTACTTACAATGTCATAAACTTTGCTGGAAAATGTTCAGAAAAAAAGACACTTTCAGTACAGTTTGGCACCATCCATGCAGAATTTATATTGGCTTCCTCGGGTTGTAGAGCAGACGCTCGGATAATTTAATGCATAGTCTTTAATAAGAGTTAATAAAAATGCTTTGCGTTCTTTTGGGAAATTATCATTTCTTGTGGCTTGAAAAACAGAGGGAGAGAGAATAATTAATGGAGGTAAAGATGGATGTTGTGAAATGTTCTCGGGTTAGGCAGCACAGCTATGTGCGGCCCAGTGAAAGTGATCACTTAATTCTTGTACAACACTTTGTCATTTATAATTGAACCAGCAGAGACAGAACAAGCCTTGATGATACTGTTAAAGCGCCAGACATCATGTTCAATGTGTGGCTCTCCAGCTGCTGTTAGACTACAACTTCCATCATGACCAGCCCGTAATGGGCTATCTGAAGATGCTGGGAACTGTAGCCTGACAACAGCTGCTTTAACTCTTTGAGTGCCAGAGTGGTACACAATGCATTGCAAAGCAATGAGTTGCATAACCATTTGGCACTCAAATGGTTAACCCAGTCTCCCACCAGTTTGGCTTTACAAAAGCAGACAGTGCAACTTGATGATCCAGACAGGGAGCTTCCTTTATTTCTGTTGCCAGAGAGGTTTCTGTCAAGTACTGTTAAAGTGTGGACAGAGTTGCACTATCGCTGCAGCAGAATAGCCTTCTCCACTACAGCATACAGAACACTCAGGGCTGCCGGAGTAATGCTACATTGTATCACTAGACCTACTTTGACAGTCCCTGAGAGTAAGCTCTCTGGAAACAGAAATTCAATGAGCTCTCTATCAGGGACATAAAAGTGTAAAAAAATGCAATTTAAAAAAGTATAGGCAATCTGACTTTACATATTAGGCATGTGCAGAGTAAGTTGTCTGTCACTTTAACCTTTTGAGTGCCAGAGTAATACACAATGCGCTGCTCCGCAATGCGTTATCTGCCCCTCTGTCACGCAAAGGGTTAAACACTTGGATGACATTGTCACTGGTAAATAAATGTTTTGCTATGGCATTTTTAATTAAAGGGAACTTCACTCTCTAACAAGCGGCTCTTTTATTTCTATAACAGATGCATTAACCTAGGTAGGTGTCCTCCATACAGAAGTCAGGTATATCTACAGATTGTCTGCATTCTATGTGCAGTTTCTTGTATATGGTGATCACTGGTGCTGTATCCTATGGACACCTCTTTTAAACATATACATAAGATTTGTACTCACATTTATGAGTGTATGTTTTAATGGGGGGGGGTTATTTTTGGAGAGGTTGTTCCCATCAGTTTGAGCCCTGAGCGAAGACATTGTACTTTCTCAGTGTGTAAGTTCTCTCATAGCAGCTTCTCTCTGATTATCAGAGTACAACTCTTATGTATATATTTTCCCTTACTTTAAGCTCTGCAGCAGCATTGCTGCTTCACGTGTCATTAACCCCTTAAAGACTAGTGGTCCCAGGAAGTTACCTTCCCTTAATGACCACTTTGATCATTGCCAACGTGCCGGCACACTTCACCTGTGATGTGTACCTTCGCGCCTAGCGGGGGAATTTGAAAGAGATCGCACCGTTTTTACTTACAGCGCTCCTGCGGGAATTCTGTAAGTAAAAAGTATGTAACGTGCCAGGACCGTCACCAGTCCTTAAGGGGAAAAAAAACAGTTACAGTCCTGGCACGTCACCGGGTCGTTAAGGAGATAATGGAGCTAGAAGCTTGGAGAAGCAAAATCTATTAGTCCTGTGAACATGCGAATCTGACACAATGGCAGATCTGCGTACTATACACCAGTGGTTCTCAACCCGTGCCCTCAGTGGCTACTAACAGGCCAGGATTTGAGAATTTCCTTTTAAGAGCACAGGTGAGTTAATCAATACGACTGAGCCTCTGATCAACACAGGGAAATTCCTAAGTCCTGGTCTGTTAGTGGCCACTGAGGGCACGGGTTGAGAACCTCTGCTTTTAAGTGGTGTTTCTGTGGGTATGACTGGTCGGCATGGCATTCCGAGAATTTGTAGGTTCCTTTATGACCTATAAATAACAGCTCTTTATGTAACTGAATAAATAAAGAAAAAGACCAAATTGTTTTATTTATACTGACTCATTTATATACTGAAGTGTAAACATTAATGTGAGTTTTATTACCGTGGAGCAATTTGACACACATATACACACCACACAGTCTGATCTCCATAAAAAGAGGGACAGCGGGATTTTGGTCTCAAAGAGAGACTGTCTCTCCTGAAGGACGACACTGAGAGGTATGGCATTGTGCCTGCAACACCAATTGCCTGCAGGGTGGTAGAGGTGGGGTTGCCTCTAGTGATGAGCGAGCACCCCAATGCTCGGGTGTTCGGGTGCTCTGACCGAGCACCCCCGGAGGCTCGAGTGCTTGGCCGAGCACCCGAGCCCCATTGAAGTCAATGGGAGGACTCGAGCATTACAGCAGGCACCCCCTGCTCTGATGAGGGAAGGGTGCCTGGTCCATAGGAAAAGGGCAGAAAATGATGGAAACACCACAGAAATGGTTCAGGGACAGCATAAGGAGGATGTCTGGATGCATCTTGGACTCCAACGTCGCTGCTGGGAACAATCTTTCGCCCGTAGTACGCCATTTTTACAGACTGACCGTAAAACACACAAAAAGGCAGATAAAAACGACTTTAGGCGAAAAATTGTTACCAAACAGTATTTGCTGTATATTTACTTGTATATCATCTGCAAATTCTCCCAAAAATTTCCTCGATTTTTCTGAACTGAGGCCATGATTAAGAGGGAAACGTGCGCAGAGGCAAATTCTCCCAAAAATTTCCTTGATTTTTCTGAACTGAGGCCATGATTAAGAGGGAAACGTGCGCAAAGGCAAATTCTCCCAAAAATGTCCTCGTTTTTTCTGAACTGAGGCCATGATTAAGAGGGAAACGTGCGCAAAGGCAAATTCTCCCAAAAATTTCCTCAATTTTTCTGAACTGGGGCCATGATTAAGAGGGAAACGTGCGCTGAGCCGACCATCCAAAACATTATGGGTGAGGGTCTGCTGCGGAGCTGACCATCCTAAACATTATATGCGAAGGCCCGCTAGTGAGCTGACGCTATAAAACATTATATGAGAGGGCCCGCTAGAGAGCTGACCCAATAAAACATTATATGAGAAGGCCCGCTGGTGAGCTGACCTATACAAAAATTGTCAAACAGGGCCCGCTGGTGAGCTGGCCCTATATAAAAATTATATCACAGGGCCCGCTGGTGAGCTGGCCCTATATAAAAATTATAGCACCGGGTATATGGAAGAGGAGGAGGAGGATGAGAAGATTAAGAGTCAACCATATACCCGTTTTTTGGGTGGAAGGGGTGAATGGGAATACAGAGTATTCCCATCATTGTAAATAACATATATAAAGTCACTTTATGTTCCTCCGGGGCTTTCCTCCAGTGGAGTGGAGAAGTCAGGGGAAATCCAGGCCTTGTTCATTTTTATAAGTGTCAACCTATCAGCATTTTCGGTGGAAAGGCGGATACGCTTATCTGTTATGATGCCACCAGCAGCACTAAATACCCGCTCAGACAGAACGCTGGCGGCAGGGCAGGCCAGCACCTCCAAGGCGTAGAGTGCCAGTTCATACCACATGTCCAGCTTGGACACCCAGTAGTTGTAAGGCACAGAGGGATCATTGAGGACGCTGACACGGTCTGCTACGTACTCCTTCACCATCTTCCAAAACTTTTCCCTCCTTGTGACACTAGGCTGTGCATCAGGGTGAGGGTGCTGGCGGGGTGTCATGAAGGTGTCCCACGCCTTGGAGAGTGTTGCCCTGCCTTTGTCGGAACTGCTGTGTGCTCCCCTTTTCTCCCCTTCTCGGTTGGCCAAGGTAGCACGTACTCTGCCGCCAGCGTTGTCAGATGGAAAATTTTGGAGCAATTTTTCAACAAGAACCTTCTGGTATTGCACCATTTTGCTTGTCCTCTCCACCGGAGGAATGAGAGATGAGAAATTCTCTTTGTAGCGGGGGTCCAGAAGGGTGAACACCCAGTAATCCGTGTTGTCTAAAATGCGTATAACGCGTGGGTCACGGGAAAGGCAGCCTAACATAAAGTCAGCCATGTGTGCCAGAGTACCAACAGGCAAGATTTCGCTGTCCTCACCAGGAGGATGACTCTCAATCTCCTCATCCTCTTCCTCCTCTTCTGCCCACCCACGCTGAAGAGATGGAACTAAAGTTCCATGGCTACCCTCTGTAGCGGAGGCAACCGTGTCTTCCTCCTCCTCCTCCTCCGCCTCCTCCAATTGTCGCTGAGAAGACGAAGTGAGGGTGCTCTGGCTATCACCTTGTGTAAGCTCTTCCTCCCCCATTTCCACCTCTTCCACATGCAAAGCATCGGTTTTAATTGTGAGCAGCGAGCGTTTCAGTAGACACAGAAGTGGGATGGTTACACTGATAATAGCGTTATCGCCGATCACCATCTGTGTCGATTCCTCAAAATTGCGTAAAACCTCACAGAGGTCTGACATCCATTCCCACTCCTCACTTCTGATTAGAGGAAGTTGAACGGAGAGGCGACGACCGTGTAACAGCTGGTACTCCACTACTGCCCTCTGCTGCTCACAAAGCCGGGCCAACATGTGGAAGGTGGAGTTCCAGCGCGTGCTCACGTCACACAGCAGCCGGTGAGCTGGCAATTGTAAGCGCTGCTGCAGCTTCAACAGGCCGGCTGAAGCTGTAGATGACTTACGGAAATGTGCACACACACGGCGCACCTTGGTCAAGAGATCATGCAAATTGGGGTAGGTTTTTAGAAATCGCTGCACCACTAAATTAAATACATGCGCTAGGCATGGTACGTGTGTGAGCTTGCCGAGCTCCAAAGCCGCCACCAAGTTACGCCCATTATCACACACAACCATGCCTGGTTGCAGGTTGAGTGGCGAGAGCCACTGCTCGGTCTGGTGACTAATCCCCTGCAACAGCTCTGAGGCCGTGTGCTGTTTGTCCCCAAGGCAGATCAGCTTCAGCACGGCCTGTTGACGCTTCCCCACTGCAGTGCTACACTGCTTCCAGCTACCGGCTGATGGGTGAGTGGCGCTGCGCGCAGAGAATTCGGAGGTGGAAACGGAGGAGGAGGAGCCAATAACGTAGGTGCTGGCGGAAACCCTGATGGAGGTAGGGCCCGCAATCCTCGGCGTGGGTAGCACCTGTGCCATCCCAGGGTCCGAGTCGCTCCCAGCCTCCACGACATTCACCCAGTGTGCCATCAGGGAAATGTAGCGTCCCTGGCCACAAGCACTTGTCCATGTGTCAGTCGTTAAGTGGACCTTCCCAGTAACTGCGTTGGTCAGGGCACGGGTGATGTTACGGGACACATGGTGGTGTAAGGCGGGGACGGCACACCGGGAAAAGTAGTGGCGGCTGGGGACTGCGTACCGAGGGACAGCTGCTGCCATCAGGCTGCGGAAGGACTCAGTCTCCACAAGCCTAAATGGCAGCATTTCGATGGCCAGTAATTTGGAAAGGTGTGAGGTTAGTGCTATGGCCTGTGGGTGGGTGGCTGGGTATTTTCGCTTGCGCTCAAATGCCTGGGGTAACGACATTTGGACGCTGTGCTGGGACAGGGAAGTGGATGTGGTCGCTGATGGTGCTTCAGATGGTACAGGTGCAGGGCGGGAGGTATGCGGGCCTGCGCCTTCGACAGGCGATTGGCCGGCACCGAAAACAGGGGAAGAGGAGGCAGTGGTGTGGCCTGCAGACACAGATGGGCGATCCAGGCGTTCCTCCCACTTATTACGGTGCTTGGATGCCATGTGTCGGATCATGCTGGTGGTGGTGAGGTTTCTAGTGTTCATGCCTCGGCTCATTCTGGTGTGGCACAGGTTGCAAACTACAATTCTTTTGTCGTCCGCACTTTCCTTAAAAAAACGCCATACCGCGGAACACCTACCCCTTGGCAAGGGAGATTTACGCAAGGGGGTGCTCCGTGGAACATTTGCGGGCTGGTTTGGTGCGGTCCGCCTTCTTTCTGTAGCCACACCACTGCCTCTTCCAGCCTGTTGCAGTGCTGCAGATGGCTCACCCTCAGGACTGCTGTCATCGCTCGGCTCTACACCTTCCCAGGTGGGGTCAGTCACCTCATCGTCCACCAAGTCCTCCTCCACTTCCTCACTCTGATCATCCTCCTCATGTCTTGATCCCACCACATACTCAGTCATTGACAACTGTATATCATCCTCCTCATCAAGGTCTTGAGACAGTAATAGTGGTTGATGTAATGGCAACTGTGTCTCATCATCATCATCATCCACTTCCTTTGACCTTAAATGCCGTTCACCTCTGTCATCTTCTTGTGATTGGGTACCCTCTAGAGGTTGTGAACCAGGGCACAAGATGTCATGTTCCTCTGCAAGCGTGCTTGGAGAGAGGTTCAAATTAAGGATTGGTGATGAGACGAGCTCCTCACTATATCCCAGTGTGGGATCACTTCTTTGAGCAGATCCTCTATGGTGGGAGGAAGGATGATCAGAGTGAGGATTATGTTGACCAGACTCTTGGCTACTGAGAGTGGACTTGGTGGAAGACAGGGTGGTGCTTAACCGACTGGAAGCAGTATCAGCTGACATCCAACCGACCACCTGTTCGAAGTGGTCGGACCTCGAGAGTGATGTCCTGCGACGCCCTGTAAACTGAGACATGAAGCTAGGTATGGTGGATGTCTTTCTGTCTTGTGCTCTGGCACCAGGCGCAGTTTCTACGCGTCCTGACCCGCGCCCTGAACTATCAGGATCACGTCCACTTCCCCGTCCCTTTTTACCCGCCTTCTTCATATTACACGGAATATGTGCTGCAAATCTGCAACTTTGCACAGTACACAGAATTTGCTTCTTAACTGCGGCTACGCACAGTGAATGGAATATGTGACTTTGATATTTTACAGTTTGAAGACTTAACAGAATTTTTTCCTATTCTGAAACTGTGCACAGTACACAGAATTTGCTTCTTAACTGCGGCTACGCACAGTGAATGGAATATGTGACTTTGATATTTTACAGTTTGAACACTTAACAGAATTTTTTCCTATTCTGAAACTGTGCACAGTAAACAGAATTTGCTTCTTAACTGCGGCGACGCACAGTGAATGGAATATGTGACTTTGATATTTTACAGTTTGAACACTTAACAGAATTTTTTCCTATTCTGAAACTGTGCACAGTAAACAGAATTTGCTTCTTAACTGCGGCGACGCACACTGAATGGAATATGTGACTTTGATATTTTACAGTTTGAAGACTTAACAGAATGTTCTCCTATTCTGAAACTTTGCACAGTAAACAGAATTTGCTTCTTAACTGCGGCTACGCACAGTGAATGGAATATGTGACTTTGATATTTTACAGTTTGAACACTTAACAGAATTTTTTCCTATTCTGAAACTGTGCACAGTACACAGAATTTGCTTCTTAACTGCGGCTACGCACAGTGAATGGAATATGTGACTTTGATATTTTACAGTTTGAACACTTAACAGAATTTTTTCCTATTCTGAAACTTTGCACAGTAAACAGAATTTGCTTCTTAACTGCGGCTACGCACAGTGAATGGAATATGTGACTTTGATATTTTACAGTTTGAAGACTTAACAGAATTTTTTCCTATGCTGAAACTGTGCACAGTAAACAGAATTTGCTTCTTAACTGCGGCGACGCACACTGAATGGAATATGTGACTTTGATATTTTACAGTTTGAACACTTAACAGAATTTTTTCCTATTCTGAAACTTTGCACAGTAAACAGAATTTGCTTTTTAACTGCGGCTACGCACAGTGAATGGAATATGTGACTTTGATATTTTACAGTTTGAAGACTTAACAGAATTTTTTCCTATTCTGAAACTGTGCACAGTAAACAGAATTTGCTTCTTAACTGCGGCGACGCACACTGAATGGAATATGTGACTTTGATATTTTACAGTTTGAAGACTTAACAGAATGTTCTCCTATTCTGAAACTTTGCACAGTAAACAGAATTTGCTTCTTAACTGCGGCTACGCACAGTGAATGGAATATGTGACTTTGATATTTTACAGTTTGAACACTTAACAGAATTTTTTCCTATTCTGAAACTGTGCACAGTACACAGAATTTGCTTCTTAACTGCGGCTACGCACAGTGAATGGAATATGTGACTTTGATATTTTACAGTTTGAACACTTAACAGAATTTTTTCCTATTCTGAAACTTTGCACAGTAAACAGAATTTGCTTCTTAAATGCGGCGACGCACAGTGAATGGAATATGTGACTTTGATATTTTACAGTTTGAAGACTTAACAGAATGTTTTCCTATTCTGAAACTTTGCACAGTAAACAGAATCTGCTGCTAATCTGCAACTTTGCACACTAAACAGAATGTGCTCTAATCTGCAACTTTGCACACTAAAAAGAATGTGCTGCTAATCTGCAACTTTGCACACTGAACAGAATGTGCTCTAATCTGCAACTTTGCACACTAAACAGAATGTGCTCTAATCTGCAACTTTGCACACTAAACAGAATATATGAAGTTTTTTTTTTTTTTTTTTTCCCCCCACACAAAATAAACTGCTGCCCCCACACACAGTAGTCCTAAAAAGGACTTTTGGGTCTTTTTTTTTTTTCACAATTGCTTGTCTTCTCCCTACACTGACTTTCCCTTCCTATCCTCATCTCTCCCTGGCTAAGACTGAGCCGAACTCGCTGGTCAGGTGCTATACAGCACCCGATCACGGGTTCTGGCCAGCCAATCAGTGTAATGCCAGCAGCCAACATGGCTGCTGGCATTACACTGATGTCAGAGCCTCCCTGCACGTTTATTGGCTGCGCAGCAGCCGCGAAACGTGCGGGGAGGAGACCCGAACATGGCGGGCGAGCACATGCGGTACTCGTACGAGTACCGCCATGTGCCGAGCAGAGCGATGCTCGAGCCGAACCGAGCTTCGGCCGAGCATGCTCGCTCAACACTAGTTGCCTCCCCTTTCCACTTGTTGTATTTATTGTGTTTGGACCAACAGATTTTCCCCCTACTTGTGCCATTATGTTGACATCACTAATCTCTCCATCATTCACGTTTCCTCTCTCTTCTTGCCCTGCATCTCATCCCTTTCTCCTTCCAGAATCCCACCCCTTACTCCTCCCTTTCAAAAATCTCATTCCTTTCTCCTTCCCAGAATTTCATCCCTTCTATTTCATATCAATTTCATGGGACAGGGGGGTTAAGAGTATGGTCATAGGTGGGACTAAGTTCACCCATACTTTCCTCGTCTATGGGCATCTGACATATAAATCCAGGCCTGTGCACAGGATCCGGACTGTATGGGCATCTGACATATAAATCCAGGCCTGTGCACAGGATCTGGACTGTATGGGCATCTGACATATAAATCCAGGCCTGTGCACAGGATCTGGACTGTATGGGCATCTGACATATAAATCCAGGCCTGTGCACAGGATCTGGACTGTATGGGCATCTGACATATAAATCCAGGCCTGTGCACAGGATACGGGCTGTATGGGCATCTGACATATAAATCCAGGCCTGTGCACAGGATCTGGACTGTATGGGCATCTGACATATAAATCCAGGCCTGTGCACAGGATCTGTACTATATGGGCATCTGACATATAAATCCAGGCCTGTGCACTGTGCACAGGATACGGGCTGTATGGGCATCTGACATATAAATCCAGGCCTGTGCATAGGATCCGGACTGTATGGGCATCTGACATATAAATCCAGGCCTGTGCACAGGATCCGGACTGTATGGGCATCTGACATATAAATCCAGGCCTGTGCACAGGATCCGGACTGTAAGGGCATCTGACATATAAATCCAGGCCTGTGCACCGGATCTGGACTGTATGGGCATCTGACATATAAATCCAGGCCTGTGCACAGGATCCGGACTGTATGGGCATCTGACATATAAATCCAGGCCCGTGCTCAGGATCAGGACTGTATGGGCATCTGACATATAAATCCAGGCCCGTGCACAGGATCCGGACTGTATGGGCATCTGACATATAAATCCAGGCCTGTGCACAGGATCCGGACTGTATGGGCATCTGATATATAAATCCAGGCCTGTGCACAGGATCCGGACTGTATGGGCATCTGACATATAAATCCAGGCCTGTGCACAGGATCTGGACTGTATGGGCATCTGACATATAAATCCAGGCCTGTGCACAGGATACGGGCTGTATGGGCATCTGACATATAAATCCAGGCCTGTGCACAGGATCTGGACTGTATGGGCATCTGACATATAAATCCAGGCCTGTGCACAGGATCTGTACTATATGGGCATCTGACATATAAATCCAGGCCTGTGCACTGTGCACAGGATACGGGCTGTATGGGCATCTGACATATAAATCCAGGCCTGTGCATAGGATCCGGACTGTATGGGCATCTGACATATAAATCCAGGCCTGTGCACAGGATCCGGACTGTATGGGCATCTGACATATAAATCCAGGCCTGTGCACAGGATCCGGACTGTAAGGGCATCTGACATATAAATCCAGGCCTGTGCACCGGATCTGGACTGTATGGGCATCTGACATATAAATCCAGGCCCGTGCTCAGGATCAGGACTGTATGGGCATCTGACATATAAATCCAGGCCTGTGCACAGGATCTGGACTGTATGGGCATCTGACATATAAATCCAGGCCTGTGCACAGGATCCGGACTGTATGGGCATCTGACATATAAATCCAGGCCCGTGCTCAGGATCCGGACTGTATGGGCATCTGACATATAAATACAGGCCTGTGCACAGGATCCGGACTGTATGGGCATCTGACATATAAATCCAGGCCTGTGCACAGGATACGGGCTGTATGGGCATCTGACATATAAATCCAGGCCTGTGCACAGGATCTGGACTGTATGGGCATCTGACATATAAATCCAGGCCTGTGCACAGGATCTGGACTGTATGGGCATCTGACATATAAATCCAGGCCTGTGCACAGGATCCGGACTGTAAGGGCATCTGACATATAAATCCAGGCCTGTGCACCGGATCTGGACTGTATAGGCATCTGACATATAAATCCAGGCCCGTGCTCAGGATCAGGACTGTATGGGCATCTGACATATAAATCCAGGCCTGTGCACAGGATCTGGACTGTATGGGCATCTGACATATAAATCCAGGCCTGTGCACAGGATCCGGACTGTATGGGCATCTGACATATAAATCCAGGCCCGTGCTCAGGATCCGGACTGTATGGGCATCTGACATATAAATACAGGCCTGTGCACAGGATCCGGACTGTATGGGCATCTGACATATAAATCCAGGCCTGTGCACAGGATACGGGCTGTATGGGCATCTGACATATAAATCCAGGCCTGTGCACAGGATCTGGACTGTATGGGCATCTGACATATAAATCCAGGCCTGTGCACAGGATCTGTACTATATGGGCATCTGACATATAAATCCAGGCCTGTGCACTGTGCACAGGATACGGGCTGTATGGGCATCTGACATATAAATCCAGGCCTGTGCATAGGATCCGGACTGTATGGGCATCTGACATATAAATCCAGGCCTGTGCACAGGATCCGGACTGTAAGGGCATCTGACATATAAATCCAGGCCTGTGCATAGGATCCGGACTGTATGGGCATCTGACATATAAATCCAGGCCTGTGCACAGGATCCGGACTGTATGGGCATCTGACATATAAATCCAGGCCTGTGCACAGGATCCGGACTGTATGGGCATCTGACATATAAATCCAGGCCTGTGCACAGGATCCGGACTGTATGGGCATCTGACATATAAATCCAGGCCTGTGCATAGGATCCGGACTGTATGGGCATCTGACATATAAATCCAGGCCTGTGCACCGGATCTGGACTGTATGGGCATCTGACATATAAATCCAGGCCTGTGCACAGGATCCGGACTGTATGGGCATCTGACATATAAATCCAGGCCCGTGCTCAGGATCAGGACTGTATGGGCATCTGACATATAAATCCAGGCCCGTGCACAGGATCCGGACTGTATGGGCATCTGACATATAAATCCAGGCCCGTGCACAGGATCCGGACTGTATGGGCATCTGACATATAAATCCAGGCCTGTGCACAGGATCCGGACTGTATGGGCATCTGACATATAAATCCAGGCCCGTGCTCAGGATCAGGACTGTATGGGCATCTGACATATAAATCCAGGCCCGTGCACAGGATCCGGACTGTATGGGCATCTGACATATAAATCCAGGCCCGTGCACAGGATCCGGACTGTATGGGCATCTGACATATAAATCCAGGCCTGTGCACAGGATCCGGACTGTATGGGCATCTAACATATAAATCTAGGCCTGTGAACAGGTTCCGGACTGTATAATTTCCAACTCCCAAAGACAATTCCAGGGACACTTTTTCCTGTGCAGTCACATGACAGAGAATCACTAGTGGTCTTCAGTACTCTTAATAAGACATTACTAATACCTAAATACTGTATGAAATCATGTAAATGAGCAATGCAAATATCTGCAGATGTTCATAACTTACTAAACTTATAATGGAAAGCACACAGATTAGGATATGCAGCTGAAATTCTCTTTTTTAAAACAGGGACATAACAATGGACAGAAGGATCCAGCAGTAGGGAACTAAAAGCAGGGATTGCCACTGTAAATCCAGTACAGTTGGCAAGTATGTGCTGTGGGTTACAAACAGAGAGAGGCCTAGAGGACGGTCAATATGGGGAGAAGGAAGACTAGTTTTGGTAAAAGGAAATGTAATAGAAGAAAGTGAAGACAAAGAAGAAGAGTAGATAGTGGAGAGACAGAAGAATTAGGAGAAAGACATGCAAAATGAGTGGGTGGGGCCTAATCTGGTGGGTGGTGCTTAACCTGGATTGGACTGTGACATGGGCGGAACAGGGTGGGCAGGAGAAGAAGTGGGAGGAGTTTCTCAGGAAACTCACCACAGCCGGAGAATCAACCTCTGTCCCTATAGACCCGGTAATTAACACTAAACACCAGAGTCTCTGGGGCAAATCCAAAGAGTTCCCAGATAAGCCCTTTTCTCACCTGTGGCTTAATTAATCCTCATTATATTTATATTCCACTTGAAACCCAATCCTCTCACAACTCCCCTTTCTGGTTTTATATTTTACACTGGTCTCTGTGTTTGTGCAAATATATTCTTTACACCATTAACCCCTTAGTGACGGCCGCGTGCAGACGCGGCCGTCACTTAACGTCCGTCTAACATTTTTTTTTTTTTTTAAACAGAATCCGGAGTCCCCGAACGGCGTGCAGCCGCGCGGGGATCCGGATTTCCTGGATGTACATGTACGTCCTCTGTCACTAAGTGACACCCACAGAGGACGTACATGTACGTCCATTGTCACGAAGGGGTTAAGAGCACAAGTAATATGATATTGCTGCAAGGCAGAGCTCTGTACAGAAGATAGACCTAATAATTATAGCTGTTCCTCCTATTCTCTTGATATAATGTGTTACATACCCCTGTGTTCCTCAAGAACTTAAACGCACCCCTGTATTGCTTTATTTGCAACAACACTACTATACAACACTACTATACAGCACTACTATACAACACTCTCAGACCGTCAACTGTGAATCACAGTTTTGCTTTTGAACTTTTAACCCTTTAGGTGCAGGAATAGTGTTTTTTGCACTAGGGTGACCACATTTCCATTTTGCCATTCAGAGACACTGCAGAGATAAGAGTAGCAGAGTACTTGTCCTCAGCTCCAAGACAGCTATGTGGGAGGGGTCAGTGTACATCAATGGATATCAGTGCACAACCTGCTCTTCCTTTGGCGCACCACAGAGCTCATAGAGGGAGAACTGCTCATTTACTGCTATGACAGAACGCAATGCTTGTGGTGGTCTACAAGAAAATGTACATCACAACCAAAGATTTAGACTAGCATTACACTACGACACTATTACACTGCAGCTCCTGTTTGATGTCAGGAGGATCAGGGATCGGTTC
Source organism: Rhinophrynus dorsalis (assembly GCA_037306005.1). Classification (NCBI taxonomy): domain Eukaryota; kingdom Metazoa; phylum Chordata; class Amphibia; order Anura; family Rhinophrynidae; genus Rhinophrynus; species Rhinophrynus dorsalis. Next base: position 54,189,792 of record CM074724.1, read on the forward strand.
TCTGTCTAGTGTTTAGAGCTCTATCTAGAAGCCACTTTTGTAGCCCAGCAGAGGTGTCACTTCCTGTCAAAGTAGGCAATGGGCAGTTCTAATTGTAGTGTTTAGAACTCTGTGCTCTGGAGTGTTCATTGCAGGACTTTGTATTGTCCCAGAAGGGGAGCTGTCAGTGACATGGGACAGACATTTAAAATCTAGGATTGTCCTGGGTAATCCAGAACACCAATCCAGAACACATGGTCACCCTATTTTGCACCCTCATTCATGGTATAATCCACATTACCTCTATTTTAATTACAGACAAATCTAAGCATGTTTGCCTTCATAGTGTGGTTATGTTCAGCATTTGGTGCATTAATTAAGTGCTTTCCTGACTGCATTAACAGTGCCGTAATTATATGCTTTTTCTCAGCAGCAGGCATGGTGCGGCACACTAATTACAATACACGTGCCTGTAATTCTCAGTTCAGTTATTGGGAAATGAGCCACCCCTCATCCCTGGGACACAGGTGGGCAGCCTGCGGCCTTCTATCTCTTTAGGACTACAACTCCTATCATCATACCTGGAAACTTTCAAAATTAGCTGAGTCTGAGATCTTTGAATACTAACCCATAAATACCCACAGAACAGAGCTTAGGCAATATGTCCCTGCTTGTTCTAGTGTTTACTATTGAAATCTCACCCTCTAGTTGGCGACCCAAAAGGGCAACATAAGAATGTCGCCTGCATCAACAGGGCGACATTCTGATGTCACATGCTTAAGGGTTGACCACTAGAGGGCGACATTTCAATAGTAAACCATGTAAAAACGTAACTTTTTTTTGTTCTTTACAGTATTGCATGCTTAACCCGATGGCAATCAGAGGGTTAAACATTTCCTTCTGTTGCTTCATCCTCTGGTTACCAATACAACAAATAAAAGTCCTTGTAACAATAACTTTAAAGGAGCAGTAAACTTTTTTTATGAAAAAATATATATTGTAGGGATTTTCCTATTTAGTAAAATAAAGGTACTCCCACTGCCGAGAGATTTATATTTCCAGAGTTATTACAGTTTAAACCCATGTTTTTTTACATTAGCAGTGCCCTCTAGTGGTCACATTTTAATTAGATTTCCTGTTAGATACTAATGGAGAGGAAAGTCAGAAAAGTCAGAGACATACAGTTCTCCATAGAATGTGATAGAAACTGCCTGTCACTTCCTGTCAGTTAGAACTATCAGGAAGTAAACACAGTAAATCCACTTCCTGTCAGTTAGAACTATCAGGAAGTAAACACAGTAAATTCACTTCCTGATTATTTAAACTGCTATAAATTTTGAATAAAACATCTGACAGTGATGGGAGTGACCTTGTTTTATTGAGCAGGAAAAGCTCTATAAAATGTGTTTTCATAAAAAAAGTTTACTGCTCCTTTAAAAACAAAAATGAGTACGGAAGAAGTTATTGAAATAAATGCATGTGCATGTTAACCCTATGGGTGCCAGAGAGGTATCCAACGCATTGCAATGCAATGCTTTGGATAACTCTCTGGCACTCAGAGGGTTAGGGGTCGCTCTGCACGGCCATGTAAATATGTTGCCTCACAACTTCAGAGAGCCCTCTTTACCTCACACAGCTCACTCGCTCTCCTCCCTCTTTCCTTCTGCTCAGTTCTAATACACAGGTTCTCTAATCATTCCTCAGGGAGCCTATAACACTCTACATCTTAGAGATATCACTGCTTAACCCCTTAGTGACGGCTGCGTGCAGACGCGGCCGTCACTTAACGCCCGTCTAACATTTTTTTTTTTTTTTTAAAAAGAATCCGGAGTCCCCGAACGGCGTGCAGCCGCGCGGGGAGCCGGATTTCCGGGACGTACATGTACGTCCTCTGTCACTAAGTGACAGCCACACAGGACGTACATGTACGTCCTGTGTCGCGAAGGGGTTAAAGGAGCAGTAAACTTTTTTTTTATGAAAACACATATTTTGTAGATCATTTCCTGCTGAATAAATCAAGGTCACTACCATTGCTGTCAGATGTTTTATTCAAAATTTATAGCAGTCTAAATAATCAGGAAGTGAATTTACTGTGTTTACTTCCTGATAGTTCTAACTGACAGGAATTGACAAGCAGTTTCTATCGAATTCTATGGAGAACTGTATGTCTCTGACTTTTCTCTCCATTAGAATCTAACAGTAAATCTAATTAGAATTTGACCACTAGATGGCACTGCTAATGTAAAAAACATGGGTTTAAACTGTAATAACTCTGGAAATATAAATCTCTCAGCAGTAGGAGTACCCTAATTTTACTCAGTAGGAAAATCCCTACAATATATATTTTTTCATAAAAAAAAGTTTACTGCTCCTTTAATCAAGTATGAGACAAACAGGAGTTCTCTCTGTGCCTTTCTGGTAGAAATGTCCCTATGAAACTCCTTCCACTGTTCCAACCACTTTGTGCCTTGTTCCATCCACTTCTAACGCATTTTAAAGTGAACCCCAACCTTTCCTCATCTCCATCCAACCCACCTGATAAGCCCCCTCACACACACTTTATAACACAGTTTGCATCATTTACACATGTCTAGACCACAAGCCCTCTCTGGGGCTCCAAAGAAATTTCCCAGATGTGGCCACACACCACGAGTTCCCAGAGATGTCTGTCATCCTCAGTTTGCTGTTGGCTGTCTCAGGATGGTGGGTTGCAGGTTGTCCACCTCTGCCGTAAAGGAGCAGTAAATGTTTATGAAAGCATATATACAGGATTTCCTACTGAATAAAACAAGGGTTCTACTGCTGGGAGATTTTCCATTCAAAAGTGATTACAGCTCAAACCTTTAGAAACAGGTCCAACTGATGTCTGAAAGGTGAAGTTTTTATAATGCATTCATTGGGAGAATGTGAATTATTAAATATAGCCATATTTTAATAGCCATATATCTTCATAGTAAGTGATATGAACAGCACCACCTGGTGACCATAATAGAAATTTGCAGTTTAATGAAAAAAAAAACTTAATGTTTCATAATAAAAGCAGCTCTAATTAATCATCATAGTATTTGGACTTTGGAGAGTGTTATTTCACTACTGTCAGAGTTATAGTTCAAGAGTAATTCAATGACAAAGTGTCCCCCTCCCACCCCTTTTACTGATGTAACATTGCTCAGCCAGAGCAGAAGGGAGGTGCCCAGGTAGACTGCAGAGAGGGACAATCTTCAATTAAGATAAGGGAAAAAGCTGAAAAGCTTGTCAAGGGGGGCTGGGATTTCATTGTTCTCATAGGAAGAAGACTGCCCCCTGCTGTTATCTGTCTGGTCTATGGACTGTATTCCACATCCGAGAAGAGATTGCTTACACTAGGTAAAAGGGGTGGGAGGGGGAAACTTTGCTTGTGAATATCTCTCAAACCATAAAGCTTTGAGAGATAAGACTTATATAATTCTTCATGTTTTTTTAATGTCTACAAAATAATATAACGATAAAAAGAAGTATTACTATCCCTTTAACCCTTTGAATGCCAGGTAGTCAGTGTATTACAATATGGTGACTACCTCTCTTGTAATCAAAGGGTTAAATGAAAACTATCCTACCAATAGGAGTTCTCTTGTTTTATCCAACAGGAAATGTCCTGTAAGAAAGAGATTTTCTACTCCTTTAAGCAGTTGCCTACATTTCCTAATGGGAAAATCTAACCCTTCTGCTAGGCAGAACTACACCACATTACATGAAACCCTTGAATTCTAGATACATCTACAACTCACTACAAAACAATGCATTGGAGACATCTCTAGCTTCCAAGGGGTTAATGTATTGCAGTATATAAGCAGGCAGATTTGTGGTTGCTCTTGCAGGCTTATATCAACAATACACTGCTGTCTCCCATAAGCAAACATTCACTTAGAGCTGAGAAAGATGGAAATAGAACTGATTACAAATGAACCATGTCAGCAAATGCAGGCAAATGAGAATCTGTCCCCTTGTGTCTCTGTGTTAGTTTAGTTATGTCTGATGCCTCCGTTTTCTATTACCAGAATGTCACCTCCCCAGGCTCTCAGACACATCTTCACGCTCATGTTCAGGTATCTGCCTAAAAAAAACACCCACAATGCTACTCTTCAACCCAACAGGAACATGATAAGGCCAGTGACCCCATCAGGGCACCAAGAAGGATGCAGCCCTAAAAGTTCCAGGCATTGCACAAGGCTCCTATAGCTAAAATGGGCCATACGCACAAAAAATGGGAGTCCTTCTGGGGCAAACCAAATTCACCATAGGAAACAGATAAACATTTACAAAACAGAAAATTGATTTAAAAATGGTACAATTCTTGTCATGAAGTGGGTGTGGCTTGATTGGGGTGGGAAGTATTGAGAGGAGGGGAGGCAGGGTTTACCCTTAAAATTGGCATAGAGTTAACCCTTTGATTGCTTTGCAATGTGTTCTGTACCCCTCTGGCACTCAAAGGGTTAAAAGAACAGGACAGTGGGTGGGTGGCTGGAATGAGTAGTGAAGTGGGTGGAGTTACAAGGGAACTCACTGAGCCCTGAATCAGCCTCTGTCCCCAGAGACCCAGTAATTAATTATAAATACTGGAGTTTCCAGGTCAGGACCAGTGAGTTCCAAGCTATAGCAATTATCATGTTTTACTAAGTTTGACCCTACAGAAGCAGACTTGTTAAAGGGATAATAATACTTCGTTTTAACTTTATTTTATTTTGTAGGCATTAAAAAACAAGAAGAATGATATAAGTCTTATCTCTCAAACCTTTATGGTTTGAGAGATATTCACAAGCAAAGTTTCCCCCTCCCGCCCCTTTTACCTACTGCAAACAATCTCTTCTCAGATGTGGAATACAGCCCATAGACTGGACAGATAACAGAAGGTGACACTCTTATTCCTATGAAAACAATTAAATCCCTGCCCCCCTTGACAAGCTTTTCAGCTTTTTCCCTTATCTTAATTGAAGATTGTCCCTCTCTGCAGTCTACCTGGGCAGCTCCCTTCTGCCCTGGCTGAGAAGTGTTACATCAGTAAAAGGGGCGGGAGGGGGAAACTTTGCTTGTGAATATCTCTTAAACCATAAAGGTTTGAGAGATAAGACTTATATCATTCTTCATGTTTTTTTAATGCCTACAAAATAAAATAAAGTTAAAACGAAGTATTACTATCCCTTTAAACGTCCTGGGCTGCAGTGTGCAGATCCAGATCAGCCACTATCAGTTGCTCTGACCCCCTTGGCTGGAATGCAACCTAGAGAGATGTTGTCTAGCCACACACTTTGTAGGCTGTAGGCTGCAGGTGCAGCCTACATAGACCCACTGTGCCAGGCTTTTAAATCACATGAAGATGGTCTCTGGGGATGGCATTGTGCAGGATTGAGACTGAACTGTGAGACTTCAGTCATGCACTTCAGTCTCTTCTTCATCAATGAGTGAATCCCAGGAGTCTCTTTATAGACCTCTGTCTAGACCATTGTTGGTCCTCTGTTCACAGTGCAGTGCTGACTTCATCAGCGTGTCTGCTCCCAGGGGAACAGCTCTGCCTACAGGACACTATGTACATGAGAGCTGCCTTTTAAACGAAGCTTATAAAACCTTGACTGGGTTGGCGACATCTCTAGCATTAAACCAGAACTTTAATTAAAACTAAAGTGCCCCCCCCAAGTCATTATTCAAAGAGAGATAAGAGTATCTATACTAGTTTTATCCTGAATAAGTCCGGCATTATTGAGAAGTACATCTTGTGCGCAGACATCAGCGGGCAACAGCACAGACATCTTGATGAAAATGCATCTGTGAGTCTACACTGTCCGTCCAGGTCTCCTCCAGGATTGGTGAGTGGAGTTCAATTGTACCTTGAGGTACCAGATGGGACTGACGGCTCAGGAGCACAGAGCGTCTACAGCATGATGCCTGCTGAACAAGTTGTATTTCTCAATAATACCTGACTTCATAATAAAAGTATTTATATGCGTATCGATATGTTAATAATGATTTGGGGGACACTTTAATTTTAATGAAAGGTCCGCTTTAAAACTGTTTAAATTCGGGGAACTAAACCTCAGGAATAAGCCACTCTTAATTTATTTAATACACAGATAGGTGCTCTATATGCCTGCAGTTTCCTGTACATAGTATTCTCTACTGAAGTGTTCCTCTAGGTCCAGGCTATCCAAGTTCAGTCCTCAAGGGTCACCAACAGGCCAGGATGTAAGGATTTCCCTGATTAAGTACATATGAGTTAATCAGTGGATCATTCATTGTGACTGGCTCACATGTGCTTAATCCTTTAAGACCCATGACGGGCCAGGACCGTCATGGGTAAACTTCCCTTAACGACCCATGCCAGTCCTGGCACTTCATGGGTTAAATGATAGCAGCTCACCTCTGTGCACGCTGCTCTCATTCATTGCAGGCTGAGACTGAGTGATCCTGGACTAGAGAGTTCAGTCTCAGTGGTTGTCACTTCTGCCGGTTCATGTGATAGCTTCAGCAGTGATCACATGTGCCAGCATTTTGACTGAATATGGCAGTGTGTCAAGCACACTGCCTTTGTGTCTACTCTGTGGCTCTCTCTTCCTTACTGTTATAGTAAGGGAGAGAGAAGCAGAGAGCAGACACATAGAGAAATAAAGCAATGCAGTAGATGGGGATATGAACCCCTTCAGTGCTGGTGCTGTGGGCTGGCCAGATGCAGGTCCATTTCTGCTCAAATCAACTTTTTTTTGGAATGAAATTAAAAAAGAATAAATATGTAAATAATAAAATTGTACTAATAAAATAAATATTTTATGTGTAAAAAAAATAAAAAATAATAATAATGGCAATGTGATTGTTGTGGAGCCATGTAATAGAGGTATACACGCCGCCAAATCGGATAATTAAAAATGTGGAAAAATAGGATGGGAAATAGGGACATGGGGATTTTCACCCTGGAGGAACATCGCCCACTTAAAACTGCCCATTTTGTAGGTATGACTGTCCGGTCATACCTTTCATGCAGTCTCCATAAAAATGTTACCCATTGCTCTCAAATAATGCCAAGAGAAAAAATAAAAATGGTGTTTTTTTTTCTTTTTTTTACCATTTTATTTAATTTTAAGAAAGTAAGTAGTGGGTTATCCATGTAAATGTTGTATCAAAGGAAATCCCTATTTGTGTGTAAAAACCAGTATATAATTTATGTGGAGGGAATAAAAGCCTTAGAGGGAAAACACTGTTGAACAAAGACATAGTCAAAAAGGTCAGAATTGTTCTGGTCCTTAACCCCATAATGACCCTTGACGGTCATAGTACGTCATGGGTCGACCCGAGTTAAAGACCCATGACGTACTATGACGTCATAGAATTCCGGGCTCCCCCTGCGGCTGCACGACGTTCGGGGAGTCCGGAACTGGAATTTAAAAAAAAAAATGCTCTGTGGTCCTGAAGTGACCACGCCGCGCCGATCGTTAAGGGGTTAAGTGAAATCCACCTCAGATTTTCCTGGTCCTTAAGGGGTTAAATCAGGGAAATACTTACATCCTGGCCTGTTGGTGGCCCTTGAGGACTGAACATGGACAGCCCTGCTCTAGGTCAAGCACTATCAGTGCACAAAATATCTCTGATGTTCTGACATACCATGGCGTGCTTGCTTGCTATCTGCTGCTTGATCATGGGCTAACAGATTTTCAATAACAGTCTGATTTTATTATATTACAAATTCTTCTCCTGTGTACGGCTCCCACAAAATCATGCCTTTAGGTCACACCTCCACAATGGGCGTCAGTAGACCCAAATGGATCATAAGGGACCCTAGTTGTTATCAGATCGAAACTAAAACAACTTGCAGGAGACTAAAACAGAGATCAGATGAAAACAAAAACATTAAATAGAAATAGTGGACTGCTGTTTGAATAATACCTACCCAGGTAAGTCCTCTGATAAATTAAAAGCCACTTATTCTTAGGGCAGAGACCATATTTAATGAAGAAGTAACGGATCTATTAACCCTTTGAATGCCAGAGGGGAATGAAATGCATTGTTTTGCAATGCGTTTCGTACCCCTCTGGCACTCAAAGGGTTAATAAACTCCCACTTACCTTACTATGACTAGAAAGTCCTAATGGTCCCTGTGAAATTTGCCCTTGTGCCTTTTTTTTTTTGAACGGGGGCAGACAAGGCAGTTGCTAGCAAGACCACAGTAAACAAACTCCTCCTACTTCATACAGTAATCTTAACCCTTTAATGACATATTACTTCACAATGCGTTGTGCACACCTGTTGTCTTTAATCGTTTAATGAAGGGTGACATGCTAGGACCGTCATGATGTCGTCATGGAATTTCGTGATCACAGCGTGCCTATAAGCCTTACTGTGATCATCCATCAGGCGTTAGTCCTCCGGCGCACCCCACCCCTGGATAGCGCAGTCCTTCAGGGGTTAAAGGGCTAAGCTGTCATGGTCATGATATGCAGGACTGATTGAAAATGTTATCCCTTGAACAAAGACACACAATTCATAGGAGTTGTTAGAATTTTATGGCCATAGTAACGTAAGTGGGAAGGTAATATTTTATTATTACTATAACCCTTTGAGTGCCAGGGGGGTGTATTGCTGTGCAATTCATACCATACCCCTCTGACATTCAAAGGCTTAAAGGGGAACTATCACCCCAAATAAAGCACCCCCCCAATAATGTCATATAGAGATAAGCTTACAAATAGTGCTATTATCCAGAATAAGTACTTCGTTATTAAGAAATCCTACATTTGCCGAGACTGATGGGCAGGCTTCTTCCTTTAGAGGCATCTGCGCGCCTGCGCCTTCCGTTCCTTCCTGTTACCTTAAGGTACAATGCAACACCGCCAAGAGGAGACCGGGACGGACAGAGCAGTCACGCAAATATCTGTAAGCAAAGATGTCTGCGCTGTTGCCTGGCCGTCAGTCTCGGCAGAAGTAGGATACTGACTAACGCGGTAACTATGCTGGATAATGTGACTATTGGCAAGCTTATCGCTATATAGCTAATTATTGGGGGGGACTTGGGATGATAGTTCCCCTTTAACCCCTTAAGGACCCATGACGGTCCTGGACCGTCATTGGTTGCTATCCCCTTAAGGATCCATGACGGTACAGGACCGTCATGGCTTAAATGATAGCAGCGTGCCTCCGTGCACGCTGCTATCATTAATTCCAGGCTGAGACTGATCGCTCCGAGACCGGGGCGTTCAGTCTCAGCCCTTCTTGCTTGTGCCGGTTCATGCGATCGCCGTAGCAGCGATCACATGTACCGGCATAGTGACAGACAGAGGCAGCACGCAAAGCATGCTGTCTCTGCGTGTCTCTTCTACCTCTGTCTCCCTTGCTATCAAAGTAAGGGAGACAGAAGTAGAGAGGAGACACCTAGTGGCAAATGAGAATACAGCAGCTGGGGATATTAACCCCTTCACTGCTGGTGCCAGAGGCTTGCTAAATGCAGGTCAATTTCTGACCTGCAATGATACTTTTTTTTTTTTTTTTTTTAAAACACAACACACTTTTTTTTTTTTTTACAAAAAGATATTTTATTTATTTTTTTTTTTTAAATAATCTTATTAAACAATTTTGGAAGTGTGATTGTTGTGGAGCTATGTAATTCACTTATACACACCACCAAATGTCAGGGATGAAAAAGGGACATGGGGATTTTCACCCAAGGGGGGGACAGTGGCCACTTTAAACTGCGCATTCTGTAGGTATGACTGATCGGTCATACCTTTCATGCAGTCGCCATAAAAATGTAACCCTCTGCGCCCAATTGATCCCAAGAGAAAAAACAAAAATGGTGGGGTTTTTTTTACATTTTTTAATTTTAATAAAGTAAATGGTGGGTTATCCATATAAGTAGGGTATCAAATGAAAGTCCTATTTGTGCTTAAAAAAACAGTATATAATTTATGGGGGTGGAATAAAAGCCTAAGAGGGAAAACACTGTTTCAACAAAGACATAGTCAAAAAGGTCAGAATTGCTCCGGTCCTTAAGGGAAAACGACCTCAGATTTTCCTGGTCCTTAAGGGGTTAAACCCATCTCCTCCACAGCAAAGTGCTGGTTCTACTCTTTTGTTTTTTTAATGTATTATTTTAACCTCTGGCACTCCAAGGGTTAAAGTAATTTTTCTCTAAATGCTGCATGTACTTTACTTCGCTATATTTGATGTGTAATAGAAAATTCACAAATCTGTGTTGAGATTGGATAATCTGATCTATGTCATACTGCTAGAATGGGGATCTCATCTTAATGTGACAGATTTCTTGTGACACAAATGGCTCTGGCGCACACTGACATGTGCTGTAATTCCAAGAGTCAGGCTGCATCACAGAAAACAGGTATTAAGCAAAACTGTCCATCTCACGCAAGTGTGTGGGGGGTGGAGGGGACATCTTGTTTGCTCCAGGCAAATTTTATACACTGAGACAGGAATTAGATCATACATTGTCTTCTGTTAGTACAGACGGTCAGTTTGTAAACCAGATCCTTTCAGAGAGAATAAACAACAAATCAGCTGGCCAATACAGGTTTGGTGATGTGGAAAAGGACATGACAGATCCCTAGGTCCTTTTTTTTCTGTGCAAAAGAAGAGTTTGGCAGGATATTGTATTAACCTTTTTAGTGCCAGAGGGATGTGCAATGTCTATACAACATAACAGTATCCATGTTGTCAAACAATGATCCTAGTTGAAAGCAGGAAAAGCTGGTTAAACAAATGGCTGTGAACAGCAGTCTGCTTTGTTTGTACTTGTGATACGAGTAGGTTTGTCAGGGAGCCGATATGTATATACTGGTTTATAGAAACGCCCGCAACAAAGAAAAGGATCTAACAATAATTATGCTCTTCAAAACCCATTAACCCCTTAAGGACCCATGACGGGCCAGTCCACCACACCAGTTTTGGCACTTAAGGACTGGTGACGGTCTTGGTGCGTCACACAGCTCTGCCATCCCAGAAAACTATGTGGTCCTTAACGGCCGCCCATGTGCTGGATCGGGTGAGAATTAAGGGGTTAAAAGCAAAGAGAATGTAAATGAACAGTAATATAAATATTCATGAAAAGTGTTACATTATTTAAAAAAGGGTCCTGGAGTTCTTCAAAAAGAATCATATCTGCCTCCATGGAATGATATCCAATAGTATTTAAAGACTAATTTTAGAGAACCAACATGTGTGCGTGTGTGTGTATTTGGAGGTGTTATTGTTGCTTAGAAGTAGTACATACTTACACGTATGTATTTAGACCTGATAATGTATCATGGGCTACATTGTGCAGCAACTCTTTTCAGCTGATTATAGGTCAGAAAATCATACCTGGGAACATCTTGTTGTGGACTCCTCTGTGGTGCAGATGGGAGAGAAAAATGATGCGATTTGCGCCATAAAGGACAGGGCTTAATCACGATTGGGGCGGAGCTTGAAAAATTGTAAAAAGTGTACAGAATAAGCTGGGGAAGGTGGAGAAGAGGGCGGGGAGTGGGAGGAAAACAATGGGAGGAGCAGAAGTGGGCAGAATTTCATTAGAAACTCTACACATCCGGAGAATCAACCTCTGCCCCAGAGACCGGCAATTAGATGCTAAAACCAGAGTCTCTGGGGCAAATGTCAAGAGTTGCCAGCTACCAAGAAAATGCCTTGCCCCCATACACAGATACATATATATATATATATATATATATATATATATATATATATATATATATATACACACACACGCACACAACCATCTTGGACATTCTCTAAAAGTCAGTAAATTTAAGGCTTTGCACTGGCTGGATGCACTGGTTGTCTGATAAAGGCAGCACTCCTGTGACCACAAATCCATGGAGCAATATTTGGTTAAAATACCATTCTTTTATTCGTAATCATTAAAAGTAACTTCAGTTCAGCAGCAGAAGACACAGACCGTATGTGTCTCAGATAAATATCATCCTTAGTTATAGGTTCAACACGAGCAAAGTTCAACCATATCTTAATGTCCCAGAAAAAATATTTAGCATTTTGTAGTTCTTAAAAAGTTGAATTGAATGCAAAAAACCCTATCTCTCAAACCGCTATGGTTTGAGAGATATCTGCATTCTAAGTTTGACGTTTTACAGCTGACAGCAGGAGATCCGTGTCGGCCGACATGGAGGCTCTTCAGCAGAGCCTCAATTGTGTTATTTAAAATGAATGACTTCATCGGAATGGTCTAAAAAGTGTGCCTGGTTTGCAAGCACAGATCTCCTGCTGACAGCTTTACAGCTGACATCAGGAAACATCAAACTTTGAATGTGTGTATCTCTCAAACCATAGTGGTTTGAGATATAGGGTTTTTTGCATTCAATTATACTTTTTAAGAACTGTAAAACGCTAAATATTTTTCTGGGACATTACTGTCCCTTTAAAATCACCTATATCATGTGTCTAATTAAAAATTAGCCAAAATAATTTGCACACTCTTGTCATATGATTCTCCACCCATTAAAGGGATAGTAACACTTAATCTATAGTAATATATATATATATATTGTAGGGTGTATCCTCCTTATTATAACAAGTGTACTCTCACTGATGAGACGTGTTTTATTCAAGATTTATTGCAGCTCAAACCTGGAGTTTTTTAGGTGCAGTATCTCAATGGAAGAAGGGAATAGGGGTGGACAGCGCAAAAAAAAATTCTCTAAGTGTAGTACAATTATACGGTTAAGCAGAGCAAATGTGGATATATAAAATTATTTATTAAAAAATAGTAAAACAATATAAGAAATATAGTAAAACAATATCTCCTATAATCAAGGGAAATAACAATATATGTAACATACATTTAAAAGCAATCTGCAACTTAATTGCAAAATAGTTTCAGTTTAAAATACTGATAGTGTTGGCCAGGGAAATCGCTATGTGGGGAGAATTTGCAAGTTGAGTAATTGAGCAGTCCCACTGATAAAGTGCTATTAATGGTGTGAGCAAAGGCAATCGCTACGTATGAAAACTCTACAAGCAATGATAGAGCAGTACCACTAATAAGTGAAACTTCGGTATTTAAATATTGCGCTTGCTGAATGCACAGCTCAGTGTAGCAGTTATACTCAGGTATTTGGATGGTGCATACACTACATACGCAGCTCAGTGTGACATATCCTTAAAAAGTAAAGGTGTCTGCTTACTAGACGCCCAGACCGAGTGCGCTCGTCTGGGTATCACTGCACAGTCTCTCCGACCTCTTGCGAATCCCGGTAGTTGTCTGGAGTGTCGCTCGCATCCACGTCTCCTCCAGTAGCTCTCCTCTCTTTCGGGTACTGGCTGTTGGAAAGTTTCCCATTCTACCTTTTTTCGACACTTAGTTATACACAGTGTCTTTTTGACCACCAGGTGTTCTTGATTCATCTCTCCACATTTATAGGAGGTGTGTTTCTTTTTCACCTGGGGCTCAATTCTGCCTCTCGCTCCATCTCATTAAAAGCACTTTTTCCTTTGTGTATTGGCGCTGTACTCGACATTGTTTTTCTCAGTATCTCAATGGCCTGAAATGTTACAGTGGCGCTGTTGCTACACCATCTTCTGAAGGTTTATGGTCAATTGACCAGAACTGTCCATACTATAATTAGCAACAGCGCCACTGTAAAATTTCAGGCCATTGAGATACTGCACCTATAAAAATTAAAGTTTGAACTGCAATAAATTTGAATAAAACACCTTGGTCAGTTCATGGGGGAGTGATTTTCATAGGAGTGGCCACAATGTTTCAGTGTCACAAACGTCTGAGTGTTAGCATAATACTGCAGTGCTAATTACACAGACTAAAACAGGATTGTCTACATGTGGCTCTATGGCTGTTATAGCTCAATTAAAATCAATATACAAAATAAGACAAAAACATAAGAGCAGACAGATAAACAGACAGAAACGTAAAGAGAGAAAGACATAGAAACAGATAGTGTAAGAGTGTGTGGGTGAAAAGCCACATTTCAGTCAATAGGAATCTTGATTTGTCCCCTCTGGTGCTGTTGTTTTGCCTTGGAATTACTCTTTTTTTATTGATAAGAACCAAAGTGTCTGTGCAGAGAATATGTCTTTCCTTCATTTTCTGAGAAAATGTCCTAATAACTATATTTTTAATGGTTCAATGTTGTAGACCTCTCTAACAATTAACGGTTAAAATCCTCATATAATGTAAATGGTTTGCCCCAGAACTCCTCTTTTGGACACATGGCCCTTTAAGACTCCTAAACTAGGCATTATGTGTAGATTATAGGTCCACTCTTGGTCTGTCGTTCCATGGGTGTGTCCTATCTCTGCCGTCCTGCAATTCTAGCATGCTGGGTTTATACTGTGCCCACTAACTTATTTTGCTCTATATGTAAGACCTTCCCACACTGTCTAGTCATAGCCGAGAGATCCTTCCCAACATCAGAATCAGAGGAAGGAAGTGAATGACCCCTGTAAGGATGATTGGGAGTGACATACTCATGTGGCTGTCAGGGGACATTCCCTCATTTACACCTTGAATGATTACGTGTACATTTTTATTCTTTTTCTTAATCTATTAAAAAAGCACGTCTCAATGAGGCCGATGTACTAAGAAAGTGGTTGAATTCTGGCTAAAGCATCAGCACCATAAGTAATACATACAAATTTCCATTAATTTAAATTCGGCATAAATTCTGCATTTAATAGCTAGTGTGGTGGTCTCCAAAGCACTGCTTCACATTATAACATTTAAGTGGTCAAAAGTAGTGTTGAGTGAGCACCCCGATGCTCGGGTGCTCTGACCGAGCACCCCCTGAGGCTCGAGTGCTCGGCCGAGCACCCGAGCCCCATTGAATGCAATGGGGCGACACGAGCATTATACCAGGCACCCCCTGCTCTGATGAGGGGAGGGTGCCTGGTCAATGCCCCCCTTCATCTCCGCTATGCCCCCTTCATCTCCGAATGCCCCCTTCAGCTCCGCAATGTCCCCCTTCATCTCCGCTATGCCCCCTTCATCTCCGCTATGCCCCTCTTCCACAATGTCCCCCTTCATCTCCGCTATGCCCCTCTTCCACAATGTCCCCCTTCATCTCCGCTATGCCCCTCTTCCACAATGTCCCCCTTCATCTCCTCTATGGCATAGCGGAGATGAAGGGGGACATTGTGGAAGAGGGGCATAGCGGAGATGAAGGGGGACATTGTGGAAGAGGGGCATAGAGGAGATGAAGGGGGACATTGTGGAAGAGGGGCATAGCGGAGATGAAGGGGGACATTGTGGAAGAGGGGCATAGACTCTATGCCCCTCTTCCACAATGTCCCCCTTCATCTCCGCAATGCCCCCTTCATCTCCGCAATGCCCCCGTACCTCCAGTCCCTGGTGGTCCAGCGGAGCGTCTTCAGATCTGTGCCTCTTCCGGCACAGATCCCCACCACCCGAACATGGCGGGCGAGCACATGCCGGTACTCGACGAGTACCGCCATGTGCCGAGCAGAGCGATGCTCGAGCTGATCCGAGCATCGGCCGAGCACGCTCGCTCAACACTAGTCAAAAGCATAATGTAAATCAATGTCAATTTTTGGAATTCTCTTTTATTCCCTCTGCTAGAGGATCCAGGCTCCAGCCCCAGCCATGTCTGAGTAAAGACATGATGGTATAGGTGTATGGGGGAGGGGAGGCTCAAATCACTGTAGGATCATATCTTGCTGTGCATTTCCCATTCCTTCTCCTCTCTCTCCTGCACCAACACACCCCTTCACCTGCCACTCCCCCCCCTCCATAAACACACTTACCTCCACTAAAGAACTAGTGTCCCCCACTGGCTTCCCATCACATCCTCGTGCAGCTCTTTCTCCTGCCCCCATCCCAGGAATGTGATCTACCCTCCTAGTGACGCAATTGCAGGTCACAGAGAGGGTAAAACTTGACAAGGAGCTAGTAGGGCATGGGCAGAGTCTGTGGCTACCAGTGGATGGTGGAACAAGGCTGGAGTGGATGACAGTGAATACTAGTAGACAGTGGAACAAGGGTGGGATAGCAGACAGTGTATGTGTGTTTCTGTGACTGCCAGCGTAACAAGGCTAGGGTGGAAGACAGTAGATGTTTGGTTCTGTGGCTACTGGTGTGATAGTGGAACAAGGCTGGGGTCTCATGCTGCACGTGTGTATTCTGTGGCTACCAGTGGGACACAGTTAGGGTATCAGACAGTGTATGTATGATTCTTAGGCTAACATTGTACAATGAAACAAGGTTGGGGTAACAGACAATTTATGTGTAATTCTGTGGCTATCAACGGACTGTGGAACAATGGGGGGATGGCAAAAAAGACATATTTGATTCTGTAAACTACCAGTGACACAATAGACAAGGCTGGGGTGTTAGACAAGGTATGTGAGGGTCTGTGACTACCAGTGGACAGTGAAACAAAGTTGGGGAGTCAGTCACTATACGTGCGAATCTCTAAGCACCAGTAGACAGCTGAATATATCATCCTTGCCCTTGCCACTTCCCGCATATTACTTACCAGTGAAGAGGCGATGAGGCGAAGGGGAGGGATGAATGATAGGAGAAGCGATGAGGATGCGATGTGGCAAACCATAGAAGGAGGTGATGGGGAGGAGGCAGAGATGAGGTGAAGGGGTTGGTGTGAGTTGTGAAGTGTCGAAGGGGAGGGTGGAAGAAGGGCAAATTGGTGGAGTGCTGGAGAAGGGAAAATGGTGAAAGGGAGGTTTGGAGGGGGATAAGGGGAGCAAACTGGTGTGTGGAATGGATAATTGGCAAGGCCTGTCCACCCTTTTCTCCTCTGTATACATTATGTCACACACATCTATTCACATCACACACTTCTATTGTGTTGTGTATAGAAGTAGTGCATGAGGAAGTGTGTACAGTGGAGTACAGTACGGGCAGTGAGGGTGAAGAGTGGAGACTGAGATAGAGGGGAGAATGTGGCAAATGTTAGGGAAGACGTGGATGCACAGCAGGCAGAAACACTATGAAGCAAAGGGGAGGGAAGGTGATGAGGAGAATGGTTTGGCTGAGGAGGCAAGGGGTGAACCAATCAGTGTGAGTATTGCATTTTGCTGAGGAGGCAGATAGTACACATTATGCCCTCAGCTACGTCCCATTGGATGCACAAAGGGAAGTTTTGCAGATGGGATCGGCAGGACACTGAAGTGGTAGGTTGTGGATCAGGCATGACAAGGGGATGGTCAGAACTCTGTGGAGAAGCAGGGTATAGGGAGTGAAGGACAAAGAGGGCGGCTGGTTCTTGCAGGCAGTGGCACTGCTTTACCTGAAGCATGATAGCTTTGTCTGACATGCCTCAAAGCTTTCCTTACACCTGTAACAATATGAAGAATGAACATGTACCAATAGTCAGAGTAATGCATTGTGGGGGATCCACCTCTGCAATACAATAATGCTCCTATTGCCAGCCCAGGTACAGGGCCAGATTTGTCATAAGGCAGAGTAGGCATCTGCCTACAGGTGCACCCCACAGAGGAGTGCCTGTCATTGGAATCATTTTTTTTTATATATATATATATATATATATATATATATATATTTTTTTTTTTTTTTTTTTTTTTTTTTTTAATTTAAGTGGTGAAACCCGCCACCTGCATGGTAAGGTCTGTGCTGAGAGACCTGTAGCTGCTGAGCTCCTCCGGCTCTTTAGTAATGCTGAGCGCTGGGAGATGACATCATCTCCCAGCGCTCTGATTACTAAAGAGAAGACGGCGTGGGAGTTGCAGAAGCACAGATCTCTCCTGCTGCTGGACCACCAGGGAGGTAGGAAACGGGTACGGGGGGCAATGTGGGGCCAGTTGGAGCTGATGGGGGTAATATGGAGCTGATGGGGGGGCAGTGTGAGGGCAATATGAAGATGGGAGGTAATGTGGAGGTTAGGAGTATTGTGGAGGTGTCCAACGGAGACGGCCAGTGGGGGGGGGGGGGGGGAGTACTTCAGATTTCTGTGCCTACAGGTTCCTGAGATGTAAATCCGGCCCTGCCCAGCTATATGGCCAGTTTGGATCCAGATGCAGACCATTGGTTGGATTCAAATACAGGAGATAAATGTTACCTCCTGTTTTATCAAAAATGTTCTTATTGAAGTCTATGGGGATACTTGGGGATAAAAGCAGAGACAGAATTAGCACCTGCATTTGAATCCAGCCCCATGTGACTTTGAATATCTATTTTTTTTTTTTTGCTTCTACTTTTTGGCACCAGTGCTCTATTAAACACATTGTATCTTTTCTCTGCAACTCTGTGGAGACAACCCTAGAATCCATGGGGTCAAAAATACATATAAAAACAAGTAAACAAACTAAAAGAGTACCCGCACATAAAATGTATTAAAACAAAGTCCCTGCTCCAATATGATGTCAGCTCGCTGTGCAGACATAATAATCAGGCAACACCAGACAGCTTTTCTGATTTATTACATCAAACTCCAAAGACATGGTTATGGAAAAAGAATATATAATTATTATCATCAGTGAAATGGAACTGACATTTGTGAGAAATGTGGATGTTATCTGATAGCATTTTTATCAAGTAGAGTTAGTTTATTTTAAGCACAATTAGTGATACAGCCAGATGTATAATTGATTTGTTATTCAGTAGTCTTTGCACAGGTGAGTTAATCAGTGGATCATTCATTTTAATTGGCCCACCTGTGTTTAATCAGGGAAATCCTTAAATCCTGGCCTGTTGGTGGCCCTTGATGACTGAACTTGGACAGCCCTGATCTAAGTATTGCTGAGGTAGAGCTCCACCATCTTGTTTATGTTATAATTATTAGCATTACTTTCCCTCTGCAGAGCTGCCAGTCTTTTTCTTTAGCCAGCCCTGTTGACAATCCTTTGCTGTATGCTCTGTTAAAGCTGATCCCAAGGTCAAACAAGCATTGGGCTTACACTGGGCATGGTTTGTACTGCACTGGAAATGCTGAATTCCGAGCAGGACATGTTTCATGAATGCTGCGGAGTAAGAATCTAAAATACTAATGTGTCCTGCACAGTTATCGCAATACTATTGTGTAGGGAGTGCACAGTGGGTGGGAACATCAGCAAAGACGGGGCATTAAGCTGAAGCTAGTGGATGATCGGACAAGACAAATTACTTTGCTGCACTGCACATTAGCATGTGGGAATGCAGGCTACATCAGTACTTACATGGCAAGGTAGAGTATTAAAATAAGAATATCTAGAGAACTAAAGCTGCAAATGAAAATCTTTTAACACAACATATGCAGTTTGGCGCTTTCTATTGATTGAGACAAAGTTGCATGGAGGGTTACAGGTCCACCTATTACATTATGGGAGACAAAACTCCGCAGAAGGCGTGACAAGTACACAGTGGGATTGATGTACTCAAAATGTAAAGTAATTCTGGAGCAAAACAACTGCGCCTTAGGGAATAAATACAATTGCCACTGATTTAAAATAGGATTTTAGTGAACGTACCATTAAATCCTTGTCTCTTAGTCCATACAGAACACAGGAACCATGTGGTAAAGCTCACCTCCTCCTGAGGGCAGGCACTTAAAAAAAAGCAGGCCCTTTCAGGTGAATACTCCACTCTCATCCTCCAGCTTTACCCCCTGCCTCCAAATTTACATATAGCAAAGTGGCACCTGAAAAAACAAGAATCGGGATGAAGAGAAGAAAGTCCCCAGAATAAAAACCTCAAGAGGACTCTGCCTGGGGAAGAAAACACAAGGTTTTTTCTCTGGGTGGGAGTCCTGTGTTCCATATGGACTAAGATAAAAAGGACTGAATAGTAAGTTCTCAAAAATCCTATTTACTCTCATGTCCTATATTGAACACAGTAACAATGGGGATATACCAAAGATAAAGATTCCTGGGAGGGGAAAACCAGTATTCCATAGGACTAAACTGGCATTACGTAAACCTCAAGTGTCAACAGACATCAAACTAGCACTGCAACAACCAGACAAGGGCCAACAGGGCTCAAAAACTACTGAAAAGGGTGCACAACAGCCTGAAGGATATTAGAATTTGTTGAATGTTTGCAAGGATGAACAAGTTGCTGCCTTGCACAGCTGTCTGGCAAAGGGCTGATTCTTGTAGGCCCAGGAGGAACTCAAAGATTTGGTGGAGCTCATCTTGACTCTGAAAGGAACATGTTTTTTTCTGATCACATATGCTTCTCATGTGGTAGCCTTGGTCAAAGAAGCAATAGTGACTTTGGATGCAACCTGACCCACTCTATGGCATTCTGGAGTGAAAAATAGGGAATACTCCTTGCTAAAAGGCTGTGTGTAATGCACACAATTCTTGAGGCTTTGCACCACATCCAACAAGTGAAGATCATGTTTCTATTTGATGGAAGGACAATGTGAAAGTTGGATAGAAACTTCTAGGAGTACGTAGGACTGCCTTGTTCTGATGAAAAACGAGGAAAGGAGGTTTCCAAGACAAAGCTTGTAGTTCAGCAATGGAACTGAAGACACAGGTTCAAAGGAAGGTCTCTGAACAATGCTCACCATGAGATTAAGGTCCCACAGGGGAGTGAAGTCCCTAAAGGAGGGGAAGGTATGAGCCACCCCTTAAACAATGAGTTCCAGAGGGGTATGCAATGCATTGCGTACCCCTCTGGCTTCAATAACATCAGGAAGAAAAACAATTAGCTTCTGGAAGAGAACCAACAGTGATGAGATCTGTACCTTGATGGAGCTCAGAATGAGACCTTTGTTAACACCATCTTGAAGGACAGCCAAAATCATAGGAAGAACTGTGAAGACACCTCTCTATCAGTGCACCAGTGAAAAAGGGACCAGATTCTATGGTAGGCTTGAATCATGGCAGAGATGACAGTGACCGAGAAACCCTTTTTTTTGAAGATTTCGACCTCAACAGCCATGCTGTCAAGGCCATCCTTTCCACCTGAAGGTAGCAGAAAGGACCCTGGATCAGTAGATTTGGTCTCAGGGAAAGATGAAATGGATTTTTGAAGGACAGGCTAAGAAGATCCACAAAGTCATCAGGATGGCTTAGCATTCTCCATCTTGATCTTTTACAGCATCCTTGGAATCAGGGGAATTGAAAGAAACACATAGGTTAGAAGAAAGTGGCATGGGATGGACATTGCTTCCAACCTAAAAGATAGAGGATCCTTCGTCTTGGTGCAGAACCTTCCTGTTCTTGCGGGATGCCATTTGTCCACTGATGGAAGGCCCCAGTGTTGGATTATTTGTTCGAACACCTCCTAGTTGTGTTCCCAATTTCCTGGGCCCAGCTCTTGATGAAAAAAGCCTGTGACTACCTTTTCCATGCCTGGAATGTGTTGAGATGACTGGTACATAAGCTTCCACCAATTAAAGGAGTTACCGAATCTCCATCAAGACTGATTCCCTCTTGGTTCCTCAGTGATGGCTGATGCATTGGACCCCCATTTAATTGTTTGATTGGCTCATCACTGGAGTACCTGTCAGTACCTTGGACCAGTGAAGAAGTGCCAAGTGAAAGTCTCAAACTGCCAGGATGTTGATCGAAAGGAGACTCTCTATCCCAGTCCAGTGGCCTTGACATGTTAACGGACCAAGGGTCACTCCCCAGACTCTTAGTCAGGTGTCTGTAGTGACCAGGGTCCAATCTGGTATACAAATGGGCATCCCCGTGTCTGTCTTGACCAGCTCCTGAGAATGTCCAGCTGAAGCTCCCTCGTGTGGAATTGAACAGAAGGCATTGCTTCCAGGGTGGGTATTAGAAATCCCAGGATTCTTGTGTAGTCCCTTAGCATTGCTGAAGGGCAGGAGAACGCTTGGGACACGTTTTGGAAAAGAGTCTGGTCCTCGTCTTCTGGCAGAAGCCCTCTCCCTTGAAGGTGTCAAATCTCAAGCCCAAAAAATACAGAGACTGAGAGGGCAATTAAGAGGAATACTTGAGATTGAGGACCCAACCTGGGTGCTCTAGAAAGCAAACACATACGAAAATGTGTGACGACAGAGTGGAATCCAAGGCAGCCTTGATCATGAGGTTGTCTAAGCAACGGGTTAACGAAATCCCTTGGAAGTGGACATAGGCAACCAGAACTGCCAAGATCTTTGTGAAGATCTTTGAGGTGGACACTAGGCCAGAACTGGTAGTAACTTCTCTTGAATATGAAGCAAATGAAATGCTGGTTATCTGGATGAATCAGGACGTGGAGGCAAGTGTCTTGAAGATCTAGAGAGGTTAAGTATTCTCCTGGGCACACTGCAGTGATAGCAGACTGCAGGGATTCCATTTTTACTAACGTGGCTTCCACGTGATGGGTGAGACATTTCAAGTCCAGAATAGGATGGCAGACTCCATCCCTTTTGGAACCACAAAAAGATTGGAGTAAAAGCCTGAAAAGCTTTCCTGGGCAGGAATCAGGACCAAAACGTGTTTGTCCAACAGGGATGAGACAGCGTCTATGAACAGACACTCACAATCTGGATCAAAAGGAACTCTGGACAAAAACAAACAGTGAGGTGGAAAGGACTTGAAGTACCCTTCGGAAATGACCAACAAACCCATTTGTCCATTACAGAAGACCCCCAGGCTTTAGAAAAAGATGGAGATGACCCCCTATGGGTAGGGATGGACCAAAACCTTGCAAGTCACTTTATATATGTTAGTTTGTACCCCCTTTTTTTCTTCTTCTTTCTTACTTGTTATATATGCATTTTCATTATAATTAGGCAATTATTTAAGTCTTATCATCCTGCTGTAATAGTTCTGATATTCTCTTTATATATGTTTTATGACCTTTAAGTGGGGGTCACTTCTTAAAAGCGCTTGGCACTGGAACTTTGTTGTAGTCAATAGCAGGGAACTTTGGACCGGATGTATAAAGGCAAACCAACTGCACCATAAGGCACAAATAATAATTCCCATTGATTTAAATGGGGCTTTTTAACCTATTCTGGACTACTGAATCCCCCTCTAGAATCAGATGGGATAAAAATGCCATGTAAATCAATGAGAACGTTGATAAAATCCTATCTGTACCCTACAACGCAGCTGGTTTTCCCACAAGTGCTCTGGTTTAACTTTATACATAAAGCCATTTCTGTTCCATTAATGTAATAGCTCTGCAGAATCTAATGTGAAGATGTTTTTCTGTAGGATTTCTCATTAAAGGGATAGTAATGTTTCAAAATAAAAGCAGCACCAATTAATCTTCATAGTATTTAGGCCATGGAGAGTGTTGTTTCAATTCTGTCAGAGTTGTAGATCCAGAGTAAATGAATGATAAAATATCCCCTTCCCAACCCTTTTACTGATGTAACACTGCTCATCTCAGAGCAGCAACAATGCCCCTCTCTGTAAGCCATTCCGACAATCTTCAGTTAGCATAAGGGAAAAACCTGAAGATCATGTCAAAGGGGGCAGGGTTTTCCTTATGCTCACAGTAAGAAGACTGTCCCTTGCTGTGAGCTGTCTGGTCTCAAGACCTGATTCCACATCTGAGGGGAGGTGGCTTACACTAGGTAAAAGGGTGGGAAGAGGATAGTTTATCATTCAGTTACTCTTGAACTACATCTCAGACAGCATTGAAATAACACTCTCCATGGCCCAAATACTATGAAGATTAATTGGGGCTGCTTTTATTTTGAAATATTACTATCCCTTTAAGGCCTGGATTACATAGATGTAGTATGATGGATTTTATATACACACTAACAAAATAATCAAAGCTTTGCCTGTGAAAGAATACTGCATATTCATTTTTTCCCTTAGACTCCCATGCCTCCAATTCCTCAAAGATAGTAACATAGTAGATAAGGCTGAAAAAAGACATGCGTCCATCAAGTCCAGCCCATGCCAATAACACCCCTGTTGATCCAGAGGAAGGCAATAAAAAAGCCCTCTGGAGCAATTACCAGTGTGTGTGTGTGTGTGTGTGTGTGTGTGTGTGTGGGGGTGTGTGTGTGTGTGTGTGTGTGTGTGTCAAATAGTTCCCCGGCTCAATATCCTATTTGCTTTGAAGCCATCTGTCATAACTGTCAATATTGTTCTATGCTAGATAGGCATCCATTGCTTTTTGAATGCAGTTACATTATCTGCAAGCACAACATCCCGAGGCAAAGAATTCCATAGCCTTACCGCCCTTACTGTAAAGAATCCCTGCCTGTGTTTTAGTCGAAAGCGCTTTTCCTCAAGTCTTAATGGATGACCTCTAAGATGGAATCTTATTCTAAATAATTTATGCAATGACATACAGATTTTGATAAGTCATGAATGTACCTAAACATCTGGAGTAATGCACCACCTAAAAAAATTAAAAACACACATACAATGGCATTCTCTGATCTGTACTTTTAGAGAAAGTTCTAAACTTGTAACTACACATACAAATCTATATAGTAAAATACACCGTATCTGTGCATAGTAGGCTGACCAGACCTCACCTTTAAGTGGGGACGCTTAGGATAATGCATACTGCAGGACTGCATTGATTTCAGTGAAATACTACAAAATGGCCATTTCCTATGTGTCCCCGGTTAAAGGTGAGATCTTGTCAGCTTAGACTGCATAGAAATCTCTCAAAGGACAGACACACACAGATAGCCGAGTACTAATCTGCACTTGCCTTGGGAAGAGACAGCACATTGCTTGCTTAACACTACAGAGATACAAATATCAGCAACACATGCTCTACTTGAAAATTATTTTAAGATACAAAATGTTCTTGTTACCATATTTTATAAGGTACACAACCAAAAAGGGTACAGTGAAAGAGTAAAGATACTTAAATGCCGATATAATACTTCCGTGTTGGTTATATCGGTAACTGGCTTATAATGCGCTGCTCTCCCTTTGTTATACTTTCACTAAAAACCTCCCCCCCCCATTGTAGTTCAAAAGCAACTGGAGAACCGCAGGTTTATCTGCTACAGTAACCTGACTTTTCTTCCCACCACAGAGCGCTTTAGTTGTGATCACGTGGGCTATTGCTTCTTCACGTGATTCACATCGTCATCGATCCGGAAGTAGACTGCATACACCTGGAAATATCGATAGTTAGGATGTGACAGCCGGTGATCAGTGCATCATCAATCAATTTACCGGTCTGTGATTGTCCTGTACCTGCCTCAGACATGCTCCCGTTTACTGTGAATATCAAGCTGTCAACTCGCACCCTCACTGGGGCCCTCACCCAGCAAAACAAGGTGGCTTTGGACTGGTGAGTTTACTTTCTGGACAGTGATCTGGGGGCAGTGAGGGTATGAATTTGGTTATAAGATCATTCAGTGATGGCAATCTGTGAATACATCATAAGGGTGTTATCCATTCATCAACCTTGGTAGGTGCATTTCGGGATAAACCAACTGCACCACTGGGCTGAAATGAAGATTAGGTTTTTTAACCCATTGAATGCTAGAGAGGTATCCAACACACTGCGTAACATTAGATTCACCTGGTTTGTCTAACCACTGAAATTAATTATGATCTGGGCAATTTTAATGTCTCCCCTTCTTGTGCGGTTGGTTTTCCCTGTAATTCCACTTCTTTATAGGTTGAAGAATAATATGCCCTTAGAGCCCTTTTCAATATGGTAAATATGTACAGTTTCAGAGCAAACCAACAACTCCATAGGGGACACATGAATTCCCAAAATCCCCATTAATATTAATGGGGATTTTATCATCTTGAATGCTAGAGTCATCCCTAATACTTTGTAAACTATATGTTGGAGAGCTCTTTGAAATTGAAAGCATTAACAGGCCCATTTAAATAATAGGAATTGTCATTAAAGGGGATCTCTCACCTAACTACATGTAATGCTCATTAGTTAGAGCATTTCTCTAAACCACTGAAAATAGCGTTCATTATATGTAAAAAGCAGTTACATTCGCCAGAATTAAACTTTAAAAAGTGTCCGGCAGCCTACTTCTGGCTTGCCGAACTTTGCCGGCCAGAGACAGCTCCGTCCCACTACCCATCATCCTCCCATAACGGAGGCTGTCTGTCACTAAAGTGGAGCGATCGCATTGGCTAGATATCGATCTCTGCCAATGCGATCGCTCCACTTTAGTGACAGACAGCCTCCGTCATGGGAGGATGATGGGTAGTGGGATGGAGCTGTCTCTGGTCGGCAAAGTTCGGCAAGCCGGTTTTTAAAGTTTAATTCTTGCACCCTCCTTCATCAAGAGGGGCAGGATATTCCTTTTATTGATAGCCAGAAGATTGTCCCTCTTTGCAATCTGTCTGGTCAAGCAACTGGAATTCGTATGTGATGGGAGGCAGCGTTAAGTATGTAAAAGGGGCAGGACGGGGACACTTTATAATATAATTACACGTGAACTAAACTGATTACAGCATTTTAATAACACTCTGCATTGTTGAAAAAGTATGATGAATGATCAAAGTTTAATTTATCAAGAGACATTGCTACCTCTTTAAAGGGATAGTAATACTTAAAATGCAAAAAAAAAAATATGTTGTAGGGTTTATCCCCCTGAGTAAAACAAGAGTACTCCCACTGCTGAAAGGTGTTTCATTCAAAAGTTATTAATTTTCAAAGTTGAATTTTTTTAGGTGCAGTATCACAGTGGCCTGAAATTGTACAGTGGCACTGTTGCTACACCATCCTATGGACAGCTGTGGTCCCGGGACCATAAATCTCCATAGGATGGTGTAGCAACAGCACCACT
Source organism: Rhinophrynus dorsalis (assembly GCA_037306005.1). NCBI lineage: Eukaryota > Metazoa > Chordata > Amphibia > Anura > Rhinophrynidae > Rhinophrynus > Rhinophrynus dorsalis. Next base: position 54,216,392 of record CM074724.1, read on the forward strand.
GTACAATTTCAGGCCACTGTGATATTGCACCTAAAAAATTCAAATTTGAAAACTAATAACTTTTGAATGAAACACCTTTCAGCAGTGGGAGTACTCTTGTTTTACTCAGGGGGATAAACCGTACAACATATTTTTTTTTTACATTCTAAGTATTACTATCCCTTTAAACTTTAAAGGGTTATTAATGCCCGTATTTAAATTGGTGCAGTATTGTAGATGTTAAAAAAATAAAGTTGCTGGAGATTATTATTATTATTATTATTATTAAAGTCCCATCTATCAAACCTTTATGGTTTGAGAGATATTCGCTGCTAAATTTCCCCCCTCCCTTATGTCAGCTAAAGCTGACAAAAGGAGATCCCTGTTGGCCGACTTGTGGAGGCTCTTCAGAAGTGCCGAAATAGCGATATTTAGAAAGAGCTACTTCGCTGGAACAGTCTACAAAGTGTGCTTACAAACCAGGCACACTTTGCAGATCTTTCCAATGAAGTAATTATTTTTTAAATATTGCTATTTCGGTTCTGCTGAAGAGCCACTGGCTGGTCCCAGGACTGGGATCTCCTGCTGTCAGTAGAGCGCTGACATCAGGAGAAGGGGAGGGAGGGGGGAATCAAGCAATCAAGGAGATAATCAGTTTTTGGTGTATCCCCATGAATAATAATTTTAGTTTTATATTTGGGGCCTCCAGTCACAATTCTGCAGGGGTTCTTAAAGGGTTAGTAATGCCGTATTTAAGCTGATGCAGTATTGTAGATATTAAAAAATAAAGTATCTGGAGAAAGTCCCATCTCTCAAACCTTTATGTTTGAGAGATATTCGGTGCTAAACTTCCTCCACGCCCTCCATCCCCTTCTCCTGACATCAGCGCTCTACTGATAGCAGGAGAGCCCGGTCCTGGGACCAGCCGGCAGCTCTTCAGCAGGGCCAAAATAGCGTTACTTATTGCTATTACTTCATTGGAACGGTCTACAAACTTTTGCAGACCGTTCCAATGAAGTAGTTCTTTTTAAATATCGCTGTTTCGGCTCTGCTGAAGAGACTCCGCAAGTCGGCCGACACGTATCTTCTTCTGTCAGCTTTACAGCTGACATGAGGGAGGGGGGAACTGTAGAGGCGAATATCTCTCAATCCATAAAGGTTTGAGAGAGGGGACTTTCTCCAGATACTTTATTTTTTTTAACATCTACAATACTGCATCAACTTAAATACGGACATTAATAACACTTTAAAAAGGAATGTCCTAATTCTGAAATTTAGATTATTATTGTAAAATGTTCCATTTATTAGGGTGTTTAACCCTTTGAATGCTTGAGTGGTCTCCAGTACATTGTGTTGTAATACATTGGAGTCTTCTCTAGCACTGAAGGGGTTAAAAACCTTATATAAGTCAGTGGAAGTTCTAGGAATTTTTATTTGTACGCTACAGTGCAGATGATTTCACCCTGAATCGGTGTTCCTCCTTTCTTGTGTGCATATGGCCCTTAATGCTTTATTCATCAAACCAGAGAGGTATAGTTTTGGAGAAAGCCAACTGTGCCAGATAGGATAAATGAAAATTCTATGAATTCCCATTGATTTAAATGTGGCTTTTATCTCCTTGAATGGTAGAGAGTTCTCCAGTGTATTGTGAAACATTGCGCTGGGGACATATCTAGCCCTGAAGAAGTTAAAATTCCCTTTTGACTCAAGTGGAATGTTCATTCCCCCAGCTGTACAGTAGGGTTGTTTCATTATTGCTTCTCTTTAGCTTTCTGAATAAGACCGTTAGTTTTGTATTTGCTGACAGACCTCCTCTATAGTGTCATCAGCAAAGATTGAGACACAACTTTCAATTTCCACTTCTAGATCATTAATAAACAAATTAAAAAGCATTGGGCCCAAGACTGACCCTGTGGCACCCCACTTATAACTTTAGACAAATTTGAAAAAGTTCCATTTACAACAACTCTCTGCCATCTATCATTTAACCAGTTCTCAATCCATGTACAGTTAGCACCACCCAAACCAAAGCCTTTTAATTTATGCAATAACCTGCTGTGAGGCACTGTATCAAAGGCTTTTGCAAAATCCAAGTATACTACATCTACAGCAATTCCCCTATCCAAATTACTACTCACTCTTTCATAAAATGCAATAAATTAGTCTGACATGATCTATTCTTCATGAAACCATGCTGACGCCTACTAATAATATTGTTTATCTTCACATAGTTCTGAATAGTGTCAGTTAGTAACCCTCCTAGTATCTTGCCCACTACGGAAGTCAAGCTCACAAGTCTATAATTTCCTGGTTTGGATCTTGCTCCCTTTTTACACAGTGGAATTACATAATCTTTCATCCTGGGTGAATACACTGCAGGTAGTATTCTCCCTTCCCTAACTATACAGTGGACGTGCTAGGGATGCACATGACTTGATGAACAATTAAGCCATGTTAACCCTTTGAGTGTCAGAAGGGTATGCATCACATTGCAAAGCAAGTTGGTGGTTAACCACTTGGTTGCTGTAGAGTGGAAAAAGTTGCGCTCTATAGTAAGTGTGTGTGTTTATATATGTGTTACTCAAAGCAGTAGGTGTTTATTTTCTGCCTCACTGATGTTACTTAGTTGCATAAATAATATTTGTAAATATGGAGAGGATATATCTTCTTGATTAAAATGTAGATTATTTTTGTAAAATGTTCCATTATTAAAAAGGTTAATATGCCTCTGTGATGTACTTGGTGTGAAACTAGCTTTACCACACCATAGAGGTCACTTTGTAATTAATGTTAACTCTCGCTCATTGGCCTATCAACTGATAAGATTGGATTGTCCCTGAAAGTGGTATACAGTTCCTCTGGATAAGCTACTCTCCAGCCGTGAGACACTACAATTCCCATCATCCCCAACCAGCTAATGGCTGAATGGGGATTAACAGGAGTTGTAGTGTCCCACATTAGCATGCTACTGCTTTACCCCCTGATTCTGACTGTTTTCAGTGATTTAGCATCCAGTCTGTATCCTGTTCTATACACTAAAGAAAAAAGAGCAATTCTGGAGCAATCCAGCTGCATCACAGGGGAGAAATAAAACTACATAGATTAAATGAGACTTTTAACCCTTTAATGCTAGAGAGATATCCAATGTATTGCAATGCATTGGAGACCTCTCTAACTTTCAAGGGTTGAAAAGCCTCATTAAAATCAATGTATGGGAAGTTATTGATGCAGTTGGTTTGGTCCAGAATGTCTTTCCCAGAGGTGTAACTAGAAGCCATCTGGCCCTGGTGCTAGAATTACCATACCCCCACTGACGACATTGCCCCTCCCCATTGGCCATCTCCACTGGCCACCTCCACATTGGCTCCACATTGACACCACATTGCCCCCATCTCCACATTGCCCCTCAGCTCCATATTGCCACCACAGTGCCCCCATCTCCACATTGCCCATCTCCTATCTGCCTGGTGGTCCAGTGGCGTGGCAGGAGAGGTCTGTACCTCCTTCTGCACAGACCTCTATGCAGATGGAGCTCCCGCGCGGTCCTCTCATAACGCAGAGCGCTGGGAGATGATGTCATCTCCTAGTGCTCTGCATTACTAGAGTGCCGAGGGAGATCAGCTAGCAGAATGTTGCGGTGTGGTTGCAGGGGGTGGCCTGGCCCCTGGACGACCCCTGTTGTTACGCCACTGGTGTTTCCTTTATTGCATAAAGCGCACAGAGTGCCACACCATTATCTGAGCACCTTAACAGAATTATCTCTCTTTTAAGCTTGGTAGCACTATCAGTATTTGTTGAGTCTAGTTACATTAAACCATGCAGTGCCACCCACCAGTGTGTGCAGGATATTGCTTTTGCGATGTTACAATCCCCTTTGAAACTCAAAAGGTTGACTTTGGTGAGAGAAGGCTAGAAAATAAGTCAGAGGAGTGCAATGAGAATTTCTAGTTTGAGGATGGTCTTGGTAAGGAACCAGAAAAAAGTCAAGAAGTGGACCAGGGTATTTGGCCTTGGGCCCCCCAGTTATGGGGGCTGCAACTCTACATCTTCTCCAGCCATCCATTTGCTCGTTCAGGATGATGGGAGTTGTAGTCTCCATCAGCTGGAGGTCCTAAGAATGACTAACCTTGAGCTGGATTAGTGGTTCTTTCAGTGGTGTGGAACCCTATTGTTTCTTATGAAATCCACATGGCTTCATTGTGTGTTGATACATCTCTAGCACTCAGGTGGTTAACTGGAAAAACATCAAGTTGGTACCACTAAGCCCTTGTGCAGTGTATACTTGTTGAAAGGAGACATAACACCTCCTATTAATCCCCACTTACCTAGCTACAGTCAGAAAATCCTTAGATCACCTCTGAATTATTGCCTTTATTCAAGAGATAACAGTCAGTGGAGGTGGATTGCTGGCAGTCTTTTTCAAACTGAAGTAGTCAGAGTACATTAGCCTACGTAAACCTTTTAGGACCAAAGGAATGACAGTGAGATGCTGAATATAGCATAGAAAGAAACCATGTGATCCCTGGACTGATGTGATAACAGAGTACTTTCGATTTCTTTGTTCCACCTACATGCCCAAGGCTTATTACTCGCAAAGCAGCACCATAGAAGCCAGTGGAAGATTTGAAGAGAAATTTTATTGCACTTATCTGCACTTTTTCCAGTTCAGTAATATATTTTTTAAGAACCATTGCCCTAAACCGTACTGTATGTTTTCCTCTTCATCGTCCATCTCCATAAAAGGAAAGCAAAACAAAACAATACAAAAATTCAGCTACAAAGATGTCTGTGTTCAATAGACACTGGATTGTTGTTGCTCAGTTGGAACAAAGGGCCTGCTCCTATATGACCAGCACTGTGGGTATTCTTAAATGGATAGTAATACTTAATAATTACTAACCCCTGTATTGAAGTCCTATTAAAAAGAAATGTATTGCCCCCAGTGTCATCTTTCAGACCTTTATGGTTTGAGAGATAATCGCTCTTAAAGTTCCCCCTCCCTCCCCCTTCCCCAAAGTCATCGTTCAAGCTGACTGCAGGGAAGCCTCTAGTACGACTGTAAGGCAGCTCTGCAGCAGAGCCAAGATTGCGTTAATAAAAAAGAAATCTTTCACTGAAATGGTCTTCTACCTGTGCTTGGTTTGCAAGCACACGTAGAAGACCATTGTAAGTGAAAGATTTTTTTTATTTTATTAGTGTGATCTTGGCTCTGCTGCAGAGCCTCCTGATGATCGTAAGACCAGATTTCCCTTCAGTCAGCTACAACGCTGACTTCGGGGAAGGGGGAGGGAGGGGGAACTTTAGGAGAGATTATCTCTCAAACTATAAATGTTTGAGAGATGACACTGGGGGTAATACATTTCTTTTTAATATGACTTTAATATACGGATTAGTAATTATTAAGTATTGCTATCCCTTTAAATACCGGAATTTATTAACGGTCCTCCTGAGCCCTTGCACTTTAGAAAAATGAAAAGGAGTTATTTATTTATTTATTTATTTATTTTTCCTTCTGTGAGACTTTTAGGTGATTCCCCATTCATTAACCCTTTGCGTGCCAGAGGGGTACGCAACACATTGCTTGAAGAAAGTCCTAACTCTCAAACCTTTATGGTTTGAGAGATATTCACCACTAAAGTTCCCCCTCCCCTTCTCCTGACAGCAGGAGATCCTGGCTGCTCTTCAGCAGAGCCAAAATAGTGACATTTAAAAAGAATTACTTCATTGGAATGGCCTACAAAGTGTGCCTGGTTTGCAAGCACACTTTATACACCGTTTCAGTTAAGTAGTTCTTTTTAAATGTCTCTTTTGGCTCTGCTGACGAGCCGCCTCGAGTCGCACGACTCAAAACTTCTTCTGTCTGCTTTACAGCTGACACGAGGAAGGGTTTGAGAGTTAGGACTTTCTTCATATTCTTTATTTTTTAACATCTACAATATTAAATCTACTTAAATTTTGGCTTTACTAACCCTTTAAGTGAAGTATCTTTTCTGAAGAAAATAACACTGCAAAATAGTTTTCGGTCCATCTCTACATGTGATGAGTGGCTTATTATGAGTGGATTGTCCATGGTCAGGCTGCATAATAATTCACCCATAGGCCCCAATGGCATTGCACTGTTGTCTGGGATGGTGAACAAAAAGAGGTGAAAGCCACTTGGTCAATCCCATTTGCTAAACAGTGTGCCAATTCATTTCAGAGTAAATCCTTGTTCCTGTGCTAGTTCACTATTAAAGGGATAGTAATACTTCGTTTTAACTTTATTTTATTTTGTAGGCATTAAAAAAAACATGAAGAATGATAGAAGTCTTATCTCTCAAACCTTTATGGTTTAAGAGATACTCACAAGCAAGGTTTCCCCTCCTACTCCTTTTACCTAGTGTAAGCCATCTCTTCTCAGATGTGAATCTGGTTGTAAGACCAGACAGATAACAGCAGGGGACAATCTTCTTTATATGAAAACAATGAAAGCCCTGCCCCCCTTGACAAGCTTTTCAGGTTTTTCCCTTATCTTAATTGAAGATTGTCCCTCTGTGCAATCTACCTGGGCACCTCCCTTCTGCTTTGGCTGAGAAGTGTTATATCAGTAAAAGGGGCGGGAGGGACACTTTGTCATTGAATTACTCTTGAACTACAACTCTGACAGAACTGACATAACACTCTCCAAAGTCCAAATACCATGATGATTAATTAGAGCTGTTTTTATTATGAAACATTACTATCACTTTAAAGAGGAAGTAACACACATTTGCCTTGCTATGGCTAGGAAATTCTACTGGCCTCTTTGAATTTATTCCTTGCTCATTTATTAAAGAGACAATAACATCTTCAATTAGTCCTGGACATGCCAGTTGCCAGCAGGACCACAAGACACAAACTCCACCTACTGCACATTATAATGTTAACCCTTTAAGGATTGGATGGGTTTGCAACAAATTGCTTTTGAAAATTGGTCTTTAAAGGTTAAGTTGACTCATGCAGGTATTCAGTTAAAAAAAATGACATACATGGCCGGAGAATAGGTGATCAGTGCTGCAACTAGAAAGGTAATCTCTGCCTTCCCTCTACATTCTCCTCTTCAACTGGGCGTTCTATGACACACATAATTCCAGTGGGCCTTGAAGGTTTCCTACTCAGCCTGGACATTCATTGAACGCCCGGTTGAAGAGGAAGTAGAGAGAAGGTGGAGATTACCTTCCTGGTGGCAGCATTGGTCACCTATCCTAGTGGATTGTCAATCTACAATTCCTGAAGTTTAGACTTTCTTCAAGGTGTCATTTACATTTTCCCTCCTCATAGAGCACCTACTTCTCTATGGTAATTGAATCTGGTTATAGAATTTCAAAAGTCAGCCCCTTTCGTGCCTCTTTTTTCAGTTTCTATTTCCCATACACTGTTTTTCATCAGGATAAAGTAGTTTTACAAACTTTAAACCTAAAGTTGTCTCCTCCTTCCATATCATTCAAGAGTTGGTAGCTCTCTCCAGGTGTTCTAATCCTCTGAACCAGAAGTAGGCTTACTTTCACACTTGAATGTAGTTAGTTGTGTACTATTTACAAGCAACTTAATCTTTTAACCAAATAGATACCCTATATGTTATCCCTGAATGTGCCAGGAATGGCAGATCTGCCTCCAAAACTACAATTGCTACATTGATTAAATGGACTATTAAACAAGCTGATCTTCTTAAATCTTGTCCAGCTCCATTTCAATTCACTGCCCATTCTACATGTTCACTTAGTACTTCATGGGCTCTGAAATGACTGCTGTATACTGGTAAGAAAACTTGATGTGAAGTGCAAAAACTTATGTAGATATGGTGCTGGATGATGAGTCCCCCAGGTCTGCAGGCACCCTTGATGCTACTGGGGAAGAGTAAGGAAATTATCTGAGTAGAGGGGCCAGTGACAACATGGCCAGATCAAAGCATTTGGGAAGCCCTGCTGTTGATCTTGGTCACTTTGAAAGAAAGAGTCCTAGCTGCTTAAATGCCCACAATATTGCAGCATGGAATGTCATATGTATAAACACATGGAAACAGAATATTGTAAAGAAAGAAATTAAACTCCACAATATAGGTGTCCTTGGTATTGCCGAATTGATGTGGAAGGGAATGGGACATCTTCACACTCAAGATTATACAGTATTCTTTTCTAGGCATTGAGAATTCTCTTTCCAGAGAGTATTTGCAAAGTCTATATTGGAGTATAGCATTACAGTAATCCAAATATACACGTTCATCACAGATGCCAAAGAAGAGGACATTGATGAATTTTATAGATAACTGCAAGACAGAGTTGGTGCTACATCCAGACAGGTTACACTTTTCCTCATGAGTGACCGGAATGTGAAAGTTGGGAAATTGGAGATTCCAGGCATCACAGGTAAACATGATCTTGGACTCTAAAATGAAGGAGTGAAAAAAACTTGGATTTCTGTGAGGTAAATTCATTGTTCATTGCAAACACATCTTCAACAACACAAATGTAGTCTGTACACATGGGACATCACCCAATGGTCAGTGCAGAAACCAAATAAATTATATCCTTGGTAGACGAAGGTGAAGAAATGCTGTCCAGTCAGCAAATACACTAATATGAGTGGATTGTGGAAAAGATCGTTAGTTGCTGGTGGTAAGAATAAGTGTGACACTTAAAAAGGGGCAAGGAAATTATAATACAAAGAGATTAGACATAGGGCACTGTAGCGGTGCTTCACTTCAACAGTTTATTCCAATGGGATATTTTATAAGTTTAGTTGATAAGAAAACCTTATGAGCTTTAGTTTGAAATAACAAACATTATAATAAAGGAGGAGCAGATCCATGTATACAAATGCAAAGAGGAAGAGATCTCTATGGCTGTCGGATGAGGCCATTAAGATTGCTACTGAACGATGAGGAAACATGAAGGGGTCTTTAGAAGAAGTAAGACTGCTGAATGCTAAGTTTCAGCAACAGGCAAGACTGGATAAGGATGCAAATCTTAGTTTACAGTGTCAGGAAATGGAAACCCACAACAAAAAAGGAAGGACTCAAGATATACCTAGGTTTCTCAGACTACAGTAAAGCCTCCAACTGTGTAGACCATAGTGGCATACTTGACAGTATTGATCAGTTGAGTGGTTAACTAAAAAAATAATTATGTACACTAGCTCCATATGTTTTCAACATGTATGCAGAGTACATTGTGAGAAGAGTGGGACTGAATGAGATGTCTGGTTGTATCAAGATTTGCAGGATATAACACCAATAATCAGATATGCAAATTACACAACTAATGGCTGAAACACAATAGGATCAAGAAGAGATTCTAAGGAATGTAAACAATGCAAGTAAAAAATTAAGTTTTGCCCTAAACACCAAGAAAAGAAGTTATGTCAGCTGCACCCGTTAGTGATATTTGTGTGGATGGCGACAACATTGAGGTTGTAAACAAATTTGTTTTACTCTGATCAGCCATTACGAATGAGTTTTTGTGCTAATGACATCCAAAGAAGGTCTGCTATGGCTGGACTGTCCAAAGTCATAAAAGACCAAGATGTCTCACAGGCAACTAAAGTCAAATTAGTATTGACATTGGTATTTCCAGTTGCCTGGTATGGATGTGAAAGGATAAAGATTGATGCTTTTGAATTCTGGAGATTACTGAGAGTTCCATGGACTGAAAAACACACTAACAAATCCATTCTGAAACAAATCAAACCAGCCTACTGTCTGGAAGCCACCATGTTGAAACACAAGCTGAAATATTTTGAACATGTTATGTGGTCTCACAATTCACTGGAGAAATCTTTTATATTGGGCAAAGTATGTGGTAGGAGAAAATGTATGCTGTGTATGAGATGGTTTGATTGCGTCCAGAAGGCTACAGAACTCACAATGCAAGAGCTGCGAGAGAAGATCCAACATCATGCAAAGTGGAGAGCTCTAGTCCAGTGGGTCACCAAAAGTCAAAGACTACCTGATGGAATATGATTATGATGTGCTCTGAAACATCGGTTCATACTCCAGTTCATGCTTCTAGTGTGAATTTTTTTTTTTTTTTTTTTTTTTTCCTCTGTATCCCTCAGTGGAGAATTTTCCATGTTACCTTGAAGCGGAGTATCCTGCCTTTTCTATCCCCCTCCCCTTTCTTTCTGTCCTTACCGCTCTTGGCTTTGCTATAACTATACTAGCTGGCTGCTGCAAGGGAGATATATAGGGCAAAATGTGGGAGGAGTTTCTTTGAGTACCCTGTCTCCTGGGGAGGTCTCAGTACCCCATTGGTCCATGCATTCCTCAAGTGAACTAAGAAAAGGATTTATCTGCAAGTTAAAATCATTTTTTTTTTTTTTGCGTTAATACTGTTATTTTTCTGAGGTGGCCTAAGTGTTTCTTTTAATACTGCAATGTTGGGTTGGGGCTGTGAGCATGCATTTTACACAAGTTACCTTTGTACTTATCTGAGATTCACATAGGCTCTTGAATAATTTTTGCTCAAATCTGAATATGGCGATACAGCTGAAATATCTAGCTTTATATATGATGCTTTGTTGTAGTTCATAGAGATCAGATATTTTTGTGCATATATATATTTTTAACTAATAAAACAATAGAGAATAATAAAACTCCATGGAGATTTGGGAAGATAGACGTGTATGATTATCAGACATAATAATCTGTTCACTGCACCTTGCCTCCACTCTCTCAGCTAATGGTACATTTTTTCTAGGGGCTGCCAAGGTCTGATTGCATATGGATGTCATTCTCTTGTACATGTGGTGGATCCCAGCTCCGCTCAGACGCTCCAGGTTTTAGAAAAACATAAAGCCAATGTGGTCAAGGTAAGCAGTATCACTTTAATTAGTGGGATTGATTGGGTGGTGCGTATGGATAGATGAAATTTTTTGCCTCAAAAGCAAAACGTGAAAATTGTCACATCCCTTCTTATGCTTGCATTCTCGCAAAAGTGTTTTTTTTTTTTTTTTGTCTCTTTGCAGTGAAATCAATGAGAATAATATATTTTGCCCTTATATGATGAGTTACCCTCGTGTATTCCCATCAGTTTACAGCAAGTTGTTAGTCTGTGCTTTGGAGGGCAAGATAGGGTCAAAATTTCAGCAGCTTTCTAGTGTGGATATAGTCAGTCAAAGAGAGGGAGCTGGAATTGCTTGATTTAAAGAGATTGAAATGTCACCCTATAAATCAATTCCTTAGACTTTTTAATAATGCTCTGTACCTATTTCAATGTCCCTATTGGTGTTTTATTGTAAATATATTTTAACGTTTTCCCCTCCCACCCCTTTTCACAACATCACTCTTCTTTCCTCGGATCTGAAATCCGGTCACTTGACCGGACAGATCTCAACGAGGGACAATGTTGCCTGTGTCTGAATAAGGAAAACACTGCCACCCATGACGAAGGGGAGCAGGATTTTCCTTATGCTAACAGAAGAATGTCCATCATTGTGATCAGTCCAGACCAGCTTTCTGATCTGAAGGAAGAAGAGTAGCTTCAGGAAGAGGGGTGGGAGGGGGAGACTTTATAATTACAATAAAATTACACTGATATGGACACTGCGAAAGGTGCAGGCATTATTAAAAAGTATAAGGAATAATTGGATATTACTATATCCTTAAGGAGTAGGTCAGATGCAGGGAGTATTGGTGTGAAGAGAGAAAGGAGCGTTAAAAAAACACTTTTTGACTGTTAGGTTAACAGCTCTATCCTGTATTTTACTGTAAAAAAAATGTTTATAGTACTTGGGTGATAAAAGTAAATTTCCACAAAAAAGGATATGGGAATTTTTGCCCATCTTTAGTAATCTATACCTATATGGAATATGGGACTTTTTGCCCGTCTTTAGTACTTTTTACCTATAACTATTTTCAACTCCTTGGACCAATGTTGGGCATCATGAGGCCCTCCACCTCTTGAGGACCAGAACTCCCATCATGCCAAGCAGCCGGTGGCTTGTCAGAGATGGTGGGAATTGTATTCTTAGCATGCCCAACCCTGCCTTGTTTGCTAGAGCAATTTTGTGTACAAAAGAAAAGATGAGCAATTCTGGACCAAACCATCAGCAAATAACAATTTCCCAAATTTCCTTGCCTGTAAATGGGGCTTTTTAACCCTAGTGCTAACGTGGTGTTAAATGCATTAAGAAGCAACTAGTTTTAAAGCCCGTAGTCCCCTCTGTGCACCTTCCTGGGACCAAGCAGTCCCAGGAAGGTGCGCAGAGAGGACTCCGGTCTGAATTTGGAGCGCCCCACTCCGTATCAGCTGTGGCGCTTTCGGGCAGTCAGTACTGCACACGACTTCAGAGCAGGCAGTCTCTACTGCACATGACGGCTTCTGACAAACATCCTAGCGAATTATTATATAGGATGTGTTGGAGACGTCTCTAACATTCAAGGGTTTAAAAACACCACTTAAAGGAATAGTAATACTTAAAATGTAAAATAAAATATTGTAAGGTTTATCCCCCTTAGTAAAACAAGGGTACTCCCACTGCTGAAAGGTGTTTTATTCAAAAGTTATTACAGCTCAAACATGGAATTTTTAGATGTAGTGTCACAGTGGTCTGAAACTATACAGTGGCGCTGTTGCTACACAATCCTATGGAGATGTATGGTCAACTGACCAGGTCTGTCCATAGTAGGTTGTAGCAACAGCGCCACTGTACAATTCCAGGCCACTGTGTTATACTGCGCCTAAAAATGTGAGTTTGAGTTTTAATAATGTCTGAAAACACCTTTCAGCAGTGGCAGTACCATTATTCCATTATATACCATTATACCATTATATATATATATATATATATATATATAATATAATATTTAAGTATTCCTTTCCCTTTCAAATGCATAAATTGTATTTGGTTGGCTTCAGAATTGTTGCTTCTTTCCTTTTGTGAATAAGGGCCTAAGTCTCACTGGTGCACACTTGGTTACACATGATGATGATCCCTTTTAACCCCTTGGATGCCAAAGATGGCCCCAGTGCATTGCACAGATATATGCTGTAGACCTCTTTAGCATCCAAGGAGTTAAATGTTGGACTGATAATTTTATTTATTTTGCGGTAGTGAAAGTAGGAAAATGTAATGTACCTAGTCAAAGGATTCATCTCATCTCATCTCCATTGTACTGTGGAAGGAATGTTTACAAGAGCTATAACTACTTTCTATCACTGTCCCCCTGGGGGAGTTGAATGTAGATTCAGTCAGCCATGAATCTCTTACCCATTTGCTCTATGGCTTTGTTTAACGTTAATTAGCATGCAGCAGACAATCTTATCAATGAACCTATGTTACAGTCCTGTCTAATTTGCAAATATTATAGAGGAATTATACCCTAGGAATAAGTGGCTGTTAAATTGTGTAACAGTTTAACATACTTTGGTAGGTTTCATTTATACAGCAGTAATGAATGTCTGTGTATATATTTTTTGCATTATATTTGCAGTTTCCTATATCTACTTATCTGTATTGGAGTCTGCCTCTAGGTTACACCTTCTCACCGCAGTCTACTCCAATAGACCTGAACTGATGATAGTAAGGGCTCTTTCAGATATGAGGCTTTTGTAGAGTGCCTTTTTTTTGTTTATAGCAATTGAAAATGTTGGTGTGTTTTTTGTGCTACAGTGCAGCAGGGTTTTCACAGCATCTCATTCTCTCAATAGAAACCGATGTGATAATGTGAAAATTGTGGGGAAAATGCAGATTCCTTCTTTTCCTCCTCCTTAAACGCTCCACTTAACCACATGCCGTCTTAACTCAATACCATCAAATCTCATTCCAGAACTTTCTCCTATTCTATCTCCAGCCCTTTTTAATATTATTCAATCTATCTCTAACAGGAACCATCCCTTCCCCTTTCAAGCATGAATTTATCACATCCATCTTAAAACTTTCTGAATCCAAAGTCACTTTCCAATTTCCGAACCGTTCCTTCTCTCCCATTCATTCCGGGCTCCTGGAACATCTTCTAAACAACAGTCTCACAAAATCCCTCTGCTAACGTTCTCTGTTAGATCCCCTGCAATCTGTATTCCACCCTCACCTCTCCACCGAGACTGCCCTTCCCGAGACTCACCAAATAGTATTTGGGCCGTGGAGAGTGTTATTTCAATGCTGTCTGAGTTGTAGTTCAAGAGTAATTGAATGATAAACTATCCCCCTCCTGCCCCTTTTACTGATGTAACACTTCTCACCTCAGAGCAGCAAGACTGTCCGGATGGATCTCAGAGAGAGACAATCTTCAGTTAGCATAAGGAAAAACCTGAAAAACCTGTCAGTGGGGGCAGGGTTTTCCTTATGATCACATTAAGAAGATTGTCCTTTGCTGTGACCTGTCTGGTCAAGTGACCAGATTCCACATCTGAGGGGAGGTGGCTTACACTAGGCAAAGGGGAGGGAGGGCGATACTTTATGATTCAATTACTCTTGAACTACAACTCTGACAGTATTGAAATAACACTCTCCATGGCCCAAATACTATGAAGATTATTAGTCAGAGCTGGTTTTTTTTTTTTTTTTGTCTTTGTGAAACATTACTATCATTCTAACTCTGAGTGCGTATCAATGCATTGGATACCTTTCTGGTCTCAAAGGGTTAAGGATCAGGGGATATGCGGCACATTGAGGAGCAATGCGCCGCACACCATTCTGGTCCTTAAAGAGTTAAGATTACCATGTGCAGTGAGCAGAGTGTGCGGTCCTTCTGAATGTCATTGGGGTACTCAATGCATTGCCAATCAATACATAGAACACCCCCTCTAGATCTTGAAGGGTTAAACCAATTAGATATTTGTTTTTTTTGTGTTTGTCTGCTACAAATCGTGCAATAGCTTTTACTTCAAAATGTGCAGTCAACATTTGTCTCTCCGGGTGTTAGGGACTACAACTCCCATATCGTCCCCAACCAGCCGCTGGGTCATCGGGAATGAAGGGAATTGTAGTTCAGCAACTGGAGACATAAAGTTTCCCTACTCCTGTACTAAACATTTTTATAAAACATTTTAATACTTTACAAATACTTCTTGTAACAAACGAGTTAACCCTTCGAGTGCTAGAGGGGTACGCTACGTATTGCTTTGCAATGCGTAACATACCCCTCTGTCACTCAAAGGGTTAATAGTGATCTATAGCCAGACCAAGGCTGATGTTCTAAAAGAACTGGGACATTAGTGGAATAAATCAACTGAACAGTAGGGAACAAATACAAATCCCCATTAAGTTAAATGGGGCTTTTAAACCATTGAATGCTAGATTGGTCTCAACACATTGCAAAGCAATGCAATGGAGACTTCTCTAGCGTTAAATTAGTTAAAAGCCCCATTTATATTAATGGGAAAGTTGGGATTTTTTTAATTGTCCCCTGTGATGCAGATGGTTTGCCCCCATAATTGCACCTGCATTCCTTGTACATCAGCCACACTGAGTTGGTTGTGTTTGTGTGCTGCGCCTGATTGATGGGATAGGAGTCAGTGACTACTGTGTGTTTAGTTCTTGATATTAAAGTTGTACCTGGTTGAGTAATTCAAGAAGAGAAGACAATTTGCATGGAGATAAATGCTTCAAACAGAGTATAGGAGAAAGCACAGACAAATACCAAATGTCTAAGCTTTGAGGAGAGAAGAGAGAGGGGGATATGATAGAAACCAGGGCTCAAAATTTCCACTCGCCACTAGCCAATTGCAAGTGAAAATTTAGCCCTGGCGAGTAGAAATTCAGCCCTGGTGGGTATGCTGTGGCTTGCAGTGGCGAGTAACTTTTCAGGTCTGGCTAATAGCAAAGGACTTCAAATTTTAAGCCCTAATAGAAACATTCAAATACATGAAGGGATTCAACAGAGTGCAGGAGGGAAGTACATTTCAAAGGAGTAAAGGTGTAGGCATGGGCGAATTGTCCTATAGGGGGATCGTGCGTCCCCCAGTGGGCCGCTAGATCATAGCCCGGTTGGGGAGATCAGAGGATCTCTCCTCACCGTCCCACAATATTTTGAAGGAGAGGTCTGTGATGCCACTGTCACAGGCACTCTCTGTGACAGCCCTCACGTTCCTTGTTAAAGCAGAGCGCCAGGATATGACATAATATCCTGGCGCCTGCAATCCCATGCTGCACAGGGACCACAAGGGGGCATTGATAGGGAAGTCGGTGTTGGAGGCTGCACGGACCTCTCATTCCCCACACTGGACCACCAGGGAATGCAAGAGAGGAGGAAGATACATATAGCAAAGAGATATGTTGAGAGGCAGAGGAAAATAAGACAAAAAACACTAGATGGAGAGGGAGGTGGGTAGGAGAAAGGAAGGGGACTGAGGGGGTCTGACTGAGCAATATTAGGAAAGAGGGGGAAAGCAATGGGAGAGAGTGAATTGGGGACAAAGAAAAGAGGGGATGAAATAGACTGGAGGAAAAAGGGAGAGAGTAAGCAGCAAAGGGGTCTGTAGGTAGAAATTGAAAGGGGGTAATAGGCTGGGAATGAGAGTGTAGAAAAGGGCTGGGGAAGAGAGAGTGGAGGAAAGAGGGCGGGAGTTGCTAGGGTTGTATTTAACCCTATGAATGTCAGAAATGTATCCAAAATTATATATATAAACACCAGCTAGTGGGCTGCTTTAAAAAAAAAAAAAATAAATAAATAAATAAAAAAAAAAAATAAAAATTGCCCGGGCTGGTATTCCCTTACAATCTGCCCCTGAGTGTAAGGACAAAAGGACATAGTCTAAAACTAGAGGGACACAGGTTTAGATGTAAGAAAGTTTTACTTCACTGAGAGGGTAGTAGTTAAAGGGATAGTAATGTTTCTCAATAAAAACAGCTCCATTTAATATTCATAGTATTTGGGCCATGGAAAGTGTTATTTCAGTACTGTCAGAGTTGTAGTTCAAGAGTAATTGAAAAATAAAGTATCCCTCTTCCACCCTTTTTACTGAAACACTGCTCTCCTCTGAGCAGCAAGACTGCCCAAATTGATCTCAGAGAGGGACAATCTTCAATTAGCATAAGGTAAAAACCTGTCAAGGGGGGCAGGGTTTTTCTTATACTCAGAGTATGTGTTACGTACCCCTCTGGTACTCAAAGGGTTAAACCCCTGACATATCTAAAATGCAAAGAAAAATGAAATAATAAAATAACAATAAATAGCTATACAAATAAGCAAAATGCTTGTTACATTGTTTTCTCCACCTGGGAGCTACAACCGTGCGAAAGAATAAGAAAGCGGCTTATATAGGAACAGAAGAGGGGTAAATGGCTATAAGCTTAAATCACAGGGTAATGCCTAGTTTTTTCTTGCAGTAAAAATGCTTGATTACCCAAATTAATAGCATAAAACAACATATAACACAAATGTGCTTAATGGGATAGTAATACTTGCAAATTACTAATCCCCATATTACCCCAGTGTCATCTCTCAAACCCTTATGGTTTGAGAGATGACAGCGCTCAAAGTTCCCCCTTCCCTGACTGAACGCTGACTGCAGGGGAAGTTGTCGTACGACAGTCTTATGTGCATCAGGCGGCTCTGCAGCTGTGCCGAGATTGCGTTTATAAAAAATAATTATTTCCCTGAAACGGTCTTTTATGTGTGCTTGCAAACCAAGCACATGTAGAAGACCGTTTCAGTGAAAGAATTCTTTTTTTATAAAAGTGATCTCTGCTAAGCTGCAGAGCCACCTGATGCACATAAGACTGTCGTACGACAACTTCCCCTGCAGTCAGCGTTCAGTCAGGGAAGGTGGAGGGAGGAGGGAACTTTGAGTGCTATCATCTCGCAAACCATAAGGGTTTGAGAGATGACACTGGGGGCAATAAGTTTCTTTTTAACAAAGCTACAATATGGGGATTAGTCATTTGCAAGTATTACTATCTCTTTAAAGGGATAGTAATACTTTAAAAATTACAAAAAAATATGTTGTAGCGTTTATCCCACTGAGTAAAACATGGGTACTCCCACTGCTGAGAGATATTTTATAAAAAAATTATAACACCTCAAACTTTTAGGTGCAATATCACAGTGACCTGAAAATTTACAGTGGTGCTGTTGCTACACCATCCTGTGGACTGCTCTGGTCCGTAGACCATAAATCTCCATAGCATGGTGTAGCAACAGCGCCACTGTAAATTTTCAGGCCACTGTGATATTGCACCTAAAAAAATTCAAGTTTGAGATGTTATAATTTTTTTTAATAAAATGTCTCTCAGCAGTGGGAGTACCTTTATTTTACTCAGGGGGATAAGCCCTACAACATATATTTTTTTTTACATCTTAAGTATTACTATCCCTATAAGTTACAACAGTAGTGTGCCTGGTACCCCCCACAATTATTGTACTTCTTGTTAAAGTGTTAGTAATGTCCAACAAAAAGTTTTTTGCATATAGAAGAGCTTAAAAAGCTGAGCTATATGCAAAAAAATGTATCTGTCAAACCGCTATGGTTTAAGAGATACAGGCGTTTAAAGTTCGCTGTCTCCTACTGACAGCTGTAAAGCTGTCAGCAGGAGATCCGTGTCGGTCGACACGGAGGCGCTTGAGAAGTGCCGAGATCTCCTTACTTACACGGAATCCCTTCATTGGAATGGTCTAAAACGTGGGCCTAGTGTTCAGGCACACGTTTTAGACCATTCCAATGACGGGATTCCTTGTAAGTAATGAGATCGCTGCACTTCTCAAGCGCCTCCATGTCGACTGACACGGATCTCCTGCTGACAGCTTTACAGCTGTCAGTAGGAGACAGCGAACTTTAAACGCCTGTATCTCTTAAACCATAGCGGTTTGAGAGATACGTTTTTTTGCATATAGCTCAGCTTTTTAAGCTCTTCTATATGCAAAAAACTTTTTATTGGACATTACTAACCCTTTAACTTTTCTTGGGTAGTAACACTTAGTAACTGCTCCGTTCTCAGTGATCTGCTGTAACATGCCTCCAAATCCTTTCCGGTGTAATCCCAGTGTGTCCCCGGTTCCACAAGAGATCTTGGCGGAGTACTTCCCCAGCCCTGTGATTCATGCACTGTCTTTCATCGCACATTTCTCACCACCTGCTTTCTACTCCTAGGTAAAATGGGCCAGGGAGAACTATCACCACAATATGGGCTCCCCTTATTCTTTACGTCTGGCGTCAGCTGATGCAAACGGGAAGATTATAGTATGGGACGTTACAAGTGGCACAACGCGGTGTGAAATACAGGAGCATTCCAAGCCTATCCATGGTAAAGAGAGATGCTACAGGCAATAGTCTGTATTACATTGAACATAGTCCTGCTGCAGGTTAAAGGTATAGTAACAGATTATTTTTATACGTTTTTATTTTGTAGCCATTAAAAAGTTAAACTACATGCCCCCAATCCCATCTCTCTACCCTTTATGTTTTGAGAGATAATCATACTGAAAGTTCCTCCCTCCTTTCCCTGACGTCAGTGCTCTAGCTGACCGCAGGGGAATCCGGTCCCTGGAGAAGCGGAGGCTCTTCAGCAGAGCCAAGATCGCATTTTTAAAAAAGAAATCCCTCACTGAAATGGTCTACAAAGTGTATTAGAGAGCTGACGTCAGGGAAAGGGGAGGGAGGGGGGAACTTTCAGTATGATTATCTCTCAGACCATAAAGGTTTGAGAGATGGAACTGGGGGCATTTAGTTTAACTTTTTAATAGCTACAAAATAAAAATGTATAAAAGTAATCTATTACTATCCCTTTAATAGGGGACTATTGGTATAATCACTTTTTAACTAGAAACTG
This sequence comes from Rhinophrynus dorsalis, assembly GCA_037306005.1. Taxonomy (NCBI): domain Eukaryota; kingdom Metazoa; phylum Chordata; class Amphibia; order Anura; family Rhinophrynidae; genus Rhinophrynus; species Rhinophrynus dorsalis. The sequence goes on from CM074724.1 coordinate 54,236,093, forward strand.
CACCTCCTGGCTGTAAGGTCCCAGCAGGTGTTGGTTAACCCTTTGAGTGCTTCTCTGGCACTCAAATGGTTAATCATTTTAATGCCAGAGGCAGTAGAACTAAGGGTTAAAAGTGCAGTAAGTACTTATTATGTAAAATGTATATATTTACTTATTTTCATTCAAAATTAGTTTGATCATTTGTTTTTGAATTGTTACTGTCTATGGACAGATTTTGTCACAGACATACAGTAATATTGCCACCTAAACCAGAAGTGAGCAATAGGCAGCTCTCCAGCTGTTGTTGGAATACAATTATCTTCAGCCAGCCGTTGGTTGATGGGTGATAGAGGAAGTTGAAGTCCAAAAACAGCTAAAAATTACCCTCTCGTTGTGCCAGGTAAACTTTCAAAGTTTATGCTGCAAATCTTTATGGAACCTTATGCTATAATTTTTGAATGAAGCTCTCCCAGCAGTATTTTTACTATATGAGTTTCTTGTTGGTCAATCAAAATTACTACTTTACTCATTCACCCACTTGTGCTCAAGCAATCTTTTGGTCCATGTGGGTTAAAACTGACCTCCTAGGGTATTTGAATAATGAAAAGTGGACTTCCAGTACTACAAACTTGTTTTCATTCATTTTCTCAGATCTTTATTAGTAATCCACTTCTCCATCTTAGATATGCAGTGGTTGTGGAGTCAAGATGCCTCTCGCGATCTGCTACTAGCTGTGCACCCCCCAAACCTCATTGTACTCTGGAACGCTGACACCGGCACCAAACTATGGAAGAAGAGCTATGCCGAAAACATCCTGTCCTTCTCATTCAACCCTTTTGAGCCCTCGCAACTTGCTTGTAAGTATCAGGGAGGAATTAATGGCTGCCTCTGAACATGTAGGATGTGCTGCTTCCTAAGTGGAACATGAAATCCTGTTACTGTTGTATAGTATCAAATTAACTGGGAATGTTCTTTTTTTTTCTGGTTCATTCAGGGTATAGTCATTATTTGGACTGGACAACAAAATTAAATCAATTGTAATGTTTTAGTTTATTTTTTTATTATGTTAGCATAGATTTTACTTTACTTGCTGGTTTTTGTTTTCCTTAATTTCGTTTGCCTCGAATCTGCTTTTTCAGGGACGTGAGTTTTCTCTACCTGCGGGCAATGAAATACTTCTGTGACTTAACTGTATCTGCAAAGAGTCCTAGGAACAGGGTCTTACTCTCCATTCTGTGTAAGCTTGAAGGGCCAACTAGCGGAGCGCCTACGGGTTGACTGTGGCATGTGGCCTGCTCCATTTGGATGCAGGCCCCTTTACCCAGCTGTCTACAACTTTTTTATTGTTATTCAATATTGGATTAGAATTGGGTATGTCTAGTTCAGGGGCAGGCAACCTTTGGCACTCCAGCTGTTGGGTTTTACAGTTTGCCTACTGCCTACCCATGTGAACATCAGGCCCAAGAAGAAAATCCGTCCTTACAACACAAGCACAGCAGGCACAAGCCTACTGAGTGAGTCACACAGAGACCTAGTTTTTATGATCCTCTGCAGATACAACGGAGTTTGACTGTTTTTACATATGGCAGATAGAGGGCGCACTCATCACTGAACATGTAAGAAACAGCAAATTAAATACACAAAAATAAAGAAAACAAAGTCAGCAGATTACATAAATTGTATATTACTTAAATGCTTAAAGGTCAAATAAATAATTCCTTGTTTTCTACTGCAAAATACGGTTGTATGGTGACCTTTTAGAGCAGACATGGGTAACCTGCTACCCTTCTGCAGTTCTTGCACTAAACACCCACCATCCTCAGCTAGCCAGATATGATGGGTGTTCTAGTCCAACAACAGGTGAAGGGGTGCTGGTTTCCTATGCTTGTCCTAGAGGCACATACTGCCACATTAACCCTGGTTTAGGCCTGGACATTAGTCCTGCAGTTGTCAGTACTGTACCACTTCTTGTCGCTTTCTCTACCCACAGTGCTTACCAGTGAGGGCATCGTGTTTGTATCTGACTTTTCTCCTTCCAAGCCACCCATAAGCAGCGGGCGGAAGGTTTACATCTCCAGCCCGCATGCTAGCCCTGCCCACACCAAACCTGTCACAACCACAGGCGCCAAGAAAGCCCTCAACAAGGTTAAAGTCCTTATCACCAATGAGAAACCCAGGTGAGAGAGACCTGCTTGTGAAACTTTCACTTTAAATGCTCCCTGATTGTTTTAGTGCAGCGGAAGACTTGACCATGCTTTCGTATTGATTCTTGTGTATGTTTCTTAAAGGAGAAGTAAGAACTAATAGTAATTCCCACTTAAAGGGATAGTAATACTTAAAATGTAAAACAAAAATGTTGTAGGGTTTATCCCCCTGAGTAAAACAAGAGTACTCCCACTGCTAAAAGGTGTTTCATTAAAAAGTTATTAATTTTCAAATTTGAATTTTTTAGGTGCAATATCACAGTGGCCTGAAATTGTACAGTGGCGCTGTTGCTACACCATCCTATGCACAGCTCTGGTCCCGGGACCATAAATCTCCATAGGATGGTGTAGCAACAGCGCCACTGTACAATTTCAGGCCACTGTGATATTGCACCTAAAAAATTCAACTTTGAAAATTAATAACTTTTGAATGAAACACCTTTTAGCAGTGGGAGTACTCTTGTTTTACTCAGGGGGATAAACCCTACAACATATATATTTTTTTTTACATTTTAAGTATTACTATCCCTTTAACTTATGATGGCCAAACAAATCCTGATGGCCCTTATACATGTTGACTGTTTGCCCATGTTTAAGAAAAAATATCTTCATTCAGTGCTAGATGTTCTATCTATGGAGATGGACATGACTGTTGCTAGAAAGAGCACAGTCCACAATCTGCACCCACTGCACATGGTATACTTAACCTTTTGAGCACCTGAAGGACGTTTAATGTCTTGCTTTGCAGTGTGTTTTGCACTCCTCTGGTTCTAAAAGGGTTAAGTAGCTTCATGCACTTTTGTCCGTTCTATTTAAAAAAAACCAAAAAAACAGCCAGCCGCTGTCATGTCTGCCTCCATACGCATGACATCCAGGACTGACTGAAGTTATCAGTTGAGCAAAGTCACAACAGCAAAATTCATTGGGGCCACTAGGATTTTCTTTCCATAGTACAGGTTGTGAGATTTGGGGTATGGGGTTGGGGTCTTTTTTAGGAGGTGTTAGAAACTTCTTTAATGTAGCCCTGACACCCTACAAGTTTTGGACAGTTTTTTAACCCCTTCAGTGGTAAAGGTGGTGTTCAATTAATTGCTCTTGAATATATTGGACACCCCACTGGCAATCAAATGGTTCATCTACCTAGAATGCTTTCTATGCATTGTAGTATCCAAAATGGGAACAGCTGCTTGGTTTTATAGTGCAGCCATCTTTAAATTCTCCTACAACTATGTATACCCTCTGGCATTCAAAGAGGTGAATAAATGTTTGAAACAAAGCTATTTGGGGAAGTGGAATAGTATCCTGTGTTTTCATCTCTATTCTGTCACAAATGATAATTCACATAATTTTATATTTTTGTTTATTTTTTTGTTTCAGTGCTGAGGCTGTGACTTTAAATGAGTGTTTGCAGCTGTCCTACTTGCCTTCCAAACGCAACCACATGCTTCTACTTTATCCACGGGAGATCCTGATCTTGGACCTCGAGGTCAATCAGACAGTTGGAGTTGTAGCAATCGAGAGGACGGGTATCCCTTTCCTTCAGGTATTTTATGCATAAATCTGCCCTCCATAATCTTTGTATCTACCAAATCTAAATGCTATACTGTTCAATCCAGTTATAAATGCACACAGAATGGCAAGAAATCTACTCTGCCTACAATATAAAACGACCACTAGAGGGCACAGATAATTTAAAAAAACAACCCCCGCCCCCCCAAAAAAACCAACAGGTTTAAACTGTAATAACTCAGAATATATGCATATCTCAGCAGTATGAGTACCCTTATTTTACTCAACAGGAAAAACCCAACAGTATGTATTTTTTCATAAAAAAGCTTACTGGTCCTTTAAAGGAAACTGTATTGCTTTTTTTTTTTTTTTTTTTTTTTTTTTTTTTTTTTTTTTTTGCTTGGAAGCACCATTAGGCGTCTCAATAAAGTATTTAAAAAAAAACCAAAAAAAAAACCTATAATTTACATTCAAACTTTATTACAGTTCAAAACTGTTACACTATCCAGAAACTGCAATCCAGGGAGCTACAGCGGGGAAAGCCCTACAGAATATGCCTTTTTAATGAAAACTGTTCTGATCCTTTCAGATAGATATTGAATGTTTTTTTTTTTTGTTGTAAGCCAAGGGAAACCATTTTCTTATGTTCTCCTCACTAATTGCTTTGTTGCTGCCTCCTGAACAGGACGTGAGGAGTGCAAAGGAAGATTGCTTCCCTGGCTAGGCAAAAACCAACACAGACAAATATATATGTATCTTAAGATTATAAACACCCCTTTGACTTTATGCAAATGCATAATATGGTAAGTCAAATTGCTTATAAATAAATAATAATATATATCTTCACTTTTTTTTTTTTTTTTTAATGCACTTTTATGTTTCTGACAGTGAGCTCCCTGGATTTCTGTTTTCAGAGAGTTTTCTGTCAGGGACTGTGAAGCAGGAATAGTGAGCAGCCTTGTCACAAATTGTGGAAACATGTAATAGCCAATGTGCTGTTCCCCAGGTGATCCCCTGCTTTCAGAGGGATGTGCTGTTCTGCCTGCATGAGAACGGCTGCATTTCTCTGCGTGTTGGAAGGCAAAGCTGTGGCGGCTCTGGAGCACCAAACGATGAGGCAGGTGAGAACCTAAACGTGGGTGGGATATAACTACTAATGTTTTACAGACTGTGCTATAAAACTGCAGTCTGTGCATTGCAGTTCTTATGGAAGACTAAAGTCTAGTAACTACCATCATTATAGAACAGGATGGGTAACCTACAGCCTTCCAGCTTCTGTTAGAATACAGCTTCATGGGAATTGTAGTACAATAGCTGGAGGTCTGGTTAGGATGATGAATGTTGTCAACAGCTGCAAAGATTTTGGGTTTGATCCAAATGTTGGAGACGGCTGTTTTTTCTGCCAAACGCATTTTTTCAAGCACAGTAAGCTAGTGAAATGCCTGTGCTGTGCAAAATTACAGGCATAGGGTAGAATTAACCCTATGAGTGCCAGTGGGGTATAATTACCCCGCTGGCATTCGTAGGGTTAAACCGACTAAGTTAAAAAACAACATCCCATTAAAAGTAACATTACCGTTAATCCTGATGTCCAGTGGAGTCCTCAGCTTCATGGTCCTCTTCTGTCCTTCTCTTCTTTCTTCTCTTCATTCTTCTTTCTTCTTGCTTTAAATAAAAAATAAGTATTACTACAACACAGAAAGTATGACGTTGTTTCTGCCTTTGAGTAGCAGAGGGGTACGTGCGTTGTGTACCTCTGTGGCACTCAAAAGGGTTAAAACATATATTGTTATGCCGTGAATATGCCTCCGTGATTCAGTGAATAGGCCTCCATTTAATGCCTGACTAGTTAAAAATGCCATAAATAAATACATAGCTTCTGTTCTTCATGTTGCTGCTGCTTTGTGTGGCCACAGAGGCAGCTGCAGCGGAGACACTGATGAGCCTGCAGGAGCCAATGCCTGTTGCACACTGAGGGAATTGGTACTGAGACTGCTTTTATATATGGGCAGTCTCACTTCCAGTTCCCTCACAGCCATTGGCTGGGATGTGCTTACGCTCATCCCAGCTAATCAGTTTAAAGAACAGCTGCTCGAATCTGATTTCCGCACATCCCAGCCAATGACTGTGAGGGAATTGGAAGTGAGACTACCCATATATAAAGGCAGTCTCAGTACCAATTCCCTCAATGTGCAGTGGTCATCGGGACCTTTTCTTTGGCCTAACATCCGTTGTGCTTTTAGCCAGTAGGACATTTGAATACCGACAGACATTTTCTTTTGTCTGTCGGTATCCATTTTGCCCTACCGGCTTTTATATCGCCAACATTTGGATAGAGCCCTTCATCTTCCCCTACTCTAAAGCTACAGAGGTATCTATTGACACTTTGAGATCCAGGGAGGTATCCAACACATTGTGTTGGCTTGCATTTGATACATATCTAGCACTCAATGTGTTAAGGGATCAGGAGAAATGTATTATGGAAAAAAAGTTTATTGTAGGGTGGGCAGCACAGTGGCTCAGTGGTTAGCACTATTGCCTTGCAACGCTGGGGTCCTGGGTTCAAATCCCACCAAGGACAACATCTGCAATGAGTTTGTATGTTCTCACTGTGTTTGCGTGGGTTTCCTCCGGGTACTCCGGTTTCCTCCCACACTCCAAAAACATACTGATAGGTGAATTTAGATTGTGAGCCCCAATGGGGACAGGAACCAATATGAGTGTAAAGCGCTGCGGAATCTGTGTGCGCTATATAAATAAAGGATTATTATTATTATTACTGCTAGGAGAAGATCAATTTAGAAAGGATTCCAGTTCAAACTGTTATAAAGTGGTGGAGCTGTTCTGTCACATTCAGTGGAACACTTACTGTTGTCAGTAGCTCACCTGTCCTGTAGATTGCAGTGGGATAAGTGTCTGGGCATCAGACGGACAACAATTACATTAACCCATTGAGTTCCAGAGGGGTAATGCGTTGTCTACCCCTCTGGCACTCAAAGGGTTCGAAACACACAACAGTTTGAAAAAAGCAACTTACAGCAGAGGGAGTACTTATATTTTACATAGCTGGTAAAGCCCTGTGGTATGGGTTTTTTCTTCTTCCCATACTAATACTTTACTGTAGTTTTAATTATGGTGGGAATTGTGATCTAGGAGCAGCTGGAGGGCCACATGTTTCCCATCCCTGATTTTAGAGCAGGGTTTCTCAAATTTGTCCTAAGGAGCCACCCCTCAGCAGTGCTTGTTTTCAGGATAGTCTCTGTTAACAAAAGGGAATGTGGTTAACTCAGACAAATCCTTCAGAATGATTGACCCTCTGATTCACCTGTGTTCCTGTGAGAAGATACTTAACCATTTGGTTGCCAGAGGAGTATGCAGAGCATTGCAAAGCAATGCATTGCATATCCCTCTGGCACACAATAAGTTAAACACCTGCACTGCACTTCTGGTGGGGTGAGGACAGGTTCGAGCTTCCGGCTGCTCTCTAGAGCATTACCGAATTCTCACAAATAATCAGAGGTTTGGCATGGAGATTAATTACCTGCGCTAATACCAACACTTCCAGTTCTTTATCACCATGGTAACTAAAAGAGGCAACCAAAAAAAAACACCGCAAAAGCACACAAAGAGAGAGTCCTTCCACATTAATTTTGTACAACATAACAGCTGCCGGGGTGTCAGACATCAGCATGGGATGCAATGAGGACAAACAGTTCTATGAAGAATTAATGAAGAATATGGATCTCCCACAGATCAGAGACTCAAAGCCAGAAAACAGAGTTTTATTATAAAAAAAACCCTCCCCACACACAGTATTTATATCTCCTAGCTACCGGAGATGTAGTTCTGGAGATCATAGTTGCCCGGTTTTATTCATATCGTCCAATTGTATCAAGGAAACACTGACAAAGACTGTAAGGGGCTGCCCTGAAGATGTAATAGATTATTTTTATTGCTCTTTATAGAGTTCACAATATATTCAAATAGACGAGAGAACTTTTAGAATTATATAGTCTTAGAGTAATGCGTTACATAGGCAACGATAGTAACAGCAGTTCAATTATAAAATAAAACTGAGATATAATAAGTTTTGAATGAAGCGAATACCCTGTTCTTCCTCATCAAAAAAATACTTTATCATTCAATTACTCTTGAACTACAACTCTGGCAGAATTGAAATAACACTCTCCAAGGCCCAAATGCTATGAAGATTAATTAGAGCTGCTTGTATTATGAAACATTACTATCACTTTAAGTGTCCAGTGTATTTGTTTGCAATGTGTTGGGCCCGACTACTTGCTTTCAAAAGGTTAACCCTTTGAGTGCCAGAGGGGTATACCTCTCTGGCACTCAAAGAGTAAAATTAACCTCTGTGGATAGTGTACATTTTACAGGCTACACACGAGACATGAAAGTACCACTGGTAACATAAACTCTACCACAAGAAACTCAGGAATAATCTCTTTATTGTTCAGACTCTGACACGGTTCCGGAGATGATCTACGATTTGCGCTGTCAGTGTGATGCCATCCGAGTGACTAAGACTGTTCGCCCATACAGCATAACTTACTGCCCCATTAACGAGAACTCAGTAGCCTTGATCATCAGCGATGGCCGCCTCATGATTTGGGAACTGAAGTCCAGCGTCGTGGGTAAAAGAGCACGTAGCGCAAGGTAATTCATTGCTCATTGCCTGTAGTGCAATTTGTTTACTACAGAATTGCTCCAGTATTTATGTGCAAATGGCTTATTGAGGACGAACTGCATATAGCTCAGCTATAGGGCCACTACACAAATGATGATAACTCCTCTTTCTTTGCTAGTCCTGGTTCCGGTGCTTTATATGCTCCTGCCTCATTCTGTGGGAAGCCAGTGGGGCCCTTGCAGAGGAAACTTCCTGATCTCTCACTGGACAGTATGATAGGTAAGGACCTCACCAGGTAACTTGCTTCAGTAGGGGGATGCACTAATATAATTCTGCAATAAGATAGGGACTGGAACTGATTTCTTACTGCTGTGCCTGCCTAATGCCAATTTGTTAAGCTGCTTATGCTGAAAATGGTCTTTGACATGGGGATTGTGCCAAGGGCATTTCTTCTCTTCTGTGACTTGTTTAACTGTTTGAGTGCCAGACAGGCATGCAACGCATTGCAAAGCATACCACTCTGGCACTCAAAGGGTTAATGGTATTTACTAACAAGGCACAAAGGAAATTGGCTTAACTCCTTAACAACCAGCATGCGCAGGGCTTTTTTTTTTTTTTTAAATTGTCATTTCCGGTACAGGGCTTCCAGAGAGGCGTGCAGCCGTGCCAGCAGCCCTGAACTCCATGACGTGCCAGGACCGTCACTGGTCCTTAAGTGCCAGACCAGCGTGATGGTCTGGAAACGTCATCGGATGTGAAGGGGTTAACTTACTCCATTTTCTCGAGCATGCTGAGAGTTGTTCATGGTTTACGAGCATTCGTTTTTCTGATGATGGAGTGTGTGCATCGTTATGTATTTAAGAAGTCATACGCTTTAGTGAATATCCCTTGTCTCATATCCAGTTCCTGGCTCAGCATCATCCAGATAACTAACAGTCCAAACCACCCCCCACCCCACCCCCACAAAAAAAAAACACACACGCACAATCATTGTAAACTCTCCTTAAGGGTTTGGGTTTTTTTTCCACATCATTTTCATTCCAAGGAAAAAACTGTGCACCGGAAACACAATATGACCTAGCCTTAGACACACAAATTTAGAGTGTCGCTGGTAGATGGGCTAAATGTACCTAATGTAAATGTAAACGGGGTGATGGGAGAGTATTAAAAAAGAACGAAAACGTATTGACTGCAGGTCTGGTACAAGTGAGGAATAAGGATGAGGGTCACAGTATTTTCTGGAAAGTAGGAAGGGGAGAGGGAGTAAAGTTGGTCACTGAAGAGCGTGAGGAAATAGAGGAGTCTGGGAAAAGGCTTGTGTGAAAAGATACACTTTCAGGGAGCATTTGAAATGCATATATTTGGGTAAACATCTGATACTGCATGGCAGTGCATTCCATAACTGAGGTGCTGAACTTAGAGCCATGCTAGGGCAAAACAGTTGTACCAAAGGGAGTAAAACTGGTGGCACAATTCCAAACATCCCATTTATTTAAATGGTTAATTTTAACCCATTGAGTGCCAGAGGGGTGCGCAACACATTGCAAAGCAATGCGTTGTGTACCCCTCTGGCACTCAAAGGGTTAACCCTTTGATAGCTTTCAAGAGATTAAAGGGATAGTAATACTTAAAGTGGCTCTATCACATATAGAGAAGTAATGCTTATTAGTTAAGAGCATTTAGTGAAAATGTTTAACATTACTCATTAAAAAAAAACAAAAAAAAAAACGTTATCTGCGCAAAAATTAATGTTTAAAAAGTGTCCAGCAGCCTACTTCAGCTTTCCACAGATTGCTGCACAGAGGCTGCTCCTGTGGCACTACCCAGCATCCTCCGATGACGAAGGCTGTCTGTCTTTAAGCTGGAGTGATCTTATTGGCTAGATATCGATCTGTTCCAGTGAGATCACTGCACCTTAGAATGCCTTCATCATCGGAGGATGCTGGGTAGTGGGACGGGAGCAGAGGCAGTGCTGCAAGCCAGAAGTAGGCTGTCGAGCATGTTTTAAACATTAATTTTTGAGCATATATATATATATATATATATATATATATATATATATATATATATATATATATTTATTTTTTTTTTTTTTTTTTTTTTTTTTTTTTTTTTTTTTTAAATGAGTAACATGTTAAACTTTTTCGCTAAATGCTCTAACTAGTGAGCATTACTCCTTTATATGTGATAGATCCACTTTAAAATGTAAAAAAAATATATATTGTAGTGTTTATCCCCCTGAGTAAAACAAGAGTACTCCAACTGCTGAAAGGTGTTTTATTCAAAAGATATTACAGCTCAGAGTTTAATTTTTCAGATGCAATATCACAGTGGCCTGAAATTGTACAGTGGTACTGTGGCTACACCATCCTATAGAGATTTATGGTATGGGGGCCAGAGCTGTCCATAGGATGGTGTAGCAACAGCGCCACTGTACAATTTCAGGCCACTTTGATATTGCACCTAAAAAATTCAACTTTGAGTTGTAATAGCTTTTGAATAAAACACCTTTCAGCAGTGGGAGTACCCTTGTTTTACTCAGGGCATAAACCCTGCAGCATGATTTTTTTCACATTTTAAGTATTACTATCCCTTTAATATAATTTCTAAATCAGTGGGAATTTTTATTTTTCCATTATGGTGCTGTTGGTTTGCCCCCAATTTACTCGATTTCTACTTAGTACATTGGCCTCAGTTGACCTCGTAAATAAGGGCATAGTGGATCAATTCTGGTACAAATCCCAAATTTCCAGTTGATTTAAATGGGTCTCTTAACCCTTTGAATATTAGAGAGGGAATACACATGCTTAGCCCCATTAACATCAAAGAGAATATGGAAACATCGTATTTGTCCCCTCTGTTACAGTTTGTTTGGATAGAATTCCTTTAGTTTTTTTGTGAATATGGCCCTTACTGTCATACTGCAATTTTTTGTTTTGCAACATCTTGAGAAGTTTTAAGAAAATCACTTTTCTCAGGGTGATACTTCCCCTTTAATTGCCTAGATGACAGCCAAATGATACAGTTTGCGTCACAGTGTGGGTGTGGCTTAACCCGGTTGGACAAGATTAGTGAGGAGAGTGGGCAGCTTTGTACCTAAAGTGAATGGGACAGTGTAGGAGGGGAAGTGGATTGGTTGCCTCAAAAACCACCAAGTTGGGGAAGGGCTCTGTCCCCAGAGACACCCCCCCCCTCTTAGAGGGGATGTATCACCTTATAAAAATTTTTTACCATAGTTTTTGTTAAGTATTATTAGGAAAGCTGTTTGTTTGTTTTTTGTTTGTTTTTTAATGTAAATACTTCTACAGATAACAAGCTTCAGTTAGCATTATACTGAGGTTGCAACCTCAGTATAATGCGAACCAGAGCTTGGTATAACGATAGGAGCCATTCACACCACACCGAAGGGAAGCGTGAACGTGCTCTCTGGGGCAGCTGGGAGGGAGGTGGGAGGAGAATTAGGAAGTCTAGAAGATCTGTGCCGGAGAATCGGCGTGCTGCATTATGCTGACCCTTTTTTTTCTTGAAAACAGAATATCTGCAAAAGTACTTACATTAAAAAAAAAAACACACTCAGCTTTCCTAATAATGCTTTAGTAACAAAACCTATGGTAAAAAATGTAATGAACATTGAAAATCAGAGTCTCCAGGGCAGACCTGTATGGTTGCCAGGCCAGACAACCCCATAATGAGCACTGAAAATCAGAGTCTCCAGGGCAGATGAGTAAGGCTGTCAGGTATGGATCTTAGTGATCCTGCTTTACCTCTCAGTGAAAAGTGTCCAATTGTCTTTTATCCTTGCCTTTCTGCAGCTGGGCAGAGCATGCTAAGCAGTGACCCTCAAGTGGCTGGGAGCCCTCTACAGGAAGTGCACCTCAAGTTCCTGCTCACAGGCCTTCTCTCTGGTCTGCCACAGCCACAGTTTGTGGTGAGAATGTGTCCCCCACTTACCACCAAGAACATCACACAGTACAAACCCCTGCTGGCAGTTGGTAAGTACTACACTTTCAGTAGCGCTTTCAGAGCAATGCATATTGGGCCTTCTGCACTAACGGAAAGAGGAACATATCTGGAGCAAACTAACAGCACCACAGAGGACAAAAAACATCCACAAAATTCGTTCAGATTTAAATGAAGCCTTTAACCCCTTGACTGCTAGAGGAGGTATCTAATGTATAGGGAAGCAGTGCATTGGAGACCTTTCTAGCAATCAAGCGGCCAAAATCCCTTTTGGAATAATTAGACATTTAATTTCTTCTCATGGTGCAATTACTTTGTCCCAAAATTGCTCCTGTTGAGTACATCCCTTAGGGCCTTAAGCCTGTGATTGGCAGAGGGGTACGCAACTTATTCGCTATGCGCTGCATACCCCTCTATCACTCAAAGGGTTAATCAGGAAGCTGAAGTAGATCCATTCTACGTTAAACCATGTGCATCATAGGGGACAGATAAACATGTTGATTGATTCAAACAGGACTTTTAACCCACTGGATGTTAAGAGGACACCAGTGCATTGCTTTGCAGTACATTGGAGGCTTCTTTGGCATTCAAAGGGTTAAAAGCCCCGTTTGAAGGGACAGTAATGTCCAGTAATAACTTTATGTTGTTTTGTAGATTAAAAAAATGAATTATATGGTGCAAATCCCAAACATTTATGGTTTGAGAGATATTCACCTCTCCTGATGTCAGCTGTGTTGACCGACTCGAGAAGGCTCTTCAGCAGAGCCGAATCACATTATTTAAAAATAACTATTTCATTGGAGCAGTCTACAAAGTGTGCTTGCATACCAGGCACATTTTGTAGACCGTTCCAATGAAGCAATTCTTTTCCAATATCGCTATTTCGGCTCTGCTGCAGAGCCATCGGCTGGTCCCAGGACCAGGATCTCCTGCTGTCAGTAGAGCGCTGACGTCAAGAAAAGGGGAGGGAGGGAAAACTTTAGATGTGAATATCTCTCAAACCGTAAAGGTTTGAGAGATGGGATTTGAGCCACATATATTTTTTTTAATCTACAAAACAACATTAAAGGGAAACATTCACATCCCCAAAAATTTTCACCATTGCTTTTAAAATATAAAAGCAATATCAGCGCTGGCTTTATTAATTTTCTCCACTACCTAAGAGTGGAGATATTAATTTTTGAAATATGCCTCTTCCGGGTCTGTGGCACCGTGTACGTGCGGCATGGAGCTGAAGGACTTCCCACCTCCCTCCCAGCAGCCCCTGGGGCACGCATTCGCACTTCCCTTCGGAGCTGTATGCAGCAGTAGGTAGTGGAGAAAATTAATAAAGCCAGCGCTTATATTGTTTTATATTTTAAAAGCAGTAGTGAAAATCTTTGGGGATGTGAATGTTCCCCTTTACAGTTATTATTGACATTAGTGTCCCTTTAAATCAATAGATATTCAGGGAACTGTTGTTTGTCCCTTTTGTGTTGTTGGTTTGCTCCAGAGTCACTCTACTTCAGCTTTCTGGTTAAAGCCATGGATTTTGTCAAAGCGCGCGTAAATTTTGAAGATTTGTATCCCAGCTGTTGGAATTGTAAAAATGGTGGATCATGGAGCGAGCGAGTGCAAAGAATTTCTTCACAATATATTGCAAACCCCTGTGGCTTTCAAAGAGTTACACACCTTATAATTAACATGGCTGTATTCACTTACAGTAACATGGCATGAACCAGGGGTTCTCATAAGTTTTAGACTTTTTCCCCATATTTGAGGAGAAAATGTTTTGCCCTTCCCCATAAAACTATTGCGTCACATGTGGAATGAAACACACATGTATATACACACACTACTGGTGTGGGAACTCGCTGGATATGCCCCTGGTGTTCTGAGTTAAATTTCTGGGTATCCAGGCTCAGAGGGTTATTCACCAGGTAAATGAGATCTGTGGTAGTGCCACTTACTATCTTACCCATTATGCCCACTCCCTACCCCTTCCTGCCCATTTTTGGGACAAACCCCCACCTTTCCTCATCCCTGTCCTCACACACTTTTATGAAGCCCCACTCACATTGTGGCGCTAAATGCTTCATTTGTAGACTCCAACCTCCACACATACTTGTTGCCAACAAAGTTCCCAGGTATGTTTACATTCACACCAGGTAAGCTCTTTGCTTTTTCGATCACAAACACAACTAACACACGTAAAGTCGCTTTTTACTTTGTGACTGTTCTGAAGTCAGTGACAGACGCTGTTCGACTCCTCTGGTGTTTAACAGTGACTATAACTAAAGGAGCAAAAGTCTCTCAATTTATTTTATAGAAGGGCTTATCTCTGGTGGGAGTACTTCTTTCAGCAGTCTTATATCTGTGTACCTTTTTAGTGTTATTATTCATTGAAATTACCTTGTAGTTTGTAACTGGTCACTTTTAGCTGATCTGAAAGAGAGACGAGGCCTTCAGAATTATGGGTGGAGCTTTTCTCTGGGTTTTCTCATGACGACTGTTGAGTCTTTTGTGCTACATGTGAACTGAATGGAGATTTCAGTGGTGTACAGTAAATATAGGCAACTGCAGATACTGTACAACATTATATTTGGGCACTCACTCTTAATAGGTTCATCCCAGGTGTGCAGTGCCAGAGTTATAGATACATAACAAAAAAGGAGAGCAGTATCAGTGGGCCTTGAGAAATGTTCCATCTGGATCAAAACTTCGACCAGGCCATTTGCCTGTTTGTTCAATAAAAGACTTATTCATTAGACCCACTGGTGCTGCCCTCCTTTTTGTTATTTATATGTATGTATGTGTATATAATATAAAATAATCAGACTGCTCTATAAAGGACACCTATTAAGGTAGGTCCTTCTGTTAAACAATTAAGAACCATTTATGCATATTTAGTATGGAAGCTCCCTGTGATACCATTTCATATCTTGTATTCCTTGTTACAGGTACTAGCAGTGGCTCAGTCTTGGTCTACAACCTGACGAGTGGACTTCTTCATAAAGAGCTGAACGTCCATTCCTGTGAGATCAGGTATGTTTCCAACTGTGGTGTAATGGGCAGATAGATCAACAGATGGGAAGGACATATTACAAAAATACTTAACTGTTGTCTGTTCAGTAAAATAGTGTAATTTTGGAAAAAAGTTTCATTTTTTTTTTAGTTTTAAATTACAGTCTTTGACTTTGTGGAGAAAATGTTTTATTTTACTTCTGGCAGAGAATGATGTCAGTTTTTATACAACAACAGCTGGAGGGCCACAGGCAGTGGTGTCCATAGAATTTTTTCCAGGGGGGAGCAAAACCATAATATGACCCCCAGGCCAGCCCATCCACTCCTATGTTTATATGGAGGGGGTAATTGTTGGGGGTGGGGCTCCGGACATCCATGGCCACAGGTGCTCCCACCCATGTATTAGATAATTATGTGCTTTGTATATCTCCTTTCTCCTTATGGAAAAAAGTTACAAAAACAAAACAGCAGTCTGGTGATGCCTGCCCCACCGTCAGTTGCTGCAATTGGTCTCTATGGAGGAAGATCCAGGCACTATATTATCATCATCAGTGTAGTACAATAATGTCTTATAGATATTTTTTTTTCAGAAGTGTGGGAGAGATGGGAATAGTAAACAAGAGCAAATCAGAAAAGTACAGCATTCAACAATATGGATTCCTATGCAGACTGTCTCAGTTATGAAATAGAAAACTTTACATCATTGCAGTCTGTGCTTTAACCCCTTAATGCTGCAAGATGTTCCGGGACTTTCACACAATTCAGACCCTTAAAGATGGATGACAGCTCTGGCATGCCATTGGTAAATGATCACAGCATGCCTCAGGGTGTGTTGTGATTGTTGAGAGGAGGCTGTAACTAACTGCTCTAGGACCAGAGCATTCAGTTCCAGCTGTTCCCCAGTGGTTCCGCACATATGATCACTGCTACAGCAATCACGTGTGCAAATGGAGCCACATGACAAAGGCAATGTTCCTAAACATTGCCTTTGTCTCTGTTCTCTGCCTCTCTCCTAGTCTCTGTGATTGTGAGGCAGAGAGGGAACAAGAACACAGCTCATATGACTTTAACCCCTTAACGACCAGCGGTCTCGGGGTGAGTGGTCCTTTAAGGACCAGATAGAGAATTTCGGCGTGCCGCCCCACGTGACTGATCATGTGGTGCGGCACGCCGAACTGAGGGACTGAAAGAGATCGCTCCGGTCTTGGAGCGATCAAATTCAGTCCCCGGTATTACTCACCGCGCTCCTGCAGGAGCGCGGTGAGTAATAGTACGTGACGTACCAGGACCGTCACTGGTCCTTAAGTGCCGGACCAGCGTGACGGTCCGGGTACGTCACCGGACACTAAGGGGTTAAAGGGCCAATGATTGGGCACTTTTGTTTTAGTTTGTGCAAAGGGCTGTACTGGTGGGTACAACATTACAATATGTTTTGTTTTACTTGTGACCTATTGACACCTCTTTGTGTAGGTGAATAAATGATTTGGAGCAAGATCAAAGGTTTTTTATTTACACAGACTAATTTAGAAACACATAGACATATGTTGAAAAGAAACATTTATGTAAGTTTTATTTCTGTGGAGCAATACGATACAATTATCTACACTCAACACAGTCTAAACCCCCCAAAAAAAGAAACCGGGTAGGAAAGAGGGATTTTCATCTCAGAGGGACAGTACCCCCCACACACACTTGGGAGGTATGAGAGAACATTCACACATTTGATTTAGTACATGTTAAAAAATACACTGAGTATGAATCATCACAGGTAAACCTATAAAAAGTGTTTTTGTGTTTTTTTCCTCTTTTTTTAACCCTTAAAGGACCATTGTCGTACCAGGACATTCACGGCAGTCCGGCAGTTAAGGACCAGTGACGGTCCTGGTACGTCATGGAGTTCAGGGCTCCTGGCGCGGCTGCACGCCTCTCCGGAAGTCCTGAACCGGAATCGCAAAAAAAAAAAAAAGTCCCGTGGTCCTCAAGTGCCCCAGCCCTTAACGCTTTGAGTGCCAGACTGGTACGGAATGCATTGCAAAGCAATGCATTCCGTATCACTCTGGCACTCAAAGGGTTAAGGGGTTAATATTATCATTGAAATAAATGACTGGTTATACATGTAAATATGGCATCAAAAGAAAAGCCCTACTTATTCTTAAAACGGGTATATAATTTGTGTAGGTGTACTAAAGGTATTAACCCTTTGAGTGCCAGAGGGGTACACAACGCATTGTTTTGCAGTGCATTGCGTACCCCTCTGACACTCAAAGGGAAAATATGGTTGAACAAAATCATACTAAAAAGGCCAAAATTGCGCTAATGAAAAAAAAGCCCTGTCACCAAGGGGTTAAAGGTGAACTGGATTATTAAAATAATGCAGGTTGGCACTCTAATAACTTTTAAATTAAGCCTCTTCCAGGCATGAGTGCACCCTTGTGTTTTTTGCAAGAAAAGCCCTGCAAATTATATGTTTCCTAAAGGGGCTTTAAGATTATGTTCATTTTACCTCAGCGAATAGTACTGTTTTGCACATTATTTTGTGTTTGATGCATGAAGCCACTCTGGATCCAGTATTGTTTATGATGCACAATTTATGCTGGTGTAAATCCATCGAGAATACATTTTCCAAGCATTGCTCAGTGCTGACATGGTGAGAAAGATATTACTTCCCATCTCCCAATCATTGTTCATCCCATGGGAGGATTGTACTGTTGTATCTACGAAGATTAGCTCAGTAAATACATCACTACAGGCTGATCCTAAATCAATGAGGAGATATGACCCATAGGGGGTGTACTGTGCATTACTCTCCTATGCCTTACACTCTTCACTGACAGTAAGTTTCAACCCTCTGGATGCTAGATATAACTCCAGTGCATTTCCTGCCGAAAGCCGATAAAAGCAAGGATACTTCCACTGCTTAGAGATTGTTTATTAAAAAGTTAATGACAGCTTAAAGGGATAGTAATGTTTCCTAATAAAAGCAGCTCTAATTAATCATCATAGTGTTTGGGCCTTGGAGAGTGTTATTTCAATTCTGTCAGAGTTGTAGTTCAAAAGTAATTGAATGATAAAGTATCCCCCTCCCTCCCCTTTTACTGATACAACACTGCACACCTCAGAGCAGCATGGAGTGTCCAGGTAGACTGCAGAGAGGGACAATCTTCAATTAAGATAAGGGAAAAGTTGAAAAGCCTGTTCTCACAGTAGAATATTGATCCTTGCTGTGAGCTGTCTGGTCTGTGGATTGGATCCCACATCTGAGGGGAGGTGGCTTACACTAGGTAAAAGGGGTGGGAGGGGAAACTTTATCGTTCAGTTACTCTTGAACTACAACTCTGACCGTATTGAAATAACACTCTCTATGGCTCAGTTGCTATGAAGATTAATTGAAGCTGCTGTTTTTTGAAACATTGCTATCACTTTAAGATGATGCCTTAGTCCAGCTGGTCACTAGGTGACTGAAATTCTTGCTTGTCATCCAGTCTATCCTGTGATAAAGGGATTCTCACCCCTTAATAAATAGCACTTACTGATTCAGCTGCACAAAGAAAAATGGAGCAGTTCTGGGGCAAACCAGCTGCATCATAGGTGACCAATAGATGGTAATTCCAAAGATGTCAGTAATTTTAATTGGAGTTTTAAGCCTTTGAATGTGAGCAAGGTCTTCGACCCATTGTTTCTTTGGCTGACTGGGAATTGTGACAGTTTTCATCCTCAGCTTCTAGATTGCCTCGTCCTGCCCTAAAGTATGAAATGTGAAGGGTTAAGTCACCTTTAGCTTCCATTAGAAACTCTCTGTATGCCCAGATAGTGCCAGTTAAGATATGCTTGTGTGTACTCTCATTCCTTCTGAACATTTCTCTGTTGTAAATCTGCTTCCATTTACCTATTGTCGCATGCTTTTATACAGAGGCATTGAATGGACCAGTCTCACCAGCTTCCTCTCCTTCGCCACATCAACCCCAAACAACGTGGGCCTGGTGAGAAATGAGCTTCAGCTAGTGGACCTTCCTACTGGTGAGTTTCCTGTAATACAGGCCTTTACCTGCCAAACTGTTCCATGTGTTAGATCAGATTGCCAGCAATAGACCTCTTCCACACTGCCCACCTGTACAGAAGAAGAGGACCCATTTAAAATGTGATTAACCCCTTAACGACCCTTGACAGTCATGGCACATGGGTAGATTTGTGTTAAGGACCATTACATGCCAGGACCATCATGGAATTCAGGGGTCCCCTCGTGACTGCACGCCGTTCATGGAGCCCTGAACCAGATGCCGTGAAAAGGTCCTTAATTTGGAGAAAAACAGAGTGCAACATAGGTGATCTCTCCATTGAATTAACCCCTTTAGGACCTGCTATGTGCGCTCGCGGCTGGCACTTAAGGAACATGGAGCATTTTTTTTTTTTTTTTTTTTTTGGATTCAGGGCTCCCCGAACAGCATGTAGCTGAGTGGGGAGCCCTGAATTCCATGATGTGCCAGGACTTTCATTGGTCCTTACTGCAAAATTACCCATGACGGTCCTGACACGTCATGGATCCTTAAGTGGTTAAGTACCCATGACTGTCCTGGCATGTCATGGGTCCAACATGCAATAAGGACCCATGACGTGCCAGGACCATCATGGATCTTAGGGCTCCCCTCTCGGCTGCACGCGGTTCGGGGAGCCCTGAATCAGGAAAAAATAAATAAAAAGATCTGTGGTCCTTAAGTGCCGGATGATTGTGCATGGACGGTCCTTAAAGGGTTAAATGGAGCTTTTAACACCCTTTAAATGCCGGAGAGGTCTCCAATTCTTTTCTTTGCAGTGTGTTAGAAACCTATCTAGCAATCAAGGGGTTAAAAGCACTATTTAAATCAAAGGCAATTTTTAGTTCTACCTTAGAGTGCAGTTGGTTTGCCCTGAAATGAATCCACTTTTCTTTTAAGAATTCAGTCCAGAATGCTGGCTGTGGGCCTCACCAGTCCGATCAGGCCAGCATGGAGATATAGACATGCAGTATGTTTGTTGATTGATCACACTGCACATTGTGTAGATCAGTGATTCCTTGTTCCAGTCCACAGGGCACATCAGTAAGGTCTGGGTTTAACACTTTGAGGTCCAGAGGGGTAAGCAACACATTGCAATACCCCTCTGGCACTCAAAGGGTTAAAGATAGACTGACCAGATCTCACCTTTTACCGGGGACACATAGGAAATAGGCATATTTCAGTACTTCACTGAAATCAAAGCAGTCGTGCAGTATGCATTTTTCCTATGCGTCCTCGGTTAAAGGTGAGGTCTGGTCAGCCTAGTTAAAGATAACTCTGATTAAGCACAGGTGTAGCAACCCAAAGGACTGACCACTGATTACCAACCCGTTAGCAAGCAGGGATATATTGAAAACCTGGACTGTTGGTGTTTCCCATGGACTACTGTTAAGAAACGCTGGTCTAGAGCTCTTATTGCTGAATGAATGGACATATAATATATTATATATATATATATATATATATATATATATATATATATATATATATATAATTTTGTTGGAGTGGAGCACTCTCTTATATACATAAATTCAACTTACCTGGGTGCCAGCCCGAAAGAATTTTGTAGATACCATTTGAAGAAAACCACACTCACAGGACTTCTTAAAGCGTAATTATGTGCTGGTTTATTAGAATCAATGTTTCGGCCCTACCGTGGGCTCTGTCAGTCCCTTCTGGAGCCGAATGGCTCCTAGCAACGCCTCCTACAGCCATCTGGGACTGACAGCGCAGGCACGAGGACGTCACTAGGGCAAGATGTCTTCCTGTCAGCCAAGGATGACTGCATATTTCTCCATAACCAGTTAATAATTCTGGCGACTAGCGCTATTAAGCAGCTAGTCGCCAGATAGGGAATTATTAGAAACAAAGTTGCTTAGCGGTGGTAGTTCCACTTTAATCTCTTGAACAGCAGATAGTTCTCCAACAAAACAGGGGAGATTCACTAAGGTGTGATAAACAGGTGATAAAGCAGCGATAACTTTTCCAGTTTATCACTTCTCCAGTTCCTATGTTATTCTGTGGAGCCAATGCACTAAGATATCTAGAACTTTAGAGAAGTTAGTGCGCAGGCTCCTTAGAATAACATAGGAACTGGAGAAGTGATATCACTGGAAAAGTTATCTTCGCTTTATTAAGCTTAAGTGCATAACCCCTATTGCTTCACTAGTGATTAGCAGGAGATCACATTTTAGCTTAATTTAATAAAATTTTAGAGAAGTTATTATTCTGATCTTTTCTTTGCAGGGAGGAACTTCGCATTTCGAGGGGAGAGAGGTATTGATGAACAACCCATAGAGATGATTAAAGTGTCTCATCTGAAGTAAGTTTAGTGCTCAGCAAAGGGAAATAATCACAAAGAAAATGTTTGCGCTTAAATTTGTGTAACCTTTCTTTTTTATAATCTATATATCATTGTGATTTGTGTTGACCTTATGGACATCCATAAGGGAAGTTGGAACATCTAGGAAATGCTTTGATTTACTCTTCACCTGCCCCACTGCCACATGCAATGCATAGCCACACAGCATATTATCAGTCTCACACAGAGCAGTGTGTGTGTGTGTGTGTGTGTGTGTGTGTGTGTGTGTGTGTGTGTGTGTGTGTGTGTGTGCGAAAGTTGTCGCTCCTCAGGACATGACATCTGTCTTTTGTTATTGCAGACAGTACTTGGCGGTGGTGTTTAAAGACAAGCCCTTGGAACTATGGGATATACGAACCTGTACTTTGCTTCGGGAGATGTCTAAAAGCTTCCCGTCTGTTACAGCCTTGGTAAAGAAATATCCTTTAATCTTCAGGATGTCATTAACCCCTTCACATTTGAGGCGTTAGTGTTGTAAGTGCCAAAGCCTTTGAGCACCAGAGGGATTAGCAACTCATTCACGCCCCTTTAATACCCAAAGGGCTCCCCCGGAGTATATTTAAGACTAGATTTTAGTACTCAGAAAACAAGTAGAATATTTTTACAGATACTAGCAAGAAGTACATTGTATTTAAGTGTATATGACCCCCACTTCAATTTTAGGTTTAGTGCTCCTTTCAAAACTGCTGTATAAAGAATTTATATCTAAGTAAATCCTTCTGTCATAGCAATACTTGTCTCTTAAACTGGAACTATGGAATTAGTGGCTGTGTGTATTATTTATACAGTGCTAGATAGATCTGTTTACTGTTTTGTGCATTTGAAACATACTGTAGTCTGTGACAATGACATTTCAGTATCTTGAGAATCTTTACATGATTCTAAACATCCATGAGTGGTGCTTTTGTCTCTATGGTTAATCTCATTCAGATTGCTACAGATTGTCAATGTTTATTGTGAGGGGCTGTGAGCTAAATATAGACCTAAAATGGACAGTAACAATACAGGCAACGGTATATACTTTACAGAAAATATATACACTACAAAATGCTACACAGTTGGGGAAATGATAGATGTTGATAGATGCATCTGCTAATCTCTCTGCAGCGTTTTGGCAGGTGTGACCCGGGGAGGGGCAGACAGCGAACCAGAAACTGTTTTTCTAGAGATATAGTTCTCCTTGAATTTAAGTACAGTTCCCCTTCATATTCCATAAAAGTATGCATAATGAACTAAGTTGTAGTAGTATTAGTCCAATGTTAGTAGCATAAAGAATGAGTACTTTGGTATTTGATTATACCTTTTTTATTTGGAGTAACTGTTTATATTTGAAAAATGTGATATAAATAAAGGGTGTCTGAGCAGTGGTTTGGATGCCAAGCCAAGAGAGAAGATGACAAGGATGGTAAAACTGTAGA
This sequence comes from Rhinophrynus dorsalis, assembly GCA_037306005.1. Taxonomy (NCBI): domain Eukaryota; kingdom Metazoa; phylum Chordata; class Amphibia; order Anura; family Rhinophrynidae; genus Rhinophrynus; species Rhinophrynus dorsalis. The sequence goes on from CM074724.1 coordinate 54,259,204, forward strand.
GGAGGCACCGGTTATAGAAATTTCTTGTAGTGAGATAAGAATCCTTGATCTTTATTGAGTCCTGAGTATTAAAGAGAACTACCATCCTTGGTCCCAATGTCTTTCATTCTTACCTTTAAGGATCCTGGTTGTAAAATTGTTTGAGTCATCCGGTTGAGAAAAATTGTGTTGGACTGTAGTACAGTAAACGTAATTGCGATTTGTTATTGTGTGTCTATGCTTGTTCATCCATGTTTGCAAATTTTGGCATGTTTTCCCAAATGTAGTATCCTTGGTGGCATTTATTGCATTCAATCATATATACTACATTATTAGATGTGCAGCAGATGTGCAATATCCTGTATTGTTGAGGGTCCCTGTGGTATGGATGGCTATGTTGGATTTGTTTTATGTGTTTGCAAAGTTGGCAGCAAGTGCCATGGCAGGATTTTGTCCCACTGAATATATGATCCTTGTCATTGGGGAGTTTCCTGCTTATTCATTTTTTGCTTGTGGTGTCTAGGTTGTCGGAAATGTAAGAAATGTTGGTTTTGGGAATAATTATTTAAATTTTGCATTCTCATTCATAATAGGTTGATTATTTTTCACATACATTCCAGTGCCAAATTGTATGTGGCTGCTAGTGGTACGGGCTCCCCTCATCTTCTGTCTGCTCTGTATCCAAACCACTTCTCAGACACCCCTGTATTGCCCTCTCTAATTACAGATATCACACGTTTTACCTTCTCCAAGCTATAACCTGTAAGCATCCTAGATTATCTAATTTGGGAACACTGCACTGTTGGGAACACTGCACTGTTGGGAACAGACTTTGTGATTCAGTATTGCTTGACCTGAGGAAGAGAGCTGATCTCTAAAAAGTTTGTCTTAAAGGGATAGTAATACTTGAGTATTACTAATCCCTATGGTAAAGTCCTTTTAAAAATACATGTATTGCTCCCAGTTTCATCTCTTAAACCTTTATGGTTTGAGAGATGATCGCTTCTAAAGTTCCCCCTCCCTCCCCCTTCCCTGAAGTCAACGTTCTAGCTGACTGCAGGGAAGCCTGTCGTACGACCGTCAGGTGGCTCTGCAGCAGAGCTAAGATCGCGTTAATAAAAAAGAAATCTTTCACTAAAATGGTCTTCTACGTGTGCTTGGTTTGCAAGCACACGTAAAAGACCGTTTTAGTGAAAGATTTTTTTTTTAATTAACATGATCATGGCTCTGCTGCAGAGCCGCCTGATGATCTAAGACTGGATTTCCCTTCAGTCAGCTACAGCGCTGACTTCGGGGAAGGGGATGGAGAGGGCAACTTTAGGAGCGATCATCTCTCAAACCATAAAGGTTTGAGAGATGAAACTGGGGGCAATACATTTATTTTTAAAAGGACTTTACCATAGGGATTAGTAATACTTACGTATTGTTATCCCTATAAATTATAAACCTAGTCAAAATAAACAAGGTTTGTTGAAATACAAATACTCTTTGAATTATCAAAGCATACTGACCTTTATTCACATACAACCCACACTTGTATATACACAATATGATATCACTTTGCCTCAAAATGCATTGGGGACCACTTTAGCACCCAGTGGGTTAATGGGTTTGATTGTTAAGGCTCCACAGGGGATTTTATTTGAAACTAAAGGGTCCCACTACACCAGAATGTTTGAGAGCATCTGATCTAAGAGCATCTTTATTGTTCCTCTACTGTCGCTTTAAGAAGTCTAACTCAGTTTTGGCTTTGAGAATATTATGGGTTTTTTTGGGGGTTTTTTTTGTGATAAATTAGTGATGATTTTGCACTCCATCCTTTGTATGCCAGCACGAAGCTTCCAGTGCCAGTGCTGCTGCTGGGCACTGGGGTAACTGAGTCTCTCTTCCCATCTCCCAGGAGTGGTCTCCATCTCATAACCTGAAGAGTCTCAGGAAGAAGCAGATGGCTGCCCGAGAGGCAATGGCACGTCAGACTGTCTCTTCTGACTCCGAGGTGAACAGCGTGGAGTCTTCAGTCATCAGGTAAAGCATCTGGCCTCTTTGTACTAATGCATAAGGCTTGTTCACAGAGTTGTGAGTATGCAATCCTATATAATAATTAGCTGGGATGTTTGTCAGAAGCTGTCACATGAAGTACAGACTGCCCGAAAACACAGAATGCTGGGAGTTCTGTGCTGGTAGCATTCTGTGCTTTCAGCCAGTCTCTGCAGTGCATGACTGCGTCGGTGGCAGGACGCAGAATAGGATCGGCCTCTTAACCCTTTGAGTGCCAGAGAGGTACGCAACGCATTGCAAAGCAATGTGTTGCGTACCCCTCTGGCACTCAGAGGGTTAACATCACTGGGACCTTGGCCCGTGTACACGGCCTTTTACACTAGTAGGGAACAAATAAATCCACAGCAGATATCATAAAGTCTCCATCGTGTTTGTGCTCCAGATTCAGCCCCTTCCTGTTCTCCTTTTGGGTTTCCAACTACTACCCTATATAATGGGGAGAGGGAGCCTTAAGATCTCACAGTGGGACTTATACACCGAGCAGGTGGTGAGCAATTCTCCTGCACACGTACTGCACCTTAAGGGACACACACAATTCCCCAAATTGTCATTGATTACAATGGGCCTTTTGCCCTGGGGTGCTAGGGTGGTCACTATTGCATTGTAATGCAAAGCACTGGAAACCTCTCTAGCATTCAAGTGATTAAAAGCTCTAGTTAACCCTTTAAATGCCTTGTTTTAAATAAGGCTTTTAACCCCTTGCGTGCTAGAGAGGTCTAGACAAGCCTTGCGAAGAAATGCATTGGAGCTCTCTCGAGAATTCAAGGGGTTAAAATCCCAATCCAAATGATGGAAACATTTGTGTCCCCTACCTTGCAGTTGGTTTGCCCCAACATTGCTCCAGATCTTCTTAGTAAATGAGTCTCCTGGAGTTCAGTAACTCTGTAGAGACCACTGAGGGAACCATGTTATCTGACCCTCAAATCTGCTAGTTCAGTCGATCTCCCATCAGAGAAATCTGCCACAGGGGAACCACTGCATGATAATTCCCCTTTAGCCACTTGGATGTCAGAGTGAAACGCTTAATGACAAAGGAGTCGCGCCTCCTCTGATTCCATTAACCCCTTAAAAGATTGCTTTGCACAGCATTGTATGCCTCTCTATCATCCAAGAGGTTAAAACTGCAATAATAAGGCTCTTTGGAAATAAAACATTGAAGGGAAATATAGAGTGACTTGTCCTAGCAGCTCACTGCCCAGCAAGCAGGGAGTGTCTACATTTAACTCACCTTTTTGTGTTAGTCTGTTACAGGAGGCAGAGAGCAAGTCGGAGCTGAGCCAGAATATCTCAGCACGGGAGCACTTTGTGTTCACAGATACAGATGGACAAGTTTATCATCTCACCGTGGAGGGCAACTCTGTCAAAGACAGTGCCAGGATACCCCCAGATGTGAGTTAATCTATTAGCTTTGTGCCAGTACTGAGTGAGTCGCTCAGTCCTGCAGGCATGTTAAAAGAATTATGAAATGCAGCAGCACAATGATTCAAATCCAGGGATAATTGGTATAAGTTCTGCTGACTCTATTCAGTTGACCCCTTGGGCATTACAGAGGCAATGCATAATAATGTATCTGGTGCATTATGTGTGATAAGCAATATAGGACAATTTTATATAGTTTTTTATCTGGAGGGAACATCCTAAATATCTAATTTAGAAATTATGTTCTTATGTAGCTGTCAACCATTTGCACTGTCTTAAAGGGATAGTAATGGCAGAATAAAAATGCAGCTTCGACTGATCCTCATATAACAAGGATCATGTAGCGCTGTATTTCAATAGTATATGTTTTGTAGTTCAAGAGTAAATTAATTCTAAAGGATACCCCTCCCCTTTTAGTTACATCACACTGCCTTTCTGAGCCTCCTGGATGGAGCCCAGCGAGGGACAATCTTCATTGAGCATAAGGAAAATCCTGCCCTCCTTCGTGAAGTGGGGGAGAGTTTTCCTTGTACTCCGTGGATGAAGATTGTCCCTCGCTGTGCTCTGTCCTGTCCCACGTCTGGATTCCACATCTGAGGGGAGGCCGCTAAGGGTAGGTAAAAGGGGCCGGAAGGGGGAACTTGAACTACAAAACATAAACTATTAAAATACAGCGCTACATGATCCTCGTTATGAGGATCAATTGGAGCTGCATTTTTATTCTGACATTACTATCCCTTTAATATAAACATGGCTCTCTGGATTCAAACAAGATGAAATCTGACTACACGTTGACTTAAGGTGCAAATTAATAAGCTTGAGGTGCAGTCCTGGAGCAAACCAAGTTCATTATAGGGGGAAAATAACTTGGTTACTTAGTGGTTCTTTCCTTGAGATTCAATAGTCACTAATGAGATATTATGTCTTATTCATCATGCTAAAGATGTTTAATTCTGGAGTAATACAACTGCGCCTTAGGAACAAAAAAAATCCAAATTCACATTGACATAAATGGGGCTGCAAATCCCTTGAATGCAATTTAGGTGTCCCACGCATTTCAAAGACCTCTCAAGCATTCAAGTGGTTAACCCTTAGAGTGCTGCATTGGATACCTCTCTGGCAGTCGTAGAGTTAAAGCCGTTTGCCCCATATGTTTTAGTTAGTTTGCTCCTGATTTGCACTTCTTTAGATATTGAATTGCATGTCTGTTGTGCTAAGCATGTTTAATCGATCCAAAAAATAAAATAAAGCCGATGAAATGCACTTGATTCTTATAGTGGGTCCATTTAATACTGTGCGATAAAGAATGTCAACCAAAAAATATAAGATCATATGTGGGGGTCGTTTTAATGATTGAAAGCACGAGAAACTCTTCTGATCTTGGTGTGTGCGTTCAGCCATTTGCCAATTCATCACTGGCCGGTGTTTATCTGACACTTGCTTGTGAATCAATGAACAACTGTCAGATAAACTGGCTGTTTTTAGCCTGAAGCTGGCAGATCCCACAGAGCATTCAGTGTGTCCATTTGTAGAGGTTTATCTGTGATGGCCATACTGTCGTCATTTTTCTGTGGTATTTCCCTGCCTCACATAAGCAGGGTCAGAAAATAACTTCAGGTGTTTGTCAGTGATTGATCGTATCATTCATACTGTATCATTAATAATGAATCCCAACCCAAGTGTGCAAGCAGCCTAAGTGTACAAACAGAGCTTTATTGATCCACACAATAAATAACTAAACAAAATTGGTCAAATGTTCAAACAGGAAGCGTCTGCTGCAAGTGTCTGAACTGTTACATTACTCCTGTAATATCCCCTTTTTTTTTTTTCAAAATTCAAATAATTGTAGTAAATTGTATGCACCCCTCTACCAAGGCAAAAACTCTCATCCATAAACTGATGAATGCAGGAAAATAGAATGCACAGATTTAACCCTTTCAGCGAATAGGTTAATGTCAGGTATGATTGAGAGCAGAAGTTGAATTATATAGGATAACTCTTAAAGCAGTGTTTCAAAATAAAAGCAGTTCCTATTAATCATCATAGTATTTGGGCCATGGAGAGTGTTATTTCAATACTGTCAGAGTTGTAGTTCAAGAGTTATTGAATGATAAAGTATCCCCCTCCTGTCCCATTTACTTGATGTAACACTGCTCACCTCAGAGCAGCAAGACTGTCCGGATGGATCGCAGAAAGGGACAATCTTCAGTGAGCATAAGGAAAAACCCAAAAAACCTGTCAAAGGGGACATAGTTTTCTTTGTTCTCACAGTAAGAAGACTGTCCCTTGCTGTGCTCTGTCTGGTCCCAGGACTAGATTCCACATCTGAGGGGAGGTGGCTTACACTAGGTAAAAGTGGCGGGAGAGGGATGCTTTATCATTCAATTACTCTTGAACTCCAACTCTGACAGTATTGAAATAACACTCTCCATGGGCCAAATACTATGAAAATTTATTGGCGCTACTTTTATTTTGAAACATTACTATCCCTTTAAATAAAAACAACAAAAAAAATTTTTTGTTTTATTACTTCTGTCCCGGGGTGGACAACATTTGGTACTCCAACTGTTTGGTACTGCCAGTAGCTAGTTGGGAGTAAAGTGAGTTTTACTCCTTAACAATTGTTGGCTGGTTGGGGATAATGGGAATTGTCTCCAGCAGTCGGAGAGATGAACCCTGTTCTGTCACATGTATGGTGTAAACCAGTGGTCTGCATACCGTGGTACTCCAGCTATTGATAGACTACAACACCCATCATCCTCAACCAGCTATAGATAATGGAAACCACAGGTTAGCTGGACCAGAGAGCTTTGATTCAAGATATATTACAAAACAAGGCAGTAAGAATAGGCCATACATCTAAACTAAATGCTCAGGATTTCAATCCGTAAAACAGTCATATGCACTAAATATTGATTGACCTTTTTATACCAAGGGATCCAATTCTGTCATAATTAGTAGAGTAGAATTTATCACGAAGTGCAGTAATTGGGCCTCTAGATCGTCCTGTGTTATTTATCTGCAACAAGACACAAACAAAACAAACTACTACAAGTGAGCATTATTCAAAATAATAGGTCCCTAGAGCTGTGCTGGGAGATGATAGTTATTTTTAAAATATCTCTATCCTGGTGGTTCTGCTAGAACAGGAATGGGCAACCTGTGGCCATCCAGCTGTTATTGGACTGAAACGCGCATTGTTTAGATGATGAGAGCTGCAGTACAACTTCAGCTTAAAAGACTCAGGTTGCACACTTCTGGATTAAAAAAATCAAATCAATACAAATGGCTAAATACAAAATGGATATGTTGAAGCAGTCTTTTACATTTGATATGTTTGCATTGTCACTTCTGTGACCAGCAGCATTATAAACTTAAGGGATTACTGTACAGATCGCCCCACTGGGTTCTTCTCCCTGAGCCGCTACTTTAAGTGCTAAAATGACTGCTGATGATTGCTATTGGCTGCTGTGCCTTCACACCCTTTTGCACAGCCAACAGGAATGAGGCTGCAACTGGCAGCTTTTAGCTTTTGTAGGAGGTAGGACAAGAAACATAACTGAAACTAGAAATGTAATATGCTGCTGATTTGCCTCTTAATGGAAATTATATGTAATCAAGGTCTTCCCACTTCTGGCAGTTGCTTTATTTAAAGGTTATTACCATTCAAACTACCATTATGTTGTGAAGCTGATACTAACACATTCTATAGAGAACTGTAGCCAGTAGCTCCTTGGACACCAGGTGAACTGACTGGACCCCAAAAGGCTCTTTAACCCTTTGAGTGCCCAGGAGGTACAGAACACGTTTCTTCTCAATGCATTCCATACCCCACTTTAACTTGAGAACAAAGCATGTAATTGCAGTGGGAGTACCATTTTTTTTTACTCCATATGAAAAGGCTTACACTTTTTTCTCCATAATTAAGGTTTACTGTTCCTTTAGAGAACAGAACTGCTCCCCCCCATGTCATTTAGCCTTCAGTGCAGAAGTAGACAATATGCTGCTCTATAGCTGTTTTACAACTGCAACTCCCATAGTCTTCGGCTGGCCTACAGCAGCTTCCCACTGTTGTGCCAGAATAAAAAGTGCATGAGATTGATTCATTTTGCATTGTGTATCAACCCCTTGTGTACCAGAGTACTGAGCAACAGTAACACACAAACACAGCATTTTGTCTTCTCTTCATATAACAGGGACAATTTCAGTCTCTTGTTCTTAATGTTACACTGACTTTTGGCAAATAGCAATTTAGCACAGATAATGATGGAGTAGACATCTAATCATTCCCTGATAGCCAATGGCTGGAGGATGATGGGAGTTTTATTCAAGTAATAGCTGCAGGGCCACACATTCTCCACCCCTAGTTTAACAGGTTTTCATTGTCTCTTCTCGGATTAGGAACAACTTCGGTCTCTCCATGTTCTCACATAGTGGATTATCACTTTTTTAAATTCTGTCTCTGTTCTCGGTCTGTCACTCTTTCACACAATTTCACTATGTGTCTTTTTCTCTGTGTTTTCGGTCACTGGGCTGGCTTCAATTGCAATTGCTAAATGAAATACCTGTTATAATGTATGAGGTAATATGGAGTTGGATACAGCTTTGTCATTGTCTTATTGTCAATGGTTTACGCTGTGGACCTTTCACCACCTCAAGACTAGTTTAGTTTGTTTTATAGAATTAAAATATGGACATATGTTGTGCTAGTAATTATGCTTTATATTATGTTGGTATAGAGTGAGGCTTTATACTAATTCCCTGCACAATATATTAGTTTGTTTTGTTTAACCCCTTGAGTGCCAGACTTGTACACAATGCATTGCTTTGTGACAAATTACTAAACTGTAAAAGCACAACGGTGATAATTTACTGCCCATTGAGAACAGTGAAAAAGAAGATGAATTTGCTATTCAATTACATGTGGTGGCTAGTAACACATGTTAAGGACTCTTTTAGCGTGTTAGATTTGTGCCTATAAAACCCTATGCGTTGAGTCCCTGACACGTGTTCATAACCACTGATGTGTAAATCAGCCATGTGTAAAAAGAAATTAAAAAAAAAAATGTGCAGTTGGGGATCCCTACACAAGTGACCCGTGGATATATTGATATGGGGCCCTAAGCCCCATATCAATACATCCAAGGTATCAAAAACGTGAGTGGGAAAAAAAAATTAACCCTTTGAGTGTCAGAGTGGTATGCAACACATTGCAGAGAGCTACATACCCCTCTGGCAAAGGATTAATCCCCCTAAAGCTAACACCATGCCATTAACATTAAACACTTACCTGGAAGTCTGAGGTCCAGTGGGGTCTTCTGCACCCTGGTCATCCTCTTTAATTCATCTTTTCTAATTCCTTCTTCTGTCCCCTTCTTCTTTCTTCATCTTTAAAATTCCTTGTGCACCTATAAAAGAAGAATAATCGTTAAATTCAATGCACCCTTTTAATGTCCTGCCGCGGGGGCAGAACTAAAAAGAAAAAAAAATTCCCCATTGGGGTACCTTTCGGGCTGTTGCCCAATCCAAACTGAGGTATATTTGCAAACAGAGTGGCTTTTATATGGCCAGTCTCTGTTCAAAATTGTTCCCACGCTCCTATTGGCTGTGATGTGGGGTTACGCAGGGCACAGAGCTTGCCCTTCAGTAACCACACCTCCCAGCCAATCGGCTTCTTGGTGGAGGGTGCTACGAATGCATGTTTCGTCATCCCTCCAGCTAGCCAATCCTTGAATAGCTGGAGGGATGATGAAACTCACATTCGTGACCCCTCCAGCAAGATGCTGATTGGCTGGGAGGTGTGGTTACTGCAGGACATGTTTCTTGCCTTGCATAACTCCACATCCCAGTCAGTGGGAGCATAGAAACAATTTTGAACAGAGACTGGCCATGTAAAATCCACTCCCTTTTCAAATTTTCCTCAGTTTGGATCAAGCAACAGCTCGAAAGGTACCCCAGTGGGGATTTTGTTTTTGTTTTGTTCTGCCACCTGCAGTGGCGGCAGGATATTAAAGGGGCCATTGAATTTAATGATTCTTCTTCTTTTATAGGAGCACAAGGAATTTTAAAGATGAAGAGAGAAGAGGAGGACAGAAGACGAAAAAGAAGAAAGAAGCTTAGAGAAGATGAATTAAAGAGGAAGACCGGGGGGAAGACCTCTCTGGATCTCAAACTTATAGGTAAGTGTTACAGCTATGGAGTATGGGTTATGTGATAGTGTTGGGACTAGTTTTGTAAACTGAAGTGCAGGGCCAGGGGTAAGGTTAGTATTTGAAAGGTGGGGGGGGGGTACTGTTGTTAGCTCACTCTCAGTGTTTGACACTGTGCCAGACACTGAGCGTTAACTAGTTTCTTTTGATGTTTCCATTATTCACGCTATTTAGTGTGCGTTGCGGGAACAATCTCCTACAACGAACGTTGGGCCAACAGTCATGTTCTTGAAGCCAACGCTCTGTGTAGTTCATGTTGATAGGGCAATTGAATTCCAATGGTACAGCCGCATGTCTACCGACTGGAACTCTGTTGCATGTAACTGGTTTTTAAAGGGTTAAAATCACCATGTGCAGTGAACAGAGCTTGAGGTCCTGTGGTACTGCCAGCAACTCTCATGAACAAATGTACAAGGGCAAAACTCATAGGGGCCATTAGGATTTTCTGATTATAGCTAGGTAAGTGGGAGAGGTTATTATTAGGAGATGTTATTCTTCCTTAATGTCTGTGTGGCTCCCTGTTTAACTCTGCTGCATCCTGGGCCGACTCTTACTATCTGTCTGTTTGGTTGGCGTTTTATGTATTTATTTTTGATGTTATTATTCCATTCTACTGATAATCGTATGTCATTATACTGTTCAATGGTATAGGCATGTGTTTTAAAGGCTATACTACAAACTAAGGGAGAAGAAGTACCCCTAAAAAGAAAGTCAAGTAAATGAGGCACTCATCTCCGATAAACAAGTATATCAAAAAATAAACATTTTATTGTGGACAAAAATTAGATACAGATGACGTCATAAAAACAATTAAACCAGATTGAGAGGGTAAAGGATGGTGTTAATTCATTACATACATGTGTATTAACATAATGTCTCTAAATAGAGTAAAGACATGCATATATGTCATATATATATGACAATAAGTCTGTTAAATC